>OY282560.1:241233705-241553705 GCA_958295665.1 Tipula vernalis | reverse complement strand
TCTCGAACGGTCTTTCGCAAATGTAAGAGTGTCGGGTATTTCCGAGTCGAAAGCAGGATTGGCAAGAGGTTTGGTAACATTATCACTCGAGTCAAGGTTCGACCATCACGATCACGAATGCTTCGAAATTAAAGCACTCATCCTCATGAAACTAACGTCTACAATTCCACCGTCGAAAATAGATGTTAGTTGTGTAGAAGAACTTAGTGAACAAAAACTCCAATTAGCCGATCCAGCGTATCACGTCCCTAGCAAAATTGATATTTTGCTCGGAGCGGACATATTCTTCGAAGTTTTGGAGCCAAATAAACTGAAATTTAGAAATCAGCTCATCGCGCAATCAACTAAATTTGGATGGGTTATATCTGGAGCGGTAAGCGACGAAAATGTTGAGTCAAAATCCTTCTCAGTACAAATACAACCAGATGAATTATCCAAATCGCTTGAAAAATTCTGGAAGTTGGAAGAAGTTCCAACGGTTTCAGATAGATCTGAATCTGAAACGCTTTGTGAAAGCCATTTCTTGGACAGCCACGAACGGAGCTCTGATGGAAGGTACGTTGTCAGACTACCATTCAGTAGCGAATCCGGAGAATTGGGGCACTCGAAATCGGCAGCAGTCACTCGGTTATTGTCTATGGAGCGTAAATTTAAAAAAAATCCAGACCTCCAAGAGCAGTACGCCAATTTCATGGAAGAATACTTGTGTTTAGGACACATGGAGGAGATAAAACCCAATGAAGTCGGACGCGACCAGAAGCAGTGTTTTTATCTACCACATCATGCTGTGATGAAGAGTGACAGTACTACAACGAAATTGCGAGTGGTATTCGATGGTTCGTGCAAATCGTCAACCGGAATCTCATTAAATGATAAGTTGTTAGTTGGTCCTACAATTCAAAAGGATTTGGTTTCCATTTTGATGATGTTTCGGAAGCATGCAATAGCTTTTTCGTCAGATGTAGAGAAAATGTACCGCCAGGTAAAGGTCAATAAGTCCGATCACGATTATCAAAGAGTTCTGTGGAGAAAGGCAGCTTCTGAACCCATAAAATCGTTCCGATTAACGACAGTCACGTATGGAACATCTTGCGCTCCCTTTCTGGCAGTCAGAACACTGCATCAAATAGCCGAGGATTATAAACTACTTTTCCCAGTAGGCTCCGTTATAGCGAAACGTGATTTTTACGTGGACGATTGTTTATCAGGTGCAAACTCAACAGAAGAAGCAATATTGGCCATGCAAGAAGTTTCAAATATGCTGGTTAAAGGTGGGTTTAAATTGCGCAAGTGGAAGTCAAATTCAACAGAGCTGATGAGCGGCATTCCAGCAGAATTGAAAGATGACGAAAACTTAGATATCGATGATGACTCCACAACCGTAAAAACGTTAGGACTACAGTGGAATCCAAAAAAAGACACATTTTCTTACAAAATAAAAATCGACCACCAAATAGTGTCTTCTAAGCGCCAAATGTTGTCTCAAATAGCACGAATCTTTGATCCGTTGGGCTGGGTTTCACCCGCTATAATAATATTTAAAATTAGTTTACAGAAACTATGGCTCAGAAAATTAGACTGGGATGATCCACTTCCGGAAGATATAGAGCAGCAATGGAAGGCGAACCAATCATCTTTATTGGAATTGAGGAAAGTCGAGGTTCCACGATTTTTGAAAACTAATAATTCAACAACAAATGTACAAATTCACGGATTTTGTGACGCGTCAGAGCATGCGTATGCAGCGATCGTATATATCCGTAAAAGCGACGAAAATGGGCAAATAAGTACAACCATTGTTATTTCAAAAACCAAGGTTGCACCGTTGAAACAGGTGTCATTACCACGTTTGGAATTATGTGGAGCCGTATTGCTCAGTAGATTACTCCAATATACTAAAAAGGCGTTAGACATGAACAATCCAGAATGTTACGCATGGACCGACTCTGAAATCGTGTTATCATGGCTATCCGATGTTCCGAGGCGGTGGAAATGCTTTATCGGGAATAGGACCTCAGAGATATTGGAAAATCTACCAAGAGATAGGTGGAATCATGTTTCTTCGAAAGAAAATCCAGCTGACATCGCTTCAAGAGGTGTGACTCCTAAGCAGCTACTGGATTGCCCTCTATGGTGGACGGGACCTTCTTGGTTACTCAATCCTACGACTAAATGGCCAACCCAAAAGAAATCGCAACACACCACGTTAGAAGGAAGAGTTATTGCATTAAAAACTAACACCGAATCGCCATATAACCATACCTTAGAAGAATTATTTAAAAGAGTGGCATCGTATTTAAAAAATTAAGCGTATCTTGGCAAGGATTTTAAAGTTCAGCGTGATGAATCGACACCTGGATACTGTAGAACTCCTCAAGAAAGCTGAAAAATTGTGTGTGAAGTGGGCTCAATCAGAAGAATTTGAAAACGAAATTAATTCAATAAAGCAAACCAAAAAAATTGGCAGTAAAAGTAAAATTATTTCGTTGTATCCATTCGTCGATGAAGAAGGTCTGTTAAGAGTCGGAGGAAGATTAGGTAATCTAAGTGCACCATACGACGTAAAACATCCAATGCTTCTCCCGAAAAAACATGTCGGCACTGACAAAATCATGAAAGAAACACATATTCGGTATTTACACCCAGGGCCAACACTACAAACGAGCATACTACGCCAGAAATATTGGATACTAAATTGTCGAAACGCAGTTCGAAGCCAAATCAACAATTGCGTGGAGTGTCGTAGACAAAGGGCAGCTACCGCGCAGCAATAAATGGGCAACCTACCTGTCTCGAGAATTACTCCAAGTCGTCCGTTTGTACATACCGGTGTGGACTATGCTGGTCCTCTTTTCCTCAAGTCCAGGGTCGGAAGAGGTCGTATCCCAATTGTGAAAGGATACATTTGCTTATTTATATGCTTTGCCACGAAGGCCATCCATATCGAACTGTGCCACGATATGACAGCCGAAGCATTTATAGCAGCTCTGCGGCGGTTCATTTCACGACGAGGTGTTCCTGTAGAAATTATTTCAGACAATGGCACGAATTTTGTGGGAGCGGCAAGGCTATTAGGAGAATTACACGCGTTGTATGAAGACGATTACAAAAATCAATTAATTTCTAATTTTATTTCACAGAATGAAATAAAATTCACTCTTAATCCGCCTAGTGGTCCACACTTTGGAGGATTGTGGGAGTCCGGAGTGAAATCAATAAAACACCATCTCAACAGGGTCACTCGAAACACAAGTATGACGGCATACGAAATGGAAACTCTACTCGTTCAAATTGAAGGGATTCTAAACTCCAGACCACTTTGTCCAATAACTGATGACATCGAGGATCTAGGTGCGCTAACTCCAGCTCATTTTCTGATTGGCGAGCCTATTACTGCTATTCCAGAGCCTTCATTGGAACACATCACTGGCAATCGACTATCGAGATGGGAAAATGTGCAAGCTAGAATGCAAGGATTTTGGAAAAAATGGCAAATTGATTATTTGCATACGTTACAACAGCGCCGTCAATGGAATGAAGAGGCTAAAAATATTAAAATTGGTGACCTTGTACTCATCAAAGAAGACAACTTGCCTCCGTCTAAGTGGCTAATGGGTCGAATCATAACATATCATCCTGGTAGCGATGGCCTTGTCCGCGTTGTGTCAATAAAAACATCCACTGGGACCATGAAGCGGCCAATAGTAAAACTCTGTCCATTGATGTCAAGCGAGGAAACCACTTCTATGGTTTCTTATTTAGCGTATTAAAAATTGAATTTTTAATAGTGCGGGAGTATGTTGAAAAGCTGAGCATCTACAACGAAAAAATAGAAACAACAGAAACTTGAATTGAAATTTATAAATAAATGTATTTAAAAATTATACTTAGCTTTATGTTGAATATGCAATTGATGCTTCAGAAATCCTAAAAATATTAGAATTCATTGAATAATTTAATTTACTTTATCATAACTTAACTTACGTGACATTTGCCAATTTTGACATTTGCTATTTCATAATTGTAAATTAGTCTTTATTTGTATTTGCTATAATAATAAAATTAAAAGTCATGCCATCTATGGTTTGGAATATAGCGTTCGCAACTTTACGACGGTTGCGTGCCCTCCGTGCGTGAATACTGTTTCTATCTTTTTAGAGTCGCACTATTTCTTGTGACTCAGTAACACGTTACTGCGAGCCATAGTATTTATTATATTGTTTCTCGGTTTTTTCCAAATCGATACAGATTGATACAATATATATATATATATATATATATATATATATATATATATATATATATATATATATATATATATATATATAAATATATATATATATATATATATATATATATATATATATATATATATATATATATATATATATATATATATATATATATATATATATATATATATATATATATATATATATATATATATATATATATATATATATATATATATATATATATATATATATATATATATATATATATATATATATATATATATATATATATATATATATATATATATATATATATATATATATATATATATATATATATATATATATATATATATATATATATATATATATATATATATATATATATATATATATATATATATATATATATATATATATATATATATATATATATATATATATATATATATATATATATATATATATATATATATATATATATATATATATATATATATATATATATATATATATATATATATATATATATATATATATACAGCCCAGATGGTTTAACCAATCAAACTGAAACTTTAGATTTAAGCTTTTTTGATAAATTGGGAGGTCCCAGTGAATTTTACTGCAAATCGATCAACCGGAAGTGGCCACTCCCTTGGTCCAGAAAATTTATTTTGCAAATATCTTAAAAAGTATAAATTTTACAAAAAACTATTTAATACAAAATGTTTTCAAAAATTAAAAACAAATAAAAATAAGAAATAAAAAATTTAAAAAAAAAATTAAAAATTTAAAAATTAAAAAAAAAAAAAAAACTTATAAAAAATTATAAAAAAAAAATAAAATTTCTTAAAATTCTCTTTTCGTAAAAGAAAGTCGTGCGTTGGCCATGCCTCCATTTTTTATGTTGACAAACACAACGAGCAATTCATAAAAACGACGACGAACATATATTTTTTTCTTCCTCGGCGTGTTCGTGCCGCGTACACAAAAATTCTTTTTGTACTGTACGCATAACTCGCTATAGCAATCTTGGAGAATTGAACTTGTTTCTATTTTTTTTTTTTGGTATGCATGGTCAAAATAAAATATGTTTTTCTCCGATCATGGGAAAAAATATCTCTTTCCGTTGTTTTTTCGAAACGAAAAGCTCATGATTCCAGTATGTTGTATTTGTTGCTAAGCAACAAGTAATAATAGTACGAGAATATTTTTTCTGGCCTAGGCCGGGAATATATTCCCGTATGGATTTTTAATTGTTTAGAAGAAATAAAAGTACACTTATAAGGTCAAACGCATTTATTTATTTTAATTTAACAGTATAATCAATTTTTATTTGATAAATCTATGCCAAACTAATTATGTGTTAGGTATAGGAGTTAACGGATAGGAATATTAACGGTTATCGTACAATTAGTATAATTATTGAACATTGGTGGATTAGTAGTATCGCATCCCAGCATTGTTGTTGATATATTGCTATTAAAATCATTAACATTATTTGAATCGGCTGTTTGATTATCCGTTGTATCGAAAATCTTATGAGCAACTTCAATTTTATTGATAATGGATTCATCGATGTACCCTTCAGCAACAGTCGATGACTTCCATCCTCCAAATCTTTTTAAGCATGTTAAATCTGCGCCATTATCAACTAAAATTGTCGCAGATGAACTACGGAAACAGTGCCCTGTGTATTGTTTTGCGTCTGGCAATTTTAAAAAAGTAGCAACAATTTGTGGCATTTTACCAAACTGATGTATGCCAACTGCTTGTTTGAAACCTTTACCATTTGTGTATTTAAAAAAAAACGCAAAGGATTGAAATCTTTTGGACGCGAAGCTATATATATTTTGTAATATTCTAAATAAGTTTCGTTTACGATAAATGATCATGGTTTATTTGTCTTGTTATCCGGGATTTTAACTAAAAGTTTAGATCCCAAATCACTAATGTCAGTAATTTCCATGAGGGCTAGTTCATCCCGTCGACAAGCACTAGCGATTCCAAAAATTAACGCAACCTACAAAAAACAATCATAATATTACATACAAAAAAATATTGCAGTGTGAATTGTATTTTATCCGAAAACATATTTGAATTTAATGTGTAAATACAAATAATAATCGTTTTAAATACCTACATGCTTACTTTAGTAACTAGGAACGAATCATCTGAAGCTTCCAAAATGAATTGTTGAACATATTACATAGTTAATATTTTAGATTTCTTCGCTTTATATCCGTCGAATTTGCGTTTCAAGAAGACACGTAATTTTTGGTATTTTGCAATATCCACATTATTTTTAACCACTAGCATCGACCTGATCATTGAGTAGTTTGACCATAATGTGGATGATTTCAATGTTGTAGATAAATCAACGAAATACGCCAGAATGACGTTTTCCGAAAATGATTTGATGTGTTTAGATTGACGATAATCCATAAAGCGTTTATAAGCATTTTCGTATTTTTCCTTCGATTTTTGCGGGAGTAAATCACATGTAGCTGAATTAGCTGCTTCCACTATATCCGGCGGGATACAAGATAAGGATAATTCGCTTTCACTGTCCATATCCCTTAAATTTCGTTCACACGTTTTTTATAAAACAAATAGGTACACAAACTTGACAACTTTTGAAAAAAAAAAACAAAATATATTTATGTCTTATGATGTCGTGGCTAACTAAGCAATAATTTTATGTTATTTTCGATTTTTCAACCCGTGGTTGCCGGACTCGGCTATCGCCTCGTCCGCCAATTTCCACTATCGTCCGGGAATGCAGTACTTTTCCTCCTAATTATACAATATACTATTATCGACAAAACGAATGGAATATTAATTTTAATTTTAAAAACAGAGCAAAAAAACCCTTCAAGCGCGTGAATTATTTTACTCGCGAAATATTAATTTGTTTCTATTTTCGTGTCTCAACCATTTTTTAACACGATTATGACGAAAGACGGTCGTAGCAATATGAAGGAAAGGAAAAGTATGAAACAGAAAGACATGGCAATAGAAAAAGCGTAATCAAAAAGCGAAATAGAGTACAATTTTATTCTAGAAAGAAGATATATAGACTCTATCGAATTCGAACCGAAAGTGATGTTACCACATCCCACCCCTGTGGTACTACGTCGAATTAGAATTTGTTTAACATTTAGAATACACTCCGATTATGTCCTCTAATGGCGATTTTATGTTTTATTTAAAATTGAAAAAAAATTGCCCGCTTTTTTTATATCAAAGGCGGTATTTTTAGCAAAATAAGATTAGAACACTAAACATTGAATGGTTGTTTTGATTAAGTTGTAGCGAAAACCATAAGACAATAAATGAAATAAGCCAGAGATTTAATTTTAATTTATAGTTTTATTTAATTTCCTTTTTATAAACTATAATTTGTAAACTGAATTTTTATTTAATATATTTTTACATTTATATTTAATGTTGAATATGAACATAATATTTGAATAGATACGTGGATACCAATAATTTGAAGCCAAACGAAAATAGATGGCAAATTTGAGTACATAACGTAAAAAAATAAAAATTTTAATAATTGGTACGGATGTTCAAATGACTAAAAACATTTAATGATTTATTTGTTTTATGTTATGTACTCTTAATTTTGTCTACCCTTTTTTCCATTTATCTTAGATTTTATATACTCGAAGAAATTATTTCTCAAATATTTGGACCATAAAAAAAATATAAAGCATGAAAAGGGTCTCTGTAAACTATCATTATCAATTGTAAATACGGTTTGTTAAAAAAAATTACGATTATTCTTGATTTATTTAAAAAATTAATCAAAAAACCGCCAAACCTAATATAAATATCTGCACGTGACGTGATGCGCAAAGAAAGCCGAAAATGAGACACGGGAATATACTACCTCTATTTTCTGTATATCTTGCTCAAATATCATCTACCGGTGTTGTTTAATATATACAATTTTTTTTTTTAATCTATGCAATCTTTTCTGGGGCTCAAGGCACTCCCAACTCTTTCGCAGTTAATTTTACCGTCCTACTTTACGCAGTAGTAGCCAAATCGAGGACGTACGGCTATAGACCCACTTTGTATAAACCACCTGCACATTGCATTGCTTCATGCCAACCTATAGTGCTGACATGAAAGGTGGATCGGCCCATGGATTCTGCACTCTCAACAGGGGGGCATAGTTGTGTTCATCGTCATCACCGATCGTAATCAGATGATGAAAAATCCCTTTTTACATCGCGCCCCTATCGGGATTCGAACCCGGTACCTCCCGATCCAAACGCCGCAGCTTTAACCACTGCGCCGTTTGCTCGGTAATATATACATTGAGTGGTGTTAGTGATTAACAAATAAATTTTAATTTTTTTTATATGGTTTTTCGTAGTGACTACTATGCCTAAAGGTTGATATTTATAAATGTGTGTCTGCGTATCAGCAAAACAAGCAGGCTTTCTGAAGAGAATTTTATCAGGTTAATATTTTTGATTTTATTTTTTTAACACATATGTACATATGTATATGCAATGTTATTTGTTCGGTTCAAATGTTTCCGTAACATTGTTTCTATACATTTTTTTAGTTACTCCTGCTACTAAAGATGTTTCCACAACAAAAAGTTGTATGATAAGAGTGTGTGTTGTAATTGTAAAATAGAAACAGCAATCTAGCATATACACATTCTTTAGCATAAGATCACGCGTATTTTACGATCTTTTTTTGACAATTTATGCTGTTTCTATATTCTTCTTTCCTGAAAATTGTATTCAATAGAGAAATAAAAAGAAGACATTTTATTCTTAATTTAATCTTATAATAATTAATCTTATAATAGGTCGGTCGTTGTCGCTCGAAGAAGAAAGACTTGTTTTTGTCGTCTTCTTCGAAAATTTAATTTAATTTAGTTTGGTTTTAGTTTTGGTGTAAAGTTTTTATATATAATTTATCTATTATACATATAAAAGTTTTTATATATAATTCATTTATATGAAACAATTGCAAAAATGGTGAAAGTTTGTGATCATATTTTGTGCGTTATATTTGTGTTTTTTAGTTTTTGGTGAAAAATGGTAATAATTATAGTTATATTTGTGTATGGTGTAGTAAATAGTTCGCGTAGTGAATAGTGTAGTGTAAGTGTTTCAAAAATTAGTTGATGAAAGATATTAACAAGGAAAGATGTGTTCAAAAAATCATAACGGTTCCATCCAGATATCGTTAGAGGTATTTTCACACACGTTTACTGGTCTATTTACGGGTATATTTCTTTTGGCAAAAAAACGTTTCGCAAATTGAAGTTTGATCAAATTACTTTTAGCAAAAAAAACGTTTGGCAAAGAATTTTGAATGGCAAATACACTTTTAACCAATTATTGTCCGGCAAAATCATCTTTAGCAAAAAGGAATGAATGTCAAATATATGTTTGGCAAATTGTTCTTCAGGAGTTATGAGGCATTTTGATCGCGCGCGCGTGATCAAAATGCCTCATAATTCCTGAAGAATATTTGGCCAAAAAAAATTACTCTAAAATCGAAACAAAACAAACGAAAACATTTCATTAACATTAATTTTATTAAAAATTGCATATACTTTTCATTTCAAACAAATATAATAGGTCACTGTCTAAAAAATAAGTAATAGAATAAAATATTAATTCATAAAAATTACTAAATATTTTCATTAAAAGTATCTATAATAAAAATAGAAGAATGAGTTGATTTTTTTTATTGCAAACGCTTATTCTTAGCCAGTGCAAATAAAAATTCTAATTCGTTGCATTGGGTTTTATTTTCCAGAATTCTTAATATTCGAATTTCTTTTTGAATATTTTGGTTTTCTTAGATGGAGGCGGAGGCGGTGCTCCACTTTGATACTTTCCAATTTCAGCTTTTATGAAAATGATTTCTTTGTGCAGTTCATTTATTATTTTATAAACGCCAACGAGCTTCGCAAAAATTATTTTATGTATGCGGTGATGCCAAGATTCAGCGAATCTCAAACAGTTTATCAAAATACCGCGTTATTTTCGCACTCGAAATAAAGCTTAAAGCAAGTATGGCATGCATCTTTAAAGAAAAATCTTCATTGTGGCCATATTTTGAAGTAAAGCCCATAGCCTGAATGCGGCGATATATTATTTGGCCCAATAATTAAATTAATTTCTGAAAAATTATATTTCAACGAATTACTGGCAGCCTTTTCAAAATCTGTGATTGATAATTTTGGCTCCAACTTAACGTTATTTTCCGCTGCGTAATCAATGAGCGTTTGAAACATCTTGTCATAAACTGATTCACTCTTCGCTGAACAAAGACAAACGCTAAAGGAAAGCCTTCGAGCCATTAACATCTGTGTGTATGGTGTACAGTTGCTTAAATATGGAAAGAACTATTTTAAAAGTGCCACATAGTATCCAATATTTAGCACACCCCAAGAATTACACAAATTGCAGATTTGTAATCACAATGACGCGTTGGTCCTTTTCTTTGATGAAATTAACATCCAAATGAAATTTCAAATTTTCCCGCTCCTTTGGAAATATATTTTGTTTGTTTTTTATGCGAGTTACAATTTGTCTCACAGCTCTGGTCGATGGCAAATTACTTCCTACATCATCTGTACTCCGGAAAACCAGATCTTGAACCATTTGGCTCAACCGTTTTCGCTCATTCTTAGATGCACCATCTTTCAAATTCGTGTAACGCAATCCCCAGAAGGGATTACGTTAACAGACATGAGAATAGCGGTCTGATGCGGTATAGTAGCTGGCTAGAGCTCACGGTGCGGCGTGGGGATTCTCAGACATATTTCTCATGCTTGAATAACCGAATGATGAACAAAATTAGAGGGGCAAATGGAAATTAAAAATTACACTGCCACGGCCTCAGCGGCAAAAGGAAATCATAAGCCGGGAGTGATCGTTTCGGAGTGACAGTCTCAATCCCAGGCGACTACCGCCGTGACTGCCACACGGGCCTCCCCTCATCGGCCCGCCTACTGGGATGCTGTTTCCCAGTCGCGACGGCTCCCGATGCCATTTTTTGAAGGAGAGACGCCCGCATGACAATCCCAGCGACAAGCCCCCGGAACGAGATCGTCACCCCGACGCGATCAACTCATATGGCGTGCCGCCCTCCAGCACAGCCTGTCCTGGAGGAACGAACGGCACGCACGGAAAAGGATGGAAAAAGGCCGACCCTTCGCATGACCCCACCTAACATCACCCGATCAATTATTCGCTTACGCGCACATGGTGCGGCTTAGCACTCGACAGTTAAAAATTCAAAGAAAAAAATGTTTGTTACGGTAAAAGCAAAACTGAAAAATTCGTAAAAAAAACTACGTTACCACTGATTCTACGTTATATCAAAAAAATTTTTACTTTCACTAATCACTGTTTAAAATCAAGAAAATAACACAAAAGTACCTGAAAAGAAAAATGGACCGCTATGTGGTCGAACCACACCCAAGCGGACAACCGAACCGAAGCGAAGCAAAAAGAAAAATCGCAAAAACTCCAAACGCAATCACTCAAACACCGGAGAAAAGATGGAATCGGCGTGATACTTGCTCTGTGTGGGGTTTCCACCAAATCGGTGCACCACCACGAATCGCGCGTATGACCGCAAAAAAAAAACTAAATATATAATATATAAGAAAAAAATACTTGGGGGAAAACTAACTGTTACAACAAAACAATTGCCAAATGTACAGTTGGTTTTCTCCTAAAATTTTGGTACCTGTTTATGGCCCGTCCGACCACACCGCAACCAGCCCCGACGCAGGATCCCCCTCACCAAAATGCTGCCCAGTCCACACGGGCGTAAATACGGCCACAATATCACGATTCCTTCAGTACCGTATAGCACGTAAAATTATGTATCGCAAATAAAATGCTCTCAAAACCAAGGTATTTTGCACGACTTGTCACACTTAAAAGCTTTTACACCGACAACGATTTCCAACCATATTCCCCAGAACAACTTTTAGGAAATATTAGTTTTTTTTTTTCACTTAGCTTCTCAATAAAGAGGCAAAATTTGTCTTCAAACACCAACAGAATACCAAAGACAAAACAAAAACCCACAGCACCGGTATTCTCTTTTGCAATAAAAATGTATTAATCAATTACCACCAATATTACAATATTTTTTATTTTATTTTTTTTTTATTTAGTTCATATTTATTCGGTTACATTCGTACTGACTTTTATTTTACATTCTCAAAACTGTACAATCTTATATTTTGGTTTGGTTTTATTATTATTATTATTAAAAAAAAATTAAATTCAATTACTTAATACAACTGTTCAACAAACGTTTTATCAAAAACACAAAACCAAAATTAAACCAATTTTATTGAATCAAAATTAGCAAACTAATAATTGTCTCTATCCGAGATTATAACTTGACTTTTATTACAAAAAAAATCAAAACTAGATTTTTCTAGATTTTATTATTTTATTATTTTATGTTTTTTTTTTTTTATTTATTTCACAATCAAAAAAAACCCCAAGACTCTTAGTCTCAAATCAAAAAACTTGATTTATCTGATATTAAACAATTGCCACTAGGCTTAATGATAAAAAAAAACAATTCAGCTGATTATTTTTAAATATAAAATAACACCATCACATATAACATCCGAAAACTAAACTTGATTTTATTTTATATAAAAAAAATTGGACTCGTTGTCCCAAAGCAAAAACTAGACTTTTCGATATCAAATTCGAAACTAGACTTATTTAATTTCCGAAAGAAAAAAAATTTTTGAACTTATTGTCCAAATAACAAAACTAAACTAACTTTTCAAAAAAAATCTTTTACATCAATCACAAAAAAAAATCAGATAATTTTTCCCCCTCTTCTTTTTCTCGTCGCATCGTTGTCCGTCCCGCTCGCTGCATCTGTGCACATATACATTATTTTTTCATATTTTTTTTTTTTTTTTTTTTAGTATTGTACAATCATTATTCGTATATATATTTTTTTTCTTATGTACACAGATACAACGAATGAGACAAACAACGATGACGAACATATGTATACACTTAGTTGTACGGTCGCCTCGAGCTCGTTTAATCCACCAACTGGTTTCTTTTTTTTTTTTTCTCTTATTCCCACACAGAGCAAGTATCACGCGTTAATCCACGCCAATGATATCATACGAAAAATGGAATATTCGAGATGGAACATTGTAGTATTGCAAACACGCCATCTCACACTCGCAATACATGCACACACACCAACTCGCCAGAAATAGGTATGTCTGTACATGACAGTATGGAAAGCAAGTAATGCAGAAAAAAAATAAAATATGTTTACATAAAATCAAGGGGAATATCAAATTTAAATTGGAAATTATGACGTCATCAAACATAAATACAAACACCATGGCGATCATGGTGATTTAAAATGACCAAATAGAAAACTTTTCACGAAATATGCGCGTTTGGAATTCTTGCAGGAACTAAATTCTTTTGCCTCAGGTGGAGACGCATGCCAGTCGTAACAAACGTGGGAACGACCCACACCCGAGATAAGGTCTCAGCCAGGCATATACTAAACAAATAATGGTGTTAAACTCGAATATCCTTGACATGGTAGGTGCCTAACGGGTTTTCATTCAGATCTTTCACGGTATAAGCTACATTACCCACTCTATTGACAATAATAGCGGGAATGAATTTAGCGGCCAGCTTTGCTGAGAATTTATCAGGAGCACTACTCTGGGCATGTGATTTAACAAAAACAGGTTGGTCAGGCAGAAAATTCCGATTTTTACTTCGTAAATTATACCGATAGGCGGATTTTTCATGTGCAACTTTTAGGTAATGAGTAATTTGATCACGAATAAGATTTAATCGATTTGATTTAGACAACACATGCATTTCATTATCATCTTGCGGTGATAACAATTTGCGTAAAGCATAATCGGATCCATTTAATGACATGTGTTGCCCAAAGACCAAGTAGTGAGGGGAAAAATTCGTGACGTCGTGTTTAACATTTCTTAATGCTGCAGCAATTTCGAACAGATGGCAATCCCATTCATTATGATTATGATCATCAAGATAGGAACGAATACTAGACAGTAAGGTCCGATTAACTCTTTCAGAAGCGTTGCTTTGAGGAGAGTAAATAGGAGTACGTCTGTGATCAATATTATATTTTTTTAAAAGATCTTTAAATAAATGAGAGATAAATTGTTTGCCATTGTCAGACGTTATTACCGCAGGTACAGAGAATAGTAAGAACACTTCATTTTCCAAGAAGTTACACAGAGAGGAGGCAGAAGCTTCACGCAGAGGTTTTACAAGGACAAACTTGGAATAATGATCCAATACAATTACTATACAGGTATTTCCTCGTTTCGAACGAGGATAAGGTCCAAGGAAATCAACGAACAACTTTTCGAAAGGCCTAGTAGACTCAGTTTGAGAACCCATTAACGGTTGAGTAATAAAATTAACTGGCTTATTCATCTTGCATTGTGAACAATTAGAGATAAATAGTTTGATTTGTTTGGTCATACCAAACCAGAAAAATTGTCGTTGAAGTCTTTCTATAGTTTTCTTAATACCCATATGAGCAGAAGTAGGAGAAGAATGTGCCAGTTCAATTAATTGTGCAGTCAAAGACAGCGGAACCACCAACTTCCATTCAGACAAATCAGTAGACGTATAACGAGAAGCATAAGAAGGTAAAATCAAGAGTTTATTATCATGAATTTTAAGATTGTGATCACAATCTTTTAATTGTTGAACTCGATTGATCTGTTGAAGATATTCATTGTCTTGAAAAGCTGAAGAGTTGAGATCAATGTGTAGAACCGAATTGTCATTCGAAGAATGGATACTTGACACATTTTCACCTTTAACAGAGGAATTTACAAGATACGTGGAATCCTTATTCGTGAGGGTTGGCGCAACAATAAGACTTTGCTTCTGATTTAAATCATCAATGGTTTCTGTATAAAAAACTCTTGAAAGGGCATCAGGCACCACATTTACCGAACCTTTACGATAACCGATTTCGAATTTGTACGCTTGTAGCTTTAAACTCCAACGGGCGAGTCGACCAGATAAATCTTTTTGGGACATCAACCAGCAGAGGCTAGCGTGATCGGTATAAATCGTGAACGGATATCCCTCGATATAAGGGCGGAATTTTTTTACACTAAGTACTGCTGCGTAACACTCAAGTTCAGTTACGGAGTAATTGCGTTGAGCAGCATTTAGTTTGTGTGAAAAAAATTCGATGGGGTGTTCAGCATCATCCGAATCGAGCTGGAACAGTACACTACCCACGCCGACTGCGCTCGCGTCACACTGAATGTAAAAAGGGCGCCCATAATCAGGATTCGCCAAAACCGGAGCAGATGACAAAGCTAATTTCAAAGCTTGGAACGATTCCTCTGCGTGAGAATTCCATTGTGATTTCGATTTCTTTCCCGTTAAATCGGATAGTGGAGCAGCTAAAGAAGCGAAATTTTGTATAAAACGCCTATACCACCCACATAAACCCAAAAAGCTACGAATTTGTTTAGTTGTTTTCGGACGTGGAAATTCATTAATCGCCTGACATTTTTCAGGATTGGTTCGAAGACACCCATCGCCCACCAAATAACCCAGATATTTAACCTCTTTTAATGCAAACTGGCTTTTTCCTATATTTATTGTTAATACCGCATTACGAAGTAACTGTGCAATTAGTTCTAACAGTTCAAGATGTTCAGACAAAGTCGCAGAAGTAACCAAAAGGTCGTCTAAGTAGACAAAGACCTTGTCATGGAGCTGATAAGGGATCACCCGATGCATCAAGCGGCATAGTGTTTGGGAAGCATTACACAACCCGAAAGGCATGACCTTGAAGTGATACAAGGGACGACCAGGGACCGTAAACGCTGTCTTATTTCTGGATTGTGGGTCAAGAGGGATCTGCCAAAAGGCATCTTTTAAATCGATTGACGAAATATAGCGCGTTTGATCCAATCGACCCAACAATCCATTAATAAGGGGCAGCGGATACGCATCCCTGACCGTCACCTTGTTCACTTCCCGGGCATCCAAACACACACAGACGCACTTGACCATTAGCCTTGTGCACCAGGGTAATAGGCGAACACCAGGAACTCTGACTCTCCTCAATTACGTCCAGAGATAACATTCGGTCTAGCTCATCATACATAAGTTTTTGTTTCACAGGAGAAACAGAATAAAACCGTTGTTTAACAGGCTTGGCTTCACCAACATCAATAACGTGAGAAACTAATGTGGTTCTTCCAAGACCTAATTGAACATTTGACGGGAATTTATTCACGATCGTAGAGAGCTTAACGTTATCTTCAGGAGAAAGCAGATGAAATTTCGGAGAGACAGATAAATCTAAGGAGTTCGTACTGTCGCTTAAGGCGGAGATTTGAGGTGAAATTCCGAATTGATTCCAAAAATCAATACCCAAATATAAGGACTGTTCTAAGGAAGGTACTAAAAAGAAACGCATAAGATGAGACTGGCCATTAAATCGAACTTGAGCATGAACATAACCGAGGACATTCTGGTTTTGACCACTGGCAGTTTGAATTACGGAAGGAAATTTATGAATTTTAAAATTAGAATCGTTCAATAACTTCTCGGATCCACAACCCAAAACACTTACTGTCGCTCCACTGTCTAAAAGACCTCGGTATGGAACATCATCAACAAGGATATTGGCATACGGCCGTTTATCACTTGTTTCAGAACCGAGTATTGAAGAAACTATGCCAGATCGCATGATCTGACGAGTCTCCCAATATTTTTTGGAACGAAGCAAGCGAAGAGGATTGAATTTCCGGAAAGCTTTGAAGAAGGGTTTAACGGATTTTAACAAATTAGAATTAGACAAAGAATGAGAATTAAAAGAATGAGAAGAACTGGGTGAAGAATCAGATACCAATTGGTTGGAACCAGATGAACCAGATCCAGCGAATGAATCGGAATCAAAAGACTCTACGAAAACTTTCACTGGTCCATCAGATTCCTCCCGCTCGGTATTGACTCCCACTGAAGAATTTACGGAGAGGTGTTGCTGCCAGGGAGTTGAGTTTTGCTCAAGGGAGTTGAACTGCTCGGTGATCCCTGTCTCCCCGATCTCCATGGACCACTGTCGCTGTTTCCCGAGCACCGAGTACACTTAGCCCAGATGGTATCCCTAAGACCACACTTATAGCAAAAGCTTCCCATACGAGGTAACGGACAATCCTGGAAAATATGCCCAATATCTCGGCAATTAAAACAGATGGGGTAGTTGCCTTCCCCAACTGCACGATGGGAATTGCTTGGAGTAGTAAATCTGGATGAATTATCAGGTTTTGAGGATGTAGACGAAACGTTAATAGGGGCAGGATATGAATTCTCACGCCGAAGAGCAGATATCTGCTGAACAGGTTCGGACGTCGGCATAAAAACCCCAGATGGAACGTGGTAAGCTGTTCCCGACGTACCTGCAGATAAAGACGAAGAAGACAACTCTGCATTTGTTACCGACACTTCACTATCACGAAGTCCAACATCGATTTCATTAATGACCCGTCGAGGATGTATTGAGTAATCCGTCGGCGCTCGGAGTCGCTTCAAAGATTCCTCCCAAGCAGTACAACTTCTGATTAAATCATTAATATGCGGAAAGTGTCGATCAGTTAAATGATATTGTAGAACTGGCTTCATGTTATTCATTAATAGTTGGATAAATTCATCATCCCGATAAGGAACGTGACACTGCAAGGAAAGGCTCCACATATGATGATAGTAGTCGAGAAAGGTTTCTTGCGGCAATTGTTTCCTAGATTCAACCATCCGTCGGATCTCATAGGGGTACGCCGATCTTTAAAACGTTCAAGAAACTCTTTCCTAAGATCATCCCATGTGGCAAACGGATTATGACGACGATACGTCCAATACCACTGCAGGGCCACATCCCTTAAAAGGAGATGTAGATCAAGAAGGATAATGTCGGAGGAAATTTTATTGGCAAATATGACTGAATTTAGTTGGAACAGGAACATGTCAACTGTAATACCCGCAGGTGACCCATTATAAGAAATGCCACACCGAGACAAGGTACGTCGGTGAAATTCAGAATTTCCAGAATAACCAATAGTTGATACGGCTGGTTGAGAAGCCATATTTCCCAAATTCTGAGCTGCATTTGCATTTAAAGTACTATTTTGAAAGTCAGCTGAAGCGGGCATAAAATTATTATTAAGTGGTGCGGAAGTAGTCTGCTCCAGAGATGAACGCCCTTGCGGAACAGAAGCTACTGGTGAATTTTCCAATTGGAGAAAATCAATTGGTACATATTGCTCATTACGAGAAACCGGAGGATTTTGAAAGTGAACCTGCTGGGTTTTTTTAAGTTCATGACCAACATTCATCGCCATATTGGGATTCATTAAATTAGGTACAATCGGAGTAGCTGCTACCGCCTGCATAGCTGTCATTTGAGCAGTTAAAAATTGCACCTGAGCCATCAAAGACTTTATCATTCCAGACTGGTCCATTGTTGGAACAGCATCGGGTTCTACAGAATTATTTAAAGTTTTGGGTGGAATATCTGGTAACGTTTTAGTATGTTCCCCAGCACTACCAGAAGGATTTTCATGTTTTTCTTCCTCAGAATCCCATGGTTGATCGCAACCACTAACCTTAGCCGCTTCAATAGAATCATTTAAGGACGAGGTATCAGACAAAAATTTATTTAATGCATTCAATAAATTCCCACTCTTTTCTAATAGGATTCGCGCTTGGCTACCATACGTTGGAGAACTAGCCGCACGATTAAGCCGTCCCCGGACATGTAATAATCGGGTTTTTAGACCCCTAACGGAATCTACCTGTTTTTCAACCACCACGTCTTGAAGGCTAATGAAAGCTTCTTGAAGACTCTGCAATTTTGACTGGCATGCAGAAACTTTAGCTTCCGGATTTTGTCTGGCTCTTGGATGCATTCTGCCCGGAGCTACAGCCGTACCAGCTACCTCAGCTGCCAACATCTCCTTCAAACGATTCAAAGCTCCATCGGACTCTGGCGGAATTTCACGGACCAAAAACTCAACACCGAGCTCATCTGTCTTTAAAAGAGATACATCCATATCATATAAACTCATATTTATTTATTTATTTTTTTTTTTTTTCCCCAATTATCCGTATACTATGAAAAAAAATAATGAATGAATAAAATTAAGTAACAAAATTTCAATCACCTAAAATCAAAAAAAAAAGTAATCAAATTTGATAAATGATACCACAGGATACGTTTAATGCCAGTGTCACGACTTATAAAAGGTTAAACAATGAAATTTAAAGTGGATAATATATAATTATTAACGAAACTAAATAAAGTAATAAAAAAAAATTTCCAACAACCAAAACAAATCGTAACTATACGCAGATAATATTTATTAAGAAAAATTATGTATAATATATATTGAAATTCAAAATACCGCGATTAATATTTATGCAATATTTATTATATAAAAAAAATAATAAAAATAAAAATAAAAAATTTACAAAAAAAAATAAGCAATTAAATTTAATTAAAGTAAAGGTCAAAGACCATAATACCCATACCAATAAGAAAAAAATGAAGAAAAGGAAAAAAAAATTATTAATTAAAGTTATCAACAAAAATTATTTGGAAAAAAAAACAAAAAAAAAAATGTATTACATCAAAATTACGATCACCCAGTAGATACGGTGCCGAGACAAGTGAACAAATGGCGCACTGTGAGGAGCTACGAGAATTGTATTACTGTCCCATGGACTCACTCGCGTCAAATTGGAACTACCGCTAACTCAAACATTGAACTAACCACTGCACTTCAAGGCCGATTCCACGGAGATCGATCTGAATTCATTTATTTTAATCAATCCTTCCAAAAAATGTAAATCCCAAGAAAAAAATTAAAAGTACTAAAGAAAGTAACAAATGTATAAATAAATCAGATAAAAAAAAAATTTTATTTAGCCGCTCCACTAAACCATAAAAAGAAAAGAAAGCAATAATAAAAATATAAATTTTCACCAAACAGTGAAAAGTGAAAGTAAATAAAGAAAAGTAAAAGGAAGTTGATCGGATGATGATCGGTGCGGCCATGCGTTGGGCCGGTTGTAAAATAATAATAAATAATAATAAAAAAAATGTTTGGTCTCCTCCCCCGTTGGCCTCACAGCCGCACTCTTAGAGCTCCACCATGAGACGCGGGGTACTGCTAAAGGTAATAATAACACCGCTGAGGTCCAATAATTTTAATTAAAGAAGAGAAAAAAAATAAGAAAATTACCAAAAGAATGAACTAAGGATGTGCCATTGACCAATGAGACCACGAACTGTCCAATCAACACCACATTGGTGGAAACAACAAGTTCGCGAACTCAATGCTCATGGCACACGGAACCAACATGACAAACGATCCAGCGAGGTCGCATGACTCAAAGTCAGAACACGCTTGGATCGCTTCCCATGAAGGTAGTTGGATCAAAATAAAATTAAACTAAAAAAAAAAAATTGAAGTTAAAATACTTAAAGGTTCGTAGATCTGAAAAATAGAAAAATAAAAAATTGAAGAAAGCTAAACTCAGAACAAAGGAAGAATGAGTCTAACCACAATCTAACGCCACATGGCGGAAATGGTAGACCCACTCAACCGATGAGCTGAGAATAGGGATTGACACTCACAACTGTATGTAATCAAACAGCTTACGCTGGTTACAATACAGATGTGGCGTCAACCGGACCGGGAAACATTGATGTGAGCAACCGTACAGATCAAACAACGCAAGCGTTGGACTTTGTACGTGAGGCTCACAACAAGTTTGAAAAAAAAAATCTGAAAAATGAAAAGTCGAAAAATTGAATTTAATTAGCCGAATAGGCTTGGGCGCCACTGTAACGCAATCCCCAAAAGGGATTACGTTAACAGACATGAGAATAGCGGTCTGATGCGGTATAGTAGCTGGCTAGAGCTCACGGTGCGGCGTGGGGATTCTCAGACATATTTCTCATGCTTGAATAACCGCATGATGAACAAAATTAGAGGGGCAAATGGAAATTAAAAATTACACTGCCACGGCCTCAGCGGCAAAAGGAAATCATAAGCCGGGAGTGATAGTTTCGGAGTGACAGTCTCAATCCCAGGCGACTACCGCCGTGACTGCCACACGGGCCTCCCCTCATCGGCCCGCCTACTGGGATGCTGTTTCCCAGTCGCGACGGCTCCCGATGCCATTTTTTGAAGGAGAGACGCCCGCATGACAATCCCAGCGACAAGCCCCCGGAACGAGATCGTCACCCCGACGCGATCAACTCATATGGCGTGCCGCCCTCCAGCACAGCCTGTCCTGGAGGAACGAACGGCACGCACGGAAAAGGATGGAAAAAGGCCGACCCTTCGCATGACCCCACCTAACATCACCCGATCAATTATTCGCTTACGCGCACATGGTGCGGCTTAGCACTCGACAGTTAAAAATTCAAAGAAAAAAATGTTTGTTACGGTAAAAGCAAAACTGAAAAATTCGTAAAAAAAACTACGTTACCACTGATTCTACGTTATATCAAAAAATTTTTTACTTTCCCTAATCACTGTTTAAAATCAAGAAAATAACACAAAAGTACCTGAAAAGAAAAATGGACCGCTATGTGGTCGAACCACACCCAAGCGGACAACCGAACCGAAGCGAAGCAAAAAGAAAAATCGCAAAAACTCCAAACGCAATCACTCAAACACCGGAGAAAAGATGGAATCGGCGTGATACTTGCTCTGTGTGGGGTTTCCACCAAATCGGTGCACCACCACGAATCGCGCGTATGACCGCAAAAAAAAAACTAAATATATAATATATAAGAAAAAAATACTTGGGGGAAAACTAACTGTTACAACAAAACAATTGCCAAATGTACAGTTGGTTTTCTCCTAAAATTTTGGTACCTGTTTATGGCCCGTCCGACCACACCGCAACCAGCGCCGACGCAGGATCCCCCTCACCAAAATGCTGCCCAGTCCACACGGGCGTAAATACGGCCACAATATCACGATTCCTTCAGTACCGTATAGCACGTAAAATTATGTATCGCAAATAAAATGCTCTCAAAACCAAGGTATTTTGCACGACTTGTCACACTTAAAAGCTTTTACACCGACAACGATTTCCAACCATATTCCCCAGAACAACTTTTAGGAAATATTAGTTTTTTTTTTCACTTAGCTTCTCAATAAAGAGGCAAAATTTGTCTTTAAACACCAACAGAATACCAAAGACAAAACAAAAACCCACAGCACCGGTATTCTCTTTTGCAATAAAAATGTATTAATCAATTACCACCAATATTACAATATTTTTTATTTTTTTTTTTTTTATTTAGTTCATATTTATTCTGTTACATTCGTACTGACTTTTATTTTACATTCTCAAAACTGTACAATCTTATATTTTGGTTTGGTTTTATTATTATTATTATTAAAAAAAAATTAAATTCAATTACTTAATACAACTGTTCAACAAACGTTTTATCAAAAACACAAAACCAAAATTAAACCAATTTTATTGAATCAAAATTAGCAAACTAATAATTGTCTCTATCCGAGATTATAACTTGACTTTTATTACAAAAAAAATCAAAACTAGATTTTTCTAGATTTTATTATTTTATTATTTTATGTTTTTTTTTTTTTATTTATTTCACAATCAAAAAAAACCCCAAGACTCTTAGTCTCAAATCAAAAAACTTGATTTATCTGATATTAAACAATTGCCACTAGGCTTAATGATAAAAAAAAACAATTCAGCTGATTATTTTTAAATATAAAATAACACCATCACATATAACATCCGAAAACTAAACTTGATTTTATTTTATATAAAAAAAATTGGACTCGTTGTCCCAAAGCAAAAACTAGACTTTTCGATATCAAATTCGAAACTAGACTTATTTAATTTCCGAAAGAAAAAAAATTTTTGAACTTATTGTCCAAATAACAAAACTAAACTAACTTTTCAAAAAAAATCTTTTACATCAATCACAAAAAAAAATCAGATAATTTTTCCCCCTCTTCTTTTTCTCGTCGCATCGTTGTCCGCCCCGCTCGCTGCATCTGTGCACATATACATTATTTTTTCATATTTTTTTTTTTTTTTTTTTTTAGTATTGTACAATCTTTATTCGTATATATATTTTTTTTCTTATGTACACAGATACAACGAACGAGACAAACAACGACGACGAACATATGTATACACTTAGTTGTACGGTCGCCTCGAGCTCGTTTAATCCACCAACTGGTTTCTTTTTTTTTTTTTCTCTTATTCCCACACAGAGCAAGTATCACGCGTTAATCCACGCCAATGATATCATACGAAAAATGGAATATTCGAGATGGAACATTGTAGTATTGCAAACACGCCATCTCACACTCGCAATACATGCACACACACCAACTCGCCAGAAATAGGTATGTCTGTACATGACAGTATGGAAAGCAAGTAATGCAGAAAAAAAATAAAATATGTTTACATAAAATCAAGGGGAATATCAAATTTAAATTGGAAATTATGACGTCATCAAACATAAATACAAACACCATGGCGATCATGGTGATTTATAATGACCAAATAGAAAACTTTTCACGAAATATGCGCGTTTGGAATTCTTGCAGGAACTAAATTCTTTTGCCTCAGGTGGAGACGCATGCCAGTCGTAACATTCGTTAATGCGTTTGCTACCCCTATGGCCACATCATTGGGATCATTGTTATGATGCCCGGTCTCCTTCTGCAACTTATGCCCACTATTCGTTCCTATTCTAGTATTGCATTTTATATTACATTTGCATTAGAATCAAAACTATTGTTTTCTTCAGAATTTATTCCCATTTTCAATTAAAAAAATTATTTTTGCCATAGCCAACTTTATATCACTAAGAAAAATTATTTAAAATAAAACAAACTTGTAATTTGGCTAAACATACTTTGATTATAGTTTTTTTGATTAAACGTACATTTGCCATTCAATTTGTTTTGTTATTTGATATTTGCCAAATATGCAAATTTGCCAAAAATATTTTGATGAAACATAACTTTGTTAAATGTCGTTTGCCATTTAAACGGCTGCCCTATTTACATACATATGTATATGTGACAAGAATTTGTGTACAATTTTAATTGTTTCTTTTTATTTTATTATATGATTTGCTGTGGTAAGGGTTGTGTATAGTCAGGGCCGACTGCTGTATTTGTATACATATTATATACACAAATCTGTTTTTGTTGTTTAAACATTATTGACGATTGGAGCATCACAGATTCCACCTAGTGGAAAATTTTTAAACTGAGGTAGCTGCTAATTTGACGTTCGAAATTGTTGTAAACAATTCCAATTTTGAACTGTAAACACAATTTTTACCTACCAGATTGATAATAATTGTAAATAATTCCAATTTTGGATTATAAAAACCATTTTTAATTACCGGATTGCAAAAATTTCTTTCGTCGCATTTATGAGAAATGTCATTTTGCCGGTTGCCTCATTTTAACTTTTTTCCTCGAGAGGCGCTTTCTCTACTTTTACAATCGTCAATAAGAAAAACAATATTTAGAAAGGTTTGGAGTGCATTTTTTGAAGGCATCTGTGTGGAGAGTGAGATGGACGCTGCGTTGACATTTTTGTTGGTTTTGGTATAGGTAGTTACGCTGTTGGTTTTGGTATACGCAGTCAAATATTTCTGGTATATACATGGACATTTGTAAAACATATTGGTTTGTTTAATTTTTCTACTCTAATAAATAGGTATGTACATATGTGTTTGGCTTTGTGATATAAAACTGGAAATTATTTCGTTTACCACAAGTGTATTGTGTTTTGTGTGTATGCAGAACAAATTGATTTGTGTTCGATTTAAATGGGATTCTTATACTTCGTATAATTGAGTACGTTTGAATTGAATTCAGATACAGCGGTACGCAATACATAACAAATTATTTATGCATTCCAAAGTTTAATACAAGGTATTGGTTATGGAAATGCACCAAAAAGTGGAAACATAACAATAATTTATGTCTTTTTATGTTCATGATGGGAAGGGAAAATGTATTTTGCAACAACAAAATTGTTATATTTCTTATTTTTCTTGTGATCGTATTTCGGCTTAGTTGAATTGTTATGATCGGAATTTATATTGTGTCTGTGTCTAATATCCAAAGCAACTGTAATTCTAGGTAGATTCAGGTTGTTTTGAATTCATGGCAGTGCATGAATATAACAAAATAATTAGATATGATGGGGCATGGGTTGCAAACAATTTTTATTAGATGAAATGCGTTGATAAAATTTATATTGTTGTTTTATTTTATTTAATCGTCAAAAATACAGGAGTTTTTCGTAAGTTCAATATAGTAGTTTGTTCAAGCGATTTTCTTTTGGACAAGGTTGGTAAATATCTCTTTCCGTTGTTTTTTCGAAACGAAAAGCTCATGATTCCAGTATGTTGTATTTGTTGCTAAGCAACAAGTAATAATAGTACGAGAATATTTTTTCTGGCCTAGGCCGGGAATATATTCCCGTATGGATTTTTAATTGTTTGGAAGAAATAAAAGTACACTTATAAGGTCAAACGCATTTATTTATTTTAATTTAACAGTATAATCAATTTTTATTTGATAAATCTATGCCAAACTAATTATGTGTTAGGTATAAGAGTTTAGTTTTACTTATTTGTAATATTAACGGTTATCGTACAATTAGTACAATTATTGAACATTGGTGGACTAGTAGTATCGCATCCCAGCATTGTTGTTGATATATTGCTATTAAAATCATTAACATTATTTGCATCGGCTGTTTGATTATCCGTTGTATCGAAAATCTTATGAGCAACTTCAATTTTATTGATAATGGATTCATCGATGTACCCTTCAGCAACAGTCGATGACTTCCATCCTCCAAATCTTTTTAAGCATGTTAAATCTGCGCCATTATCAACTAAAATTGTCGCAGATGAACTACGGAAACAGTGCCCTGTGTATTGTTTTGCGTCTGGCAATTTTAAAAAAGTAGCAACAATTTGTGGCATTTTACCAAACTGATGTATGCCAACTGCTTGTTTGAAACCTTTACCATTTGTGTATTTAAAAAAAAACGCAAAGGATTGAAATCTTTTGGACGCGAAGCTATATATATTTTGTAATATTCTAAATAAGTTTCGTTTACGATAAATGATCATGGTTTATTTGTCTTGTTATCCGGGATTTTAACTAAAAGTTTAGATCCCAAATCACTAATGTCAGTAATTTCCATGAGGGCTAGTTCATCCCGTCGACAAGCACTAGCGATTCCAAAAATTAACGCAACCTACAAAAAACAATCATAATATTACATACAAAAAAATATTGCAGTGTGAATTGTATTTTATCCGAAAACATATTTGAATTTAATGTGTAAATACAAATAATAATCGTTTTAAATACCTACATGCTTACTTTAGTAACTAGGAACGAATCATCTGAAGCTTCCAAAATGAATTGTTGAACATATTACATAGTTAATATTTTAGATTTCTTCGCTTTAAATCACATGTAGCTGAATTAGCTGCTTCCACTATATCCGGCGGGATACAAGATAAGGATAATTCGCTTTCACTGTCCATATCCCTTAAATTTCGTTCACACGTTTTTTATAAAACAAATAGGTACACAAACTTGACAACTTTTGAAAAAAAAAATAAAAATATATATTTATGTCTTATGATGTCGTGGCTAACTAAGCAATAATTTTATGTTATTTTCGATTTTTCAACCCGTGGTTGCCGGACTCGGCTATCGCCTCGTCCGCCAATTTCCACTATCGTCCGGGAATGCAGTACTTTTCCTCCTAATTATACAATATACTATTATCGACAAAACGAATGGAATATTAATTTTAATTTTAAAAACAGAGCAAAAAAACCCTTCAAGCGCGTGAATTATTTTACTCGCGAAATATTAATTTGTTTCTATTTTCGTGTCTCAACCATTTTTTAACACGATTATGACGAAAGACGGTCGTAGCAATATGAAGGAAAGGAAAAGTATGAAACAGAAAGACATGGCAATAGAAAAAGCGTAATCAAAAAGCGAAATAGAGTACAATTTTATTCTAGAAAGAAGATATATAGACTCTATCGAATTCGAACCGAAAGTGATGTTACCACATCCCACCCCTGTGGTACTACGTCGAATAAGAATTTGTTTAACATTTAGAATACACTCCGATTATGTCCTCTAATGGCGATTTTATGTTTTATTTAAAATTGAAAAAAAATTGCCCGCTTTTTTTATATCAAAGGCGGTATTTTTAGCAAAATAAGATTAGAACACTAAACATTGAATGGTTGTTTTGATTAAGTTGTAGCGAAAACCATAAGACAATAAATGAAATAAGCCAGAGATTTAATTTTAATTTATAGTTTTATTTAATTTCCTTTTTATAAACCATAATTTGTGAACTGAATTTTTATTTAATATATTTTTACATTTATATTTAATGTTGAATATGAACATAATATTTGAATAGATACGTGGATACCAATAATTTGAGGCATTTTGATCGCGCGCGCGTGATCAAAATGCCTCATAATTCCTGAAGAATAATTGGCCAAAAAAAATTACTCTAAAATCGAAATAAAACAAACGAAAACATGTCATTAACATTAATTTTATTAAAAATTGCATATACTTTTCATTTCAAACAAATATAATAGGTCACTGTCTAAAAAATAAGTAATAGAATAAAATATTAATTCATAAAAATTACTAAATATTTTCATTAAAAGTATCTATAATAAAAATAGAAGAATGAGTTTATTTTTTTTATTTTTTTTATTGCAAACGCTTATTCTTAGCCAGTGCAAATAAAAATTCTAATTCGTTGCATTGGGTTTTATTTTCCAGAATTCTTAATATTCGAATTTCTTTTTGAATATTTTGGTTTTCTTAGATGGAGGCGGAGGCGGTGCTCCACTTTGATACTTTCCAATTTCAGCTTTTATGAAAATGATTTCTTTGTGCAGTTCATTTATTATTTTATAAACGCCAACGAGCTTCGCATAAATTATTTTATGTATGCGGTGATGCCAAGATTCAGCGAATCTCAAACAGTTTATCAAAATACCGCGTTATTTTCGCACTCGAAATAAAGCTTAAAGCAAGTATGGCATGCATCTTTAAAGAAAAATCTTCATTGTGGCCATATTTTGAAGTAAAGCCCATAGCCTGAATGCGGCGATATATTATTTGGCCCAATAATTAAATTAATTTCTGAAAAATTATATTTCAACGAATTACTGGCAGCCTTTTCAAAATCTGTGATTGATAATTTTGGCTCCAACTTAACGTTATTTTCCGCTGCGTAATCAATGAGCGTTTGAAACATCTTGTCATAAACTGATTCACTCTTCGCTGAACAAAGACAAACGCTAAAGGAAAGCCTTCGAGCCATTAACATCTGTGTGTATGGTGTACAGTTGCTTAAATATGGAAAGAACTATTTTAAAAGTGCCACATAGTATCCAATATTTAGCACACCCCAAGAATTACACAAATTGCAGATTTGTAATCACAATGACGCGTTGGTCCTTTTCTTTGATGAAATTAACATCCACATGAAATTTCAAATTTTCCGGCTCCTTTGGAAATATATTTTGTTTGTTTTTTATGCGAGTTACAATTTGTCTCACAGCTCTGGTCGATGGCAAATTACTTCCTACATCATCTGTACTCCGGAAAACCAGATCTTGAACCATTTGGCTCACCCGTTTTCGCTCATTCTTAGATGCACCATCTTTCAAATTCGTTAATGCGTTTGCTACCCCTATGGCCACATCATTGGGATCATTGTTATGATGCCCGGTCTCCTTCTGCAACTTATGCCCACTATTCGTTCCTATTTTAGTATTGCATTTTATATTACATTTGCATTAGAATCAAAACTATTGTTTTCTTCAGAATTTATTCCCATTTTCAATTAAAAAAATTATTTTTGCCATAGCCAACTTTATATCACTAAGAAAAATTATTTAAAATAAAACAAACTTGTAATTTGGCTAAACATACTTTGATTATAGTTTTTTTGATTAAACGTACATTTGCCATTCAATTTGTTTTGTTATTTGATATTTGCCAAATATGCAAATTTGCCAAAAATATTTTGATGAAACATAACTTTGTTAAATGTCGTTTGCCATTTAAACGGCTGCCCTATTTACATACATATGTATATGTGACAAGAATTTGTGTACAATTTTTATTGTTTCTTTTTATTTTATTATATGATTTGCTGTGGTAAGGGTTGTGTATAGTCAGGGCCGACTGCTGTATTTGTATACATATTATATACACAAATCTGTTTTTGTTGTTTAAACATTATTGACGATTGGAGCATCACAGATTCCACCTAGTGGAAAATTTTTAAACTGAGGTGGCTGCTAATTTGACGTTCGAAATTGTTGTAAACAATTCCAATTTTGAACTGTAAACACAATTTTTACCTACCAGATTGATAATAATTGTAAATAATTCCAATTTTGGATTATAAAAACCATTTTTAATTACCGGATTGCAAAAATTTCTTTCGTCGCATTTATGAGAAATGTCATTTTGCCGGTTGCCTCATTTTAACTTTTTTCCTCGAGAGGCGCTTTCTCTACTTTTACAATCGTCAATAAGAAAAACAATATTTAGAAAGGTTTGGAGTGCATTTTTTGAAGGCATCTGTGTGGAGAGTGAGATGGACGCTGCGTTGACATTTTTGTTGGTTTTGGTATAGGTAGTTACGCTGTTGGTTTTGGTATACGCAGTCAAATATTTCTGGTATATACATGGACATTTGTAAAACATATTGGTTTGTTTAATTTTTCTACTCTAATAAATAGGTATGTACATATGTGTTTGGCTTTGTGATATAAAACTGGAAATTATTTCGTTTACCACAAGTGTATTGTGTTTTGTGTGTATGCAGAACAAATTGATTTGTGTTCGATTTAAATGGGATTCTTATACTTCGTATAATTGAGTACGTTTGAATTGAATTCAGATACAGCGGTACGCAATACATAACAAATTATTTATGCATTCCAAAGTTTAATACAAGGTATTGGTTATGGAAATGCACCAAAAAGTGGAAACATAACAATAATTTATGTCTTTTTATGTTCATGATGGGAAGGGAAAATGTATTTTGCAACAACAAAATTGTTATATTTCTTATTTTTCTTGTGATCGTATTTCGGCTTAGTTGAATTGTTATGATCGGAATTTATATTGTGTCTGTGTCTAATATCCAAAGCAACTGTAATTCTAGGTAGATCCAGGTTGTTTTGAATTCATGGCAGTGCATGAATATAACAAAATAATTAGATATGATGGGGCATGGGTTGCAAACAATTTTTATTAGATGAAATGCGTTGATAAAATTTATATTGTTGTTTTATTTTATTTAATCGTCAAAAATACAGGAGTTTTTCGTAAGTTCAATATAGTAGTTTGTTCAAGCGATTTTCTTTTGGACAAGGTTGGTAAAGTTTTGGATTCCTGGACCAAAATTGAATCTAAATTTAAATTTCATTGAACAAATTATGGGTTTGAATTTTAATTTGTATTATCAGTCAAATCATAGATTTTATCCAAATTGTTTTTTCGGAATGATATCAAAGGGCCGAATGTCGAAGGGCCGAATGTCGAAGGGCCGAATTTCAAAGGGCCGAATGTGTCGAAGGGCCGAATGTCGAAGGGCCGAATGTCGAAGGGCCGAATTTGTCGAAGGGCCGAATGTGTCGAAGGGCCGAATGTCGAAGGGCCGAATGTCGAAGGGCCGAATGGGTCGAAGGGCCGAATGGGTCGAAGGGCCGAATGGGTCAAAGGGCCGAATGGGTCGAAGGGCCGAATGGGTCGAAGGGCCGAATTTATTTTTTTTTGTTTTGTTTTGTTTTTAGAAATATAATTTTTGTTTTAAGAAATATTTGGTAATTTTTTTTTGTCAAATATAAATTAATTTTTTATGAATTTATGTATTTTATTATATTTAATCTTTGGATATTCTATCGACAAAAATATTGCATTAATTGAGGTTGTTTATATTTTGCGTTCCTTTTGGTATTATCAAGTGAAAAAATATTTGTACATAATAGATATTTTACCAAAACCAAGTCTTATTACATCAATATAAATGGAATATATATGTAGGTATGCACATATGTATGTATTACTTTTGTAGTATAACCCGCTCGTATATAATAACAAAATGCGAAGGTTACTTTTTTCTAATATGCGTACCAAATGTAAATAGATTTTAAATAAGAAAACGGAATTTTGTCATAAAATGTCATAAAAATTCTTTCATTTACCAACGATGTTATTTTCGAGAATATTATATAGTTTATTACTATTGTTTTAGAAAAAAAAAAAGTAAATAATGAATCCTAATTATCGGTCGGCTTTCTTTCAATCTCACTATACGATGTATTTTTTTTCTCTACACGACGAACACATAACAAACAAAGGGATGGAAAGATTTTTGAAGGGTGGATTTACAAAAAAGAGTTTTATAGATGTTTTCCATTCATCCAGTCATAAATTACAACATTATGTATTTGGGTAATCCTTTTATTCTATATAATCCGCTCCTACGTGCGGCACGCAGTGCGACATGTTTGCTGATCCCGGCTCCTACGTCCCCCGAAGCTCAAATCTAAAGCCCCTCGGAGGGCTAAGCGGGGGGGAGCGCAGCGACCTCCCGCGTGCCCGTGAGAGTTACCGAAGCCGTTAGCCTCTACAATTCCAAGTTAAATTAGTCGATGTCATTTTTCTTCAATTTATTTTCCTCAGAATAAAGAAAAAATAGTACGGGAAATTGTTATGCAAGATTTTATTTTGCAATATTTTATAATTGCAACTTTATGTAATTGCAATATGTTGTAATGCAAAATTTACATACCAAAGTCAGTTTTCCTATGTCCATTATTTTAAGTTGATTTTTATATGAGTGGGCATTTATCTACTTACATCAAGATGGTTCAGATTCAATTAATAAAAAAAAAATTGCAATAATTACACAAATTTTATTTAAAATTATAATTCCGGATGTTAGTTTCTCTTCTTGAGCTTTTCTTCTTTTTCTAGATATTTTTGTTATCTTTCTCTTGTCTTTTCTTTTTCTAGATATATTTGTCCATGATGCAAATAGGTATATAGAATAACCAAAACACATAATACAACATTATTTATTTATGATTATGTTCATGGACACATCAATAAAACTCTTTTTTGTAGATCCACACTTGAAAAATCTTTCCATCCCTTTTTTTTATGTATTTATCGTGTAGAGCAAAATAATGCATTTTCGTATAGTGAGGTTGAAAGAAAGCCGACCGATAATTAGGATTCTTTGTTCCAAAAGACAAATTCCACTTTTTCTAAAACAATAGCAATAAACTATATAATGGTCTAGAAAATAACATCGTTCGAAAAGAATGAATATTATCATCAGTTTAAAGAACAGAAGTAAATTGAATTTTTATGACATTTTATGACAAAATTCCGTTTTCTTATTTAAAATCTATTTACATTTGGTACGCATATTAGAATAAAATAACCTTCGCCTTTTGTTATTATATACGAGCGGGTTATACTACAAAAGTAATACATATGTGTATACCTACATATATATTCCATTTATATTGATATAATAAGATTTGGTTTTGGTAAAATACTTATTATGTACAAATATTTTTTCACTTGATAATTCCGAAAGGAACGCAAAATATAAACAACCTCAATTAATGCAATATTTTTGTCGATAGAATATCCAAAGATCAAATAATAAAATACATAAATTCATAAGAAATTAATTTATATTTGACAAAAAAAAAATTACCAAATATTCCTTAAAACAACAAATTTTAAAAATTATATTTCTAAAAACAAAAAAAAAAAAAAAAAAAATCGGCCCTTCGACCCATTCGGCCCTTCGACCCATTCGGCCCTTCGACCTATTCGGCCCTTCGATATTCGGCCCTTTGACACTTTCGGCCCTTCGACACACTCGGCCCTTCGACATTCGGCCCTTCGACATTCGGCCCTTCGACACATTCGGCCCTTCGACCCATTCGGCCCTTCGACATTCGGCCCTTCGACATTCGGCCCTTTGAAATTCGGCCCTTCGTACCCATTCCGTTTTTTCAATTGGTACAAATAGGAAAATAATAGTTTTTGATTTATATTTGAGTTATTTAATATAACTTAGTATGGCAACTTTAAGCTGTTAGTATTTTATGTGTTCTTAATTATTTCAAATTATTCTGCAGTGGGATTTAAACGGAATAGAGTAACAAGCAATTAATTAATTATTAATTTGATTTTAAAGGTATGTCTGGATTTAGCTAATCGAGTTAAAAATCTGGAAATTTAACCAATATGAGTTTAGGTATTTGATGATTTTAAATTCGAATTTTAGAATTTTTAAAAAGTAAGCAATTAAATTAAATTTTTGTGTTGAAATTTAATTGATAATTAGGAATTGATTCGATACATTGAAGTTTTCAGAAGAGAAACCGGGCGCGGCTTCAGTGTTTATCTATTATTGTTCATTATTTAATTATTTATTATGAGAGTTTTAGAGCGGAGAAACCGGGCGCGTCTTTTTATTTAATTATTATTCAATATTTATTTGTTAATTTCATTTTATTATTATTATTGTAGATTTATTAAGTTCAATTTAGTATGGAAACGTTGAACTATTAGTATGAAATATAGTACTTAAGCTAGTTAAGCTAAAGAATTGGAAATTAAATTTTATAGGGTTTCAAATTTTTAGTTTTTGGTTTTAGAATTTTAGTTAAAAAAAAGGTAGTGTTTAAAATTCGCAATTAACATTTTTAATGCATCTTGAATTTCAGGTTATTTAGTTAGTGTTTAATTTGTTTGCCTTCAATTTAGATGCTGAATTGAATTTATTTTATTTAAGGGTGTTAAGGGCTGATTTTAAATAAAGAATTAATGGTGAATTAACCTAGGTTTGGGTTTAACTGAATTCAATGGAATTAAATTAATTTTTATTAAAGTTAAATTTGGTGAAATTAATTTTTTAGTGTAATTGAATCATTAATGTCATAATGTTAGTGTTGATTGGTATTTGTATTGGTATTGATGTGGATGATGGTATTGGTGTTAATGTTCATACTGGTATTAGTTATTTATATTGAAACACCTGAGAAACTCGGCCGAGATGGCACTGGCTGAGGTGACAGCAGGATGGGCGATTGGTAGTTGGTTTAATTATTGTCAAACTATTGGTCGTACACCCTGATCAATCAATCAATCAGTAATTAATCTTATAATTAATATTATTGATTTTATTTTTAATTTTATATTATTTATACTAATATTTTGTTCACTGTATTTATTCGTTTTATAGTATTATCTTGATACCATGAATTTGTTAAGATGACTACTAAAACATTTGAACTTCATTTATGGTACTAAAACATTTGACCTTTCATAAAAGAAACTACTTGCACCGTTGTTTTTGTAATCAAAATATCTTCATTTTTGATGTATCAGAAGACACATAACGCAATTTAAAAATTTGGTCATGATTTAAAATAGCTTAATTTGCATTGTAGCCAAAGGTTTGAGTCGTAAACAGTTATATTTGATGATTCTCAATCCATCCGTCCCAGTTATTTGCTTTACAAACCTTCTGCACATACCACCCAAATCGAATGAAAACCCGATTTCATAAAATATATTTTAGTATTTTACTAAACATACAGCAGGAACAAATATTTTCTTAAATAAAGAAAAAGTGATTCGTCTTTCTCTTTAAAATTCTTAAAATTAAGCTATTTTTTTTTGTAATGTACCCAAAACAAAAAGAACTTTTATTTTTATCAAATTTTCACAATAAACGTAGGAAATAAATTTTTTTAACGATACTTTAATACTTTCTTGATTGTTCGCTGGAAGATAAATATAATATCTATTATATTGCTTGTTCCGTGTATCTGTATGTGAAATATCGAGATCAATTCGATAATAGGAAAAATAAAACTAAACAGGAAAACAAACTGTCTTAAATATATATGTATATATATATATATATATATATATATATATATATATATATATATATATATATACAGTAATACCCTGTTTAACGTCAAGGATGCGTTCCAAAATTAAATAACGTAATCCAAATCAACGTTAAACGAGGCATGGATCTCTTGCAAAACAACGAGATAGGTGAATAAAACATATTTTATTAAATTCAAATATTTATTTACATATTAATGTAAAAAATCACAGTAATTCAAAATAAAAATAATATTTCCTCTTCATACCTCTTTTTTGTGTAATTAAATTATTCGGAGATGTCCCTATTTAAATAAAATCAAAAAATAATGAATTTAAAACATTATTTTTTTTAAATATATATTTTATTTTTATTTTGATTCTCGGAAATTCGAACAAAAGGACCAAAAAAAATTCTTCAAAGAAAAAAAAATGTATAGATTGGAAATAACGTTAAAGTGAATCAACGTTAAACGGGGTAACGTTATACGAGGTTTTGCTGTATATATATATATATATATATATATATATATATATATATATATATATATATATATATATATGTATATATATATATATATATATATATATATATATATATATATATATATATATATATATATATATATATATATATATATATATATATATATATATATATATATATATATATATATATATATATATATATATATATATATATATATATATATATATATATATATATATATATATATATATATATATATATATATATATATATATATATATATATATATATATATATATATATATATATATATATATATATATATATATATATATATATATATATATATATATATATATATATATATATATATATATATATATATATATATATATATATATATATATATATATATATATATATATATATATATATATATATATATATATATATATATATATATATATATATATATATATATATATATATATATATATCTTAGACATTATATTATTATATAGATAAAAGTATGAACAGAAATATTCATTTAAACAAAATGCTCACAATACCAAATGGGGAGATATAAGCCACCATCTTTATCGTGGTATATAACTGTACGTACTTACAAATTCGAACAAAATAAAACGTGCGCAAACTTATTGAACGTTTTAGTGATATACGAGCACATACATATGTACAAATAAACAAATCAATCAAACGACTTGAGATTCATGAAGATAAGATTTTTAATTTAAAATAATAATACAATTTATATACAGTAATAAAAGCATTTTATAGATATAAATGAATTACGTACTCAAGTAATTAAAAGTGGTTTATCTACATAAAGTCGAAAGCTCTTAAAAGTGGTTTATATAAAGTCGAAAGTAACAATCAGCATTTTAACCATTTTGCATCAGAAATAATCATATATGAAAGCAAGAAAAAACACTTCTACAATATACAAGGTTTTCTGTTCTACTTTCAAATAAGAAAAAAACTTTCTCGTTGTACGTGTGCTCCAATTGCATCAGTATACGAGTACATAGTTGAATTTTTTATCATTTTTATATTTATGAATGTTTTTTTTTATAGTAATGTCAAATTGAATAAAAATTAAGCACATGTAAAAAAACGTCTTCAAATTGAAGACTTCAATGTACTTTATAAGCGGTTTCACTTTGCCTTATTTACTGAGGAAATTCATGGAATTAATAATAATAATAATAATAATAATGGGTCTACGATACTCCCTATATGTGTTAAGCGTATTGTTGCGTCGGCCCGCGCGTCGGGAAGAGTGCCGGAGAGGGTTGCACTAAATTAGCCAGTGCTGGGCAAATACGGTTGTTCGCTGATTGATGTTTTAACTAAGCGGTTAGATACTAGTTACTACCGGTTGTTGTTTCCTAATTGCTGCTTTGAATTGATGCTAAGGTATTAATAACTTCTTGGCGAATTACTATATAATATATATTAAAGTTCATTTATGAAATATTATATGGTGTAGAGATGATAGTAATTTGTATATTGCGTGAAATTATTGCGGTAAATTCCTCATGTTGGCGGGGCAATTAACAATTGCGTAAATTCCCGCGTTGAATTGAGTTAATTGACAGAAAGCTCCACAGAAAATCCCTTTTTTTGATTCACAAATTTAATTTGTTTTTCAATGATAAACTATTAATTTTACTTTATTTTACCAAATGATAAATTGTTTATTTTATGATCTATTAAATTTTAATGATTTTTACAATTTTTAATTTTTAATGTTTTTTGATTTATTTACTTTTTAATGTGCGTACATGAGCAAAACTAGAACACCGAATCAGATAACAATTTTTTGTAATTCTAATAAGTGCAGCAGGGAATGACAGATTGAAAGACTATGTTTGAAAAGTTCGACACAAATGTCGCGTCAATCATAATCTTTGTTATCGATCATTGCGCTGAACGCAAAATAATACACTAGAATCCATTTATTATTTGACATTTTGAGATGACATTTGGATTGTTTTGGAAACTATTTAGGGAATAAGTGCATTATGTTATTTTTTACATTTAGATTATATGAATTATTAATTATTAGTTATATTTTCAGGCTGAACATGATTTATATAAAAGCAAAGGGTAAATATTTAGCCAATTTATATGATAATTAACATTTTTTTTTTTGTATTTTAGGTTAATATTTGATGTGTTTCAGACTGAGATTTAATGTTTAGGTGACTATTTCCTTTTCGGTTGGATCAATCGCTCCGACACCTTATTTGGATTGCGGAAATTATGGCAGCCGTGAATAAGAACCGTTCGCTTTTTATTATAATTATTTAATTTTTTTGTTGATTTCTTTATTATTTTTTTTTTTTTTGCGTTAGTTTTTTTTAATATTCCTTAATAATTGCTTTCTTACAATTACATACATAGTTAAATTTCCTTCCTTTATATTTCTGATCAGTCAATTTAATAAAATACATATTTTTATTTCTACCAACGCATATTAAATGCCATGCGTATATCTTTAGTTTTTCTTTATTTTAATAATGTTTGTTTTGAGCTCCCCTTCGTTCCTCTCGCTGAAGTTTATAAGATATGTGAGAAAATTTCGTATATTCAGGTCAGAAGTCACAATGACTTGAGTTGAGTATTCTACCAAAATACATTATCATGAAAAAATAATCAAGGCAAGAGTTATAAATTAAAAAATTCAAATTATATGATCGAAATTCTCAAAGTTGAATAACGATTTATTTTCTTTCGAGAAAATATTATATTTGCATCGAATTATATAGATCTGATGTCAAGTTTTGTGTCAATTATTATCATTCAATAGGACCAAGTCGGACGAAGATAAATATTTGTCAATATTTGTCAAAATATTCTCCAAACCGGTTCGACTGAAATACATTTTATAAACAAATTATGGCTTAATAATTCGACCCATTTTTTTATATATTAATTCGAAAAAATCATTAACAAAATCTTTAAATGCGTTCCCTGAAACACGAAGTTTTTTGTATACTCAATGAATCACTATTTTTTTTTTATATCCTTTATATTAACATCACCTGCTTGATTGCTTGCTTGAGTGTCCTTACGATCTTCAAGTTCAAAATTGACCCACTACCCGTGATCCTCTCGCGCTGAAATTTTGCACATCGACTTTTGTCATCTAACAATACTTTTTGGCAAAATTTCAGTTCGATCAACATACTATAACGTATACAATAACAACATATATAAGTTTTTTCATTAATTTTCAATTTAAAAAATTCAATCTAGTAGTGTTCCAAATGTGTCTTCAAGTACGTTTAAAATTCAAATTTGTTTTTTGAATGACCCTTACTCATTGAATTTTAAATTTTAGTCATGGTTAAGAAGGTCGAAACTGAATTGCAATCGACCGAGTCTTATATATAAAGGATATGAAGTCAAAAACTTTGTTTTTACGGGTTGTGTGTTTTTTTATTTTAAAGTTCATTTAATTTATAGGATGAACCTAAGTGTAGATAATTTTTGCTGTATTTTTTTTGCACTTTTTAAAGTGAAAAAAAACGTGAAAAAACGGTACCGAAAAATTGCATGTCCGTCATTTTCTTAATTTTCGACTTTTTATTGATATAGTTGGTATTGGGGGTACAATTAAGTTTTGAGGGGTTTGTAGAACTTCGAAGCTTTATTCAGAGAAATTAGTACAATGTGTTTTATACAAAGTATTGTCGACCCAATTTTTGGATTCGTCATAAGCAGTGAAGTACTGCTCGACCAGGCCTTGTGTCATTGACCGCAACAAGTAGTAGTCGGAAGGAGCAATGTCTGGTGAATACGGCGGGTGGGGTAGGACAACCCATTGAAGCGCCTCCGAAATTTCATTGACGACTTTTGCAACATCTGGACGAGCGTTATCGTGCTGAAACATCACTTAGTCGGGTCTTTTGGCGTATTGTGAGCATTTGATTGAAGTTTTTCAATGCTCGCTCAATTGCATCAATAGTTGCTGAAAATGTTCTCCATTATGGTTTCGTAGGCTGGAGTAGCTCATCGGAATCCAATTTCCCTGTTTTCACACCACACCCATGATGTTGAGACGGTTTTGAATCGCTTGGTGAGTCACTCGCAAAGTTTCAGCGAGCTCCTCTTGTGTTTGGCATGAATCTGTGTCCAATAACGCAAGGTTTGCATGGTTAGAGCATAAAAAATAGGTTGTTTACACTCTAGCGAAATGACACATACTGATTTTTAGAGGGAAATGATGACGCTTTAACAAGATTATAGTTACAAGATGGTCCGATGCGATTTGCTACTAGTTACGCCATCTATTGTGAATCGCTCAAAACTTATTTGTATACCTAAATTTTGGTTTTTTCGATTTCAGATAACTTTTACAACTCTACAGTGGAATCACCTTTTTTGGGACGGTCACGTTACAACACGTATAAACAATTCCTATTATGTTGTCATTCTTATTTATTTACTTCCTTAAATGAAAAAAAAATCAAGAAAATCAACTTATTTTTTGGCCGGCTTTAATGCCGTCTATCTAGTTTTGGAGGACCCCAACAACTTTTTATATTCCACTGAGACTTTTCGCAAAAAATCTGTAACAAAGCTACTGTCACTGTAAACTGTTCGAAATATTATCCACAATATTACTCAATTGACAGTCGTATTTGTTATTGAAAAATATAATTTTTTTTTTTAATTTAATATCTTCGGGTTTACAACCTTAAAAAATAAAACTTTTATTATTTCGACAACGTTTCGATATATAGTATATTTTATCTTCTTGAGGTTTGCTTAAACATATAATACAACCACGAAAGGTATTTTTTATTTAAAAAAAAATGGTAATGCAACCCTTAATTTTGAACGAACCCTTGAAATGATAATTTCCCCCAAATATTCCAAATCAAAATGAATACACAAAAACGTCAAACTATGTATATTACTTTGTATAAAGTAAATAGTTATATAAAAATAAATCTGCAATTTTATGTATATCGTCTTTCAAAATATCTTTTCTTTTTTTATGCTAACTACATTCGAAATATTATTCTGGTTTATGGATTCTAGATTTTAGAGTTAAGGATTTTCACACGATAATTTGGAAATTGTAGCCATGATACCGGAATAAGCTATGCTGAGGTCATCCGTGTCACTTCTTGTTCACTTAAATTTCTTGTTTGTCGACGATATGGGAGATTTATTTATTTTTTTGATCAATTTGGCCATTGTCTTTACGGATCTATAACGAGTCCAAAAAAGGTTATTTGTTTTCTGTTTCTGTTTCCAAAGTAAATTTGAGGCCAAAATAATTACAATTAAATGTCGACAGTACTTCTTTGATTTCATCTTCAGGGCCACATATTGACAACAGATCATCGACGTATTTTTTAACAAACAGAATATTAAAATTAATGGAGCTGAGCATTGTGTCGAAAAAATTTCCATTATTATATCTGTTATAATGGACGATAACGGAGAATTCATCGCAACACCATTGATTTGTTTGTAAAACATGTTAGATGCTGTAAAGTATCCCGATTTTTAACAAAACCCAAAAAAGATCCAAAAATTGTATTCTGGGAATGTTGTTGTAAGGCTCTATCATTAACCATTTATCTGAAACTGTATCTAAAGCTAACCCAAGGTTGATGTTCGTAAGAAGTGAAACCATGTCTACTAAGGCATATTTCGCTGTGGTATGTATAATCTGCTGTTTAACAAACCCAACTAAATCAAACGAATTTTTACAGTTGTATTTTAGATCATCAGTTGCTACTTTCAATAAATCAGCCAAATAATTATACCATATGTCTTGTATGTGGGGCTGTTGTAAAAAAAAAATATTTTCAAAGACAATATAGACAAAATTGCGGATTTATTTTTATGTAACTTTATACAAAGTAATATAAATATATAGTTTGACTTTTTCATGTATTCATTTTGATTTGGGAAAATTATCAGAAGTAATATCCCAAGGGCATTGTTAATTTCCCGAGATAATTTTATTATATTTTTGGAAATCACGTTGCTTGGTAACAGCTCGAGGCCGTATGCCGAGGGCTGTTACCGAAAATCAATGTACTTGAGGAAATATAATAAAATTACGAGGTATTTAGCAATGATCGAGGAGTATTCGAAGAGAAAATTTGTTGCAATTTTATTTTATTCTGTTTTTTTTTTACATAAAATAGTTATTTTAATACATATAGTATGTGTACATAATATAGTATTTGCATATTACCGAAAACATTTACTGAGTTAAAAACGATTTTATTTATTGAAGATTATTTATTAAAAACACAATTATAAAATGAACATGATAAAAAAGTAAGTGTAGAATTAGCTGCAGAGGATGATGGCATGCCTGTTTCCATTTCTAACGAGGTGGTTCCTCGCATATTTTCAATTATTTTGTTACGATGTTCACGATCAAAATTTAAATACGTTTTTATAGAATTTGAGTTATTATGGCCCGTAATTTTCAATAGTTGCTATTCGGGTACTTCGTTTTTAGCCAATTGAATCTCTGCTGCCGTTATATTATAGTGATTGGTAATTTTGTTATCCTTGGTATATTTAAGCCAATTGATTCAGCGGAAGATTTTGTCCAAGTGTTTATAGTATTTTTCCCTATTGGTATATTATCAAACCAAACATCTGTCGCCTTTTTCCATGAGCGGTTTGGCCTGAGAAATATTCGGTTTGATTTGATTTTTTTTCTACGTTTTGAAATTATTTTTAGGAATAATCTGACCGGGCATATGTGATATCGTGGTTTTTTACTAGCCATTTACTGCCAGCGCAGTTCTTCGAGCATCCTTGACAGGTTTTGCTGAATACAGGGTTGTTCTCTATCTCGTTTGTTTCCGAACCCTCATTGTTTTTTTCATTACAAAAAAAAATCGATTAAACATCCAACCGCTTCACCACCTCTCCAGGTTAACTCCACTGCAGCAATGTGGTATAACTTCCGACGTAGACCTTCAGGAGTGTTTTCATCCCACAAATTCACTATATTATTGAGCTCAGCTGAGCTTAATGGTATCGAGCTGGTTTTTCTTTTTGTTGGATCCTCTTGGAGTATTTTGCGCTTTGCATCTCGTGCAACCCGAGCTTTTCTAAATATTTTATATACCACTTTAAACTCGTTATAATACTTTTCTTGAAGAATTTTGGCTGTAATGTTCCAAATAGTTTTTAAAGTGGCTTCCTTCAATTCCTCGCCGTTTCTTTTTCGCATATTTACGGCCCAGTCTGACAATATTATAGCGAGCTCCTCTGCACTAACATTTTCATCTAGTTGGTAATTTTTGGCATTACAGAATTCGGTAAATATCTTCCAGTTATATTTTTTACTGATTACAGTATTTTTTGGCATATTTTCCTCAATAATTTGATTTATTGATTCGCCATTTTCGTGCCCGAATCGTGAATGTGACATTTGAACTAAAATTGTATGTAATAAACAAATATTTCTTAACACAGAATTAGTTAAGGCTGCTAGATTGTAAATTGTACTATGAAAGTGTCATTTTGAAACAGTATTTATTGTAAGATAAAACTATAAATTTTTTTCATTTAGTAGCCAGAGCATGTTTTGTTAAAATAGCAAGCCTAATTATTAAATCGGTCAATTTTGAGTCACGTGTATGAAATTTTCCAATTAAAACCATAATAACTGATAATTTCCCTAGGGAAGTTATCAGTTTAATGTTATTTTGATTAGTTTATTACGTACACGTGACTCAATATACACTGATTTAACAGGCTTGCTATTTTAGCATACAATTTTCATTTTAACCGTACGTTCAAAATAAAGCGTTGCATAAACATATTCTATAATTTTTTCTTTTTTTAAATAAAAAATACCTTTTGTGATTGTCTTATTTGTTTATTCAGGCCTGAGGTGCTATTCTTGAACTATTCGAAAATTTTCGCCTTGCGAGTTAGTGTCAAACTGTTACGAAAACCTTAAAATGCTATTGAAATCGGATTACGAAAATTTGCGCAATGGAACGTTAATAAAATTTTTGTAAGTGTTTTTCCGTTTCTTATTGTATTTCGAAATGACATTATTTGGATTTTGTTTAAGTTATATTCATTTAATAAAAAAAACGAAAACAAAAGAGTAACTACCTATTTTTTTTTTAAATGTGGGCAATATCTACATTTGATAATTTGGGGTGTCAACAATATAAATTTAAAGTAATATTTATTTTATTTAAACTATTCTTGAAATTTAGGATATTTTTTAATGCATGTCCACTAATCCACTTTCTAATTTTAAAGAATACATGTAAAGGGTATGAGAGGTTTTTTCGCAATTGACAATTTGCTCTACCAGACAAAAATGGAATATGTGCGATTTTATTATATAAAGCTAATATGCATGTTTATAATTATATGGAAATATTGCCTATTTAAATTTTATATTTACTATATTAATTAATCCAATGCAAAATGTAATTTAAAGTGTGATTTTTGTATATTTCATTAAGTTCATTTGGAACAGTTTTGTTTTATCATTTCAAATGCGTCTTGAAACATTACGAAAATTTTCGTAATAGTAGGTAACGCTGAAATGATTGCCGTCTTACTTTGGTAAAGGTTATTACTATTCGGATAGGAATGAAATTTTGCCCAAAGTAAGAGCCAAGAATAATTTTTCTTTTTACATTCAACCAACATTCAACCAAGCTTTAAAAATATAATTTTACCAAATATAAAATAGTGATAACAAATTATTGAATAAAGTAAAATATTTCTAAATGGTAATTAACAAAATTTAATATTCCGATTTATCGAAAAATTGAGAATTGTTATTTAATACCAACTCATAAAACCAAATATGTTTAGTATATTTACTCTAGTGGTAAATACTACAACTAAGTGAAGAAGATAATTTTTCTATTGACGATTGTAAAAGTAGAGAAAGCGCCTCTCGAGGAAAAAAGAGAAAATTAGGCAACTGACAAAATGACATTTCTCACAAATGCGACGAAAGAAAATTTTGTTGTCACTGCACGAGTATGGATATAAATCGGTACAATCTGAATCCAGTCATTCATCCAATGAAATTACCCAAATATTGTCATGTGACCGAAAAATATATTCCCCTATTTCTCCTCTCGATTTAAAATTATTTCAACATTAAGCAAACTATCCGCAGAAAACCAATATAACCATACCAAAAAATATATATTATGAGCTATTTTTTCCGCCAATTTTTATTTTTTTTTTGTTAATTTCTGACGTTTCGATTTATGAAACAACTTTGTTACTTTGTTCGGTAATAAACGTTATTCAACAATAAAAATTATTTATTTTTAAATTACAAAATTTAATGAAAATAATAAGTTGTTGATCTTACAATGATGGTAGTTTCAAGTAGGCGAATTTTATTTTAAACTAGCAGCCTGCGGCAGCTACGCGTGCCGAATCTACAGTGATTAAGCAACCGCTTGCTTTAAGTTTTGCTTGGTTTAGTGACAAAGACTCGATATTCAATGCTGAACATAAAATTAAAATTTATTTCATTTACATAATATAATTTTTTATTTAATGCACTTCTGAATAAGTTATATTTTTGATTTGATTGCAGTCGGGTATTAGGATAAATTGGTTATCGGAATTTCCTATTCTTGACAGACCCACATATAATTGACCATGTGAAAAACATTCTAATCGCAAGTCTACCCCTATATACTTAAAGGTTTGACCCTGTGATTTGTTGATTGTGATTGTGAAAGAAAGTTTAATTGGAAACTGAAGCCTTTTAAACTGAAAAGGCAAATCTGTAGGGATCATGGGAATGCGAGGTATATATGCTAGTTCTCCAGCTGCTGGTCCTGTGAGAATGATGGCTTCAAGTATGTTATTTCGCATTGCTTTGATCTGCAATCTGGTGCCATTACACATGTTGGGCGGTTTCAGGTTGCGCAGCAATATAATTGGAGTCCCAACTTTCAATTTAAGATTATATGGTGGAAAGCCTGCGGGATTAAGACTTCAAGAATTCTTGCGGATAATTCACTACATATTCCGTATTAATGATAGTGTCGATAAATTTTTATTCTCGAGTTTCTCCGTTGAATTTGTCTAAAATGATGTGGTTTATTTCCTCTGCAGTTAAGTTACGTGGCGAAACGATTGCTGTTTCGCATAGCCAATGAAATGGTTTCTGCAAAATATTTTCTATTCCTGGATAAACTGCCGAAATCAACTCTGTTATGGTGGTAACTACGGTTCCTATTTGGTGATCAACTGTGATGATAAAGTTTACATTTTGAAATTTTCCATCTCCGATTAGAAATACTGGCCGGGAGAATTCGGCACTACCTCCGCCAAGTTGCGCTCTCATATTTGTTCTCAAACTCAATTTCTCTAAGAAATTCCAGATAGACGATGATTTCAAACATGCTTTTACAATATCCGCCCGACTTCTTTTTGGTATAACTGGTAAACAAACGTCGCGCCGCCCATTAGTTTTCTGTTTGATTTAATATCTTTTAGGGTTCGGTCGATGGCCTAAATGTGTGCTCGATGACTCATCGTACACTTATCCCACACTATAAACTTGGTTTCTTGTAATATTTCCGAGAGGACCATTTTTTCTGATATAGCCGATGGATTCTTGTTGAAGAGAAACGTCTAGAGGTAGTTTAAGTGTGGAATGTGCTGTTCTACCACCGCTGATTAGTGTGGCTGCAATACCTGACGATGCAACGGCTAGGGCCATACTACCTACAGGTCTAACTTTAGCCAATAAAATATTAATAAGAAATGTCTTTCCCGTTCCACCAGGAGCATCCACGAAAAATATTTTACCACGGTTTTTGTTAACGCTATCGATGATTTTATCAAATGCTCGTTGTTGATCAGATTCCAATTTAAGAATATTTTCTTGTACGTAATTTTGCAACATAGTGGTATCACACGAACGCCTTAAATTACCTTCGTAGAGATAACTGGCATTTTGCTGGGAACGGATCGGTAAAGGCAAGCCTAAGTCAACTAAATGTTTCTTACTCATACTATAAACCTTGTCTTCTATTTCAATGAGGCATTGGTTAAAGATATCACCGGAAAATGGTATAGTGTTATCATTGCACCGTATTCGCTTTGTGTGAAGAATGTCATCACATAAATTTTTTTGGAATGTTTCCCACAGTACATTGGGTTGGGTTGGTTGACAGAAAATCAAGATTATTGCGAACAATTCTCTTAACTTATATGACGACTGAAAGACTGCGGCATCGGCAAGTGTATCTCTCAAGTGATCGTCATTTTCTAGAAGGCAAAGTTCTCCGCAAGCTGCCTGGAAAGTTGGGTAAATTATACCATTCATAGTTCTCAACCTCTCAAAAGAAGTTGGTCCTCGGACATGATGCAGCAACATACGTAAATAAAAGCACTCGATTTGATTTGGGTGGATACTGTAGGCTCTACCAAGAGTCGGATCCTTTTTAATACCTGGATGTCCTTCCACGTTTCTATCACGCTTTCTTCTGGAAATTACATGCTTGCACCATGTGAAATAACCTGGAACCTCGTGATATAATAACGTTTTGGCAAAATCATCCAAACTTCACAGTTTAAAAAAGCCAATTTTTGGAGGATTTTGCACGATTTGGTGTATGTTGTCCTCCGTAAAATACACACGTTGACCATTTTCTAAATGTACAGCCAAATGAATGACAGCGGGATATCGTTCATGGATGGGGAACTCAAATATTCGCCAGACAGCTTCCGAAGTGCTTGTGTATCGACCGTTCACATACTTCTGTATCTCATCTTTGTCATTTTGGATGCCGAACGTAGCTTGATCCGAACCCCTTATTTATGTACTTGCATATATATTTGATTGCCTGCACGGAGTGACAGTATTCAACATTTATATGAGCACTGAAGCATCGTAGCAATATTGGGCAATGCGGAACAACCCATCTGTTGTCTATTGTCACTGTTTTTCCATGTACTCTAAGTGTGGTAATTTGCCCTCCATCTTGAGGAGCCCTTCGCCTGTATGTGGGATAGCCATCATCACCAGTTTGTGTTTCGGGAATAAATTGTCGGGGATATCTCTTCGAACACTTGCCATTTATCATGCATAGTGAGGCTCGGTTCTGCTCGCCGCAAGGTCCTAATTTCACGTATTCTTTTGTTTTGTTTATTGAAAAAAAAAATCTATAGACTTATTTTAATTGTTTGATTGTATTAGTTTCTAAAATGAAATGCTTTTCTTTTCTCGTTCTTACTGAAAACTGAAACAACTTTTCTTCTACGATTTTCAAACAGTATATAGTAAAACTATTGAAAATGCAAATTATAGCAAAATATTTTCAATTTACGATGTATTTCATTCATAAAAAAATAAGTCAAAAACCAATACAATAAACTTTATAAAATTTACAAACCAACAACAAAATAAAATGAATTGATGCGTAGAACGCTAAGAAAAACTCATTTATGCTGATTCTTTAACTCGCTCCTAAAAAAGCCCGATCAATAGCCTAAAACCATCCCGAGGCTAAAAGTAAGCCAACAGTGAAAATTTGGTGAAAATTGGTTTAGTAGTTTTTGAGATTTGCGCTCACTTACATCTTACATACAAACTATCAACTTTATAATATTATATAAATAATGTAAAATTGGTTTTATAAAAACACTGCTCTAAAAGCGGATGTCTATGAAGTTAGCCCGAAAACTATCCCAGAAAAGTGTGTCGGCAACACTAAATATAATGATACAACAATATCACGATATTTTACCTGTCATCCCAGAAAAATATATCCAAAATAACTAAAGTGCCATTTTTATGTCATCCCGAAAAAATATTTTTACAAGATATATGAGTTAATAACATGAAAAAATATTTTTGTGGGATAAATTAATATGGGTATTTTTTGTGTTTTCTAGCCAACAGCTCCACATTTTCAATTTTAAACACATTTTCATAGTAAAACGTAAGTTGTAATTCCAAGAAACCATCAAAGCACAAGTATAAGAATTCTAGATCCCACTAGGATTCTTAAACTATAACTTAATTTCTTTCCTAACTTTAAAAAAAAATTGTATTACCCGTAAGGCAGATATAGTCCCTTTACCTCATCTAAGATATCAATTAACGAGCACGGATTGGTATAGGTTTTGTAGACCATGGATACAGCTTGCTTATGGCCACAGTAAAAGAAATTGTATTAGCCGCTAGGCAGATATAGTCTCTTGAAGTCATATTAGATAACAATTAACGAGCACGGCTTGGTATAGGTTTCGTAGGCCATGGATATAGCTTGCCTATGGCCACAGTAAAAAAAAATTGTATTAGCCGTTAGGCAGATATAGTCTCTTGAAGTCATACAAGATATCAATTAACGAGCACGGCTTGGTATATGTTTTGTAGGCCAAGAATACAGCTTGCCTAGGACCACAGCAAAAAACAAATGTATTAGCCGTTAGGTAGATATAGTCCCTTGAAGTCATATTAGATAACAATTGACGAGCACGGCTTGGTATAGGTTTCGTAGGCCATTGATACAGCTTGCCTATGGCCACAGTAAAAAAAAATTGTATTAGCCATTAGGCAGATATAGTCTCTTGAAGTCATACAAGATATCAATTAACGAGCACGGCTTGGTATATGTTTTGTAGGCCAAGAATACAGCTTGCCTAGGACCACAGCAAAAAAAAATGTATTAGCCGTTAGGCAGATATAGTCCCTTGAAGTCATATTAGATAACAATTGACGAGCACGGCTTGGTATAGGTTTCGTAGGCCATTGATACAGCTTGCCTATGGCCACAGAAAAATAATTGTATTAGCCGTTAGGCAGATATAGTCCCTTGAAGTCATACAAAATATCAGTGAACGAGCACGGCTTGGAATAGGTGTTGTAGGCCATGGATACTCTACTATTTTGCATGTAATCATATCAAACGAAACAGAAAAATATTGTACCGAATCACATATTCCATTTTTGTTCGCTTAACTACCAAAAAAATTATAATCTATAAGGGACATCGCTTTCAAAAAATATCCAAGGGTAGTAAATTTCTAGAGATAGCCTCATTAGACATTTAACTTTTTACACGAATAAAAATTACCACTTGGCATGAGTTATAGCCAAAAAATTATTTTTATTTTATATTTATGTACCAAAAATTCAAAATTCTTAAAGCTGACATCTCTAAAAAATTTCTGGTCCTATTATTTTCACGTGTTAAATACAAATAAATTACAATACTATATTAGTGGCTTTCCAATCGACCACCGCAAGTACTTATTAGCATTTATGGTTTATGTCTTTACTAAATCATATACTCGTTCGTAACTGCTCTAGCAGGTTTTTCATGAGTAGCTACAAGCAGTTACGTCAACATTCTCCGCTAGGTGATATTTGATAATAATTTACAACAATCAATAAAGCTAAACTTTATATTTGTAAATTAAAAAAATTAAACCACTGGTTTTCATGTTATTGGTTTGAACAATAAATTATTCAAACAGCAGTATCGATATAACATAAGAAAAAAATTAAAATTTTGTATTCCTTCCCACCGTTAAGAAATGTGGTATACACTATTTGATTCATGACACTTAAAGGTATTATTCCCCACTAACAGTGTAAATCACTCGTACACGTGTTATTTTTTGTTATAATCTTCATACGTATATTGAAATACCTATTTTTTTTTATTGAATTTTGAAAATGTGTAACCAAAAAAAACAGAAAATCTGTCTTCCATTTTTACGTTAAAATCATTTTTAGTAATATTTTACATGATGTAAATTAAATTTTAACAAGTTTTTCACATCACTACATTTGATAGATAATTATAAAAAAGGATAGCCGCAGGTAAAAATCCAGTATTGCTTTTTGGGCATAATAATTCTTAAAGTAACAAAACCCGATTTTTTTAAATTACTGACAACAGGCGTTTTCATAAAAAGAAAAAATTTCCCTTCAACCCTTATCGGAAAACTCTATATAAATACGATAATACATACCAGATTTAATACAATACAAGCGTCGAATTCAAATAAAGAAAATCGTCTTCTTAGATTTTCCTCAAATCTATTTCCGTTTTTTGATTGATTGATTTATTGATTGATTGGTTACAATGAAGATGTAATAAAAGTAAAAAAAACGTAATTTTATTTGGTTCGAATGATTTTTTTGATTAATTTAATAAATTTTTTGGCATTTTATTCAGAAAGAGGAAAATTTGCTATTCTTTTTGTCATCATAATCTATTTGAACGATAGAACGAGGATACAAATTTTTTTCTTTGCGTGCGATGAAAATCTAAGTAAATAGATGAATTGTCCTCAGGCTGTTAATTTTGTTGAAAATATTATTTTCTGTTTTCATTATGGGGGTTATGATTAATTATTGAAATTTAGAATTATTAGGACTACCTAAGAATTCTTTTAGTTTATAAGTTTTCCTTAAAGTTAGTATTTATATGTAGCAGCAATTTGTCTACAGTATTCAGTAAAAAATCAACTATAGCCATTGTAATGGAAACAAACTAAGAGAAAGAACAAAGAAAGCGAGGAGGAATTTAACCATAAAACTCATAATCAATTTTTTAATTGACGAACGGTTCGGTGTCCTCTAGCAGACAAAAGTGAACTATTTATAACATTTAACAAAAATTTGCTATGTATAGTTATATGAAAATAGTATCTATTTAATTTTAATTTGTATTTGTTAAAATTATAATGGAAGATATAATTATTACAGTGTGTAGTTTAAGAGATGTTTATAGGTACACACTAATATGAATTATACAGCCAATAAAATGTTATAGTTAATTCATTGATACAAATAAAACCAATTAAAAACTAAAGTGAATAAGACTTTGTAAGTTCTATTAAAAATTAAAATTTTGTTTTTGTGAATCAAATAAACAAATAAGAATAGATATAAATTCAAAAATACGGTGCATAAAATAATTTGAATTGTTTAATTATAATAATATGCATATGCATGTAAATAATAGTTTCGATTTATAAAATACTCAATAAAAAAAGGTAAAATCATAATAGTAAAAAAACATTGTTGGTAAAAGTTAATTTAAAATACAACTACGACCTTTTATTTCTTCGCCTTTGTCATTTGGGATGTAATTTTCTAATAGAAAGGGAATGACATGAAAGTAGACTATATGTGGAGAAAGCGGGTTGTTCTGCAATTTTTACTTTCGCATTATAGCGAAATTGTAATAAGTAAGTATTGTAATCACGACTAAAAACGTTCCCGAAGATATTCGGCTCTTCGAAGTATAAGATTCGTATTTGATTTAAATAAGAAACGAACGAATCTGATTCTATTCAAATAAGAATCCAATACTTTGAAGACTCGAATACGTTCGAATCGAATTCACAAATTGCTCCTCCCCCCCCCCACCCTCCACTCCAGGACTCAAAAACGTTTTTTTATAACATGTTTTTGTTTCATAACATAAAATTTTGGGCCCATTAATCGATGTAAATTGATTCACTGGAATCGCGTACTCTGGACCTTACTTAGTTAACTATCAAGTCAATATTTAGATCCTTAATGAACCTGATAACATCTCCAGACGGTAGTTGCATTACTTCGTGTGGGGTCATATTCTCCCACCTAAATGTTGTAGTGGCTGCCGGAAGATTGCTGTGCATTGGCGAAGAAGATGTTTCGATGATTCCACTTCCCTGCCACAGAAGCAGCATCCAGCTTGATATACTAGTTTTGACATAAAGGTATAGGAAATATTTCGAATTTGCATTTTTTCACTGTGTTTCCATCTCGCGTTCAATAGAACGACGAAAACTTGACATTACGATTCTTCTCGTATGTCAACACTAAAATACAAATTAAAAATATTGTGACGGTGACACCTAGTGGGTATGAGTGTGTAATAGAATAAGTTAAAATTAATAGCTCAATGTTAAACTGTTCTAAATGGAATTTTCCATGATAAAATTGTTCTACACTATTCTAGAAAAATCATGAGCTTTCTAGAAATTTGGTTTGTGTATATAAAAAGGCGAACGAAATCGAATTGGATTAGTAATATTTGGTAAGCGATAGAGTTTTTTTTTTTTTTTTTTTTTTTTTTTTAATAATTTTATTTATGATAACAATAAAATTTCTTTACAAAGTAACTAGTCATTTTTGACTAACAGCGTTTGACTCTGACAATATAATAATAAAGCACTCATATGTGTTCTTTACATAAAGTGTTGTTTTGGTTGATGTTGCATTGTGCGGACTATTCAGGCAACTCAAAAGGATTTAGTCTTTTGAGTCTTCTTATTATACCCTCTTGATGAAGTACTCTTGCAGCTTCGATGTTAGGGTGATGATGGAGCCTCTCCTGGTGTTTTTGAGCACATTTCTTTATTTCACTTGCGACTGTGTCTATTCCGAGATCTCTATGATTTACAATTCCTCTGATGACTTTATTTTGAAATCGTTGAACTATCTGTTGATTGCTGATTTTGGTGCATCCCCATAGTTAGATACCATATGTCCAGACCGGCTTGAGTACTTGTTTATAAAGCATAAGTTTATTATGAATGGATAACTGAGAGTTTCTTCCAATTAACCAGTACATTTTTCTATATTTTAACTGAAGCTCTTCTGCTTTCTTTTTCACGTGTACTTTCCACTTTAACTTTGCATCAAGGTTCATACCAAGGTATTTTGCTTGATTGGCATGTGGTACGGAGATATTATTGAGAGTCACAGGTAGTGGTTCTATTGATCTATTAGTGAAGTTAATGTGAGTAGACTTCGATTCATTCACTTTAATTCTCCACTTAGCTAGCCAATCTTGTATATTATTTACGGCTATTTGTAGTTTGAATGTGACTTCACCGATTGTGTCACCAACAGCTAGAATTGCAGTGTCATCTGCAAACGTGGCGATAGTTGTATTGCTCGTCTGCGGTATGTCGCTAGTAAACAGCACGAAAAGGAAAGGCCCTAAGACACTCCCCTGCGGGACTTCTGCTTTAGCTTCTTTAATACTGGAGTAAACTCCTTCCTGTTTAACTCTAAAATATCTCCTTTTCAGGTATGACTTTAGCAGTTCGCAATACTCAAATGGCAGAGTTTTCTCCAATTTAAATATTAAACCATCTAGCCAGACTTTGTCAAATGCCTGCGCTATGTCAAGAAATATGGCTGAACAAATCTTTTTTTCCTCTAAGGATTTTTCTATTATATCTGTTATTCTATGGACTTGGTCGATTGTGGAGTGTTCCTCTCTAAATCCAAACTGATGGGACGGAACAGCTCCTGATTTTACAACTTCTGGTTTAATTCGTTTTAATAACAATCTCTCAAATAGTTTTGACATAGTTGGAAGAAGTGATATTGGCCTGTACGAGGCCAGTTCACTTGGTGGCTTACCTGGCTTAGGTATCATTATCACTTCCGCAAATTTCCAAGATAGAGGGACATAACGGAGTCCTTCAGACTCCGTTAAGCGATAGAGTAAAGATTAAAAAGGAATTAAAAAGTGAATTAAAAAGTGTTTTTGTGGAAATAAAAATTATAAGTGAACAGTAAAGTTTAAGAATAATTTATATAAAGTGATTTTGTGAATTTTTATTGATAAACTGTGTTGTAATAAATTTTGTGAAATAAATAAATTCGTTGGAGATAAATTAAATTGATTTTGTATTATTCACAATCCAGTGATAAGAATCTTATTTGACAAGGCAAAAACGTAACAATTGGTGACAGCAGTGGGATTGTTAATAATAAGATAAAGAAAATGATTCTCGCCGAATTAAAGGTTCCAGAATTAAAGAGGGAACTCGAGAAACGGGCTTTGGCCACTGACGGAAGTAAAACAGCTTTACAAGCGCGACTACATGACGCCATGGAGAAAGAAGGGTTGAATGCTGACCATCATGATTTTGGCGAGGAAGTAATGGATGCAGCAACTGGAGAGAAAGAAGGAGATAAACAACCGTCGGCCGAAACAACACAAACACCATCTGGAAGTTTCGATTTGTCACAGTTAATGGCTGCTATGAAAGAGATGATGGCGCAACAAGCAATGCAGTCAAGCCAAGAAATTTAAAATCAAATGGCACAACAAATAGAGAAAATTGAACAACCAATCCAGGAAATTGCAGACGGGCAAAAGAGAATGGACGAGAAACTTCTCGAATTATCTACTAACATACACGGCGAAGTGGAGAAGCTGCAAATGGAGATTCAAAAGGTTGACGAACAATTAGAAACGAAGGTTTAACATGTTGAAGAGAAATTGCAAACGGAAATTCAACAAGTTGTGGAAAAAAGTCAACGTCTCGAGAAAGATCTAACTGATGTCAAGGCAAGTGGAACAACGACGAAAGTGGTTCAGACCGTCCAATCAATCAAGTTAAAGCCACCAACATTCGACGGAACAACATCTTTCGGCATTTTCAAATTTCAATTTGAAACGGCAGCCAATCAAAACCGTTGGAATGATGAACATCTTGTCGCAGCCTAATTGTGGCCCTAAAAGGTGAAGCAGCTGAGGCCTTACAAATCATTCCAGAAAAGGATCGCAACAGTTATCCTCGAAATTATGAAGGCGCTGGATCGGAAGTACGGCCGTGACCACAAGCGGGAAATCTATCGTATGGAATTGAAAAGCCGCTATCAAAAGGGAGGAGAATCGCTACAGGAATTTTCATCGGCAATCGAGCGATTAGTACATCTAGCACATACCAGTACATCGGCCAATTATATGGAAAGGCTAAAAATTGACGCATTCATTGACGGCATTCGAGATCCAGAGACACGCAGGGCGGTGATGTTGTCACCTAAAGCAACCTTTGCGGAAACAATTGCTTGTGCGTTGACAAATGAAACTGCACAAGCCATCACCAAACCGTCAAGGAAAATACGCCGAGTGGAAATCGACACCAGCATAAACACAGAACGGTCAACACCAAGATACCGAGACGGAAGCGGCAAAATCAAATGTTCGGCATGTGATAAAATCGGTCACATCTCACGGGACTGCTTGGAATTAAGAAGAAAAAGGGGAAGATCACCATCTCCTATGCAGCGACGACCAAGCGGGGAGCAGGCAGTGGCCAGGCAAGAAGGCCAAATGACGACAAAGTCGTTAAACTTGAACGAGTCAGCTTAAAGGGGCAGAAGCTGACTCCCATAACCGATTGCCCCATAACCTCCATCCGCGTTTCGAAAGTAGCAAGAGGCGGTGACAGCTTAACAATCAAATGCGACATTGATGGCACAGACTGCATCATCACCCTGGATACGGGAGCAAATCCCACGATTGTCCGTAAAGATATGATTGATGGAGGTATCAACCAGCTAATGGATTGAAGTTACAAACAGCAACTGGAGGTAGTTCAGTAATAAAAGGCAAAAAGATCGGGAGAACTCTTTTCCAACACGAAGTGCTGATTGCAGATATTGTGGATGAAGTCATTTTGGGAATGGACTTCATGAGGGCAAATGGCTCCGTGGTGGATGTTGGACGAGGAGTTTTAATTTACGATAACATCGAGTGGCCACTTCAATCTAGCAGTGCAGGAGCAACAACCAGGCGAATTCTTATTGATCATCGAGAGAAGCTGCCACCGAACTCGGAGACGATCGTGTGGGGAAAATTGGAGGGAGGTTTTGGGTTATCCAGGTTGTGGGTTGTGGAAGCTAACGAAGAGGAGAACGGAGCCAAGGAAATTATAATCGGAAAAGCCCTAGTTAAACCAGACAACGACTATAGAGTACCAATTAGGACTCTAAATCTCTCGGATAAGACGAAAACCATCAAGAAAGGGACAGTCATGTCAAGAAATGGTAAAACAACTCATGCAGAAATGGACCGAAGATCTTACTGAGGCACAGAAAGATTCTGCATATCAACTACTCAAACAGTACACGTCCATATTCTGCAGTACATCGGATAATAACGGAAGGGCCTCAATGGTAAAGCATCGAATTAATACGGGAACGGAGATGCCGATTCGTCAACCACCCAGGAGGCTACCTTTGGCAAAACAAGAAGTCAATCGAATGGTAACAGAAATGCAGGCAGCAGGAGTAATCGAACCATCTAACAGCCCATGTAGCTCACCGGTAGTAGTGGTCGAGAAGAAGGACGGTAGCATGAGATTCTGCGTTGATTACCGAAAACTCAATGCTGTAATATAGCTACCCATTGCCAAGGATCGACGATACATTAGACACATTATCGGGTGCTCAAATATTTTCTACATTAGATCTATAAAGCGGCTATTGGCAGGTGGAAGTCCATGAGGAAGATCGCGAGAAAACGGCTTTCAGTGTGGGTAACGGACTTTGGCAATTTAATGTTATTCCGTTCGGATTATGTAATGCCCCTGCGACTTTTGAACGATTAATGGAGCGCGTGTTAAAGGGATTACATTGGAAGACTTGCCTAATTTATCTGGACGACATCATCGTTATGGGGAAAGATTTTGACGAGCATCTAAAGAACTTGGCGGAAGTTTCAGATCGGATACAGGCCGCCGGATTGATGTTAAGTGCAAAGAAGTGTAAGCTGTTCTGAACTGAAGTAAAATATTTGGGTCATCTCGTAACGACTAATGGAATTCACACCGACGAAGAAAAGATCGCAGCGGTAAAGAACTGGCCAAGACCTAAAAATTTACACGAATTAAGAAGCTTTCTGGGTGTGTAATTACTTTTAGGTACAAAGCAATTACCTTTGTTGTACCTTTGATTGTAATCAAAAATACAGGTGGTAATTATCGTTTGGCGACTAATTACACTTGGTTTGGTTGTAAGAATATACACGGTAAGTATATTCTCCAAAATTATACACGGTAAGTATAATAGGTAATTATTTAAGCAAAATAATTTATTCACTTTAATTTTATTTCACATAAATAATTTTATTTTTAGGTTAGGTAATGTTTTTCTGATGCTTACAGAATAAAACGTTTTTATAGAGTGACAATTTATACAATGCAAGGATTTTTCGGAAAATTTCCTAAAAACTATATAAAGTGCATCTGGTGACAGATATTATAAATTTAATACAATTTTAGTACAAGTTTTGAACGTGTACCATCATACCTAATATAATAATTCACGGCTTGTACCCAAATTGGAACTGTCAAAACAATAAGTAAACAAATAAAAGCGGTGGTGGTAAGCTAAATGAATCTATATAAAACTAAATTTAAACTAAATATTATCTTTACAATTTCAGCTACCAAATTATAGGAATAAAGAAGCGTCTGATGTACAATGAATTCAGATAAGTATAAATGGTAATTATATTTATAATCAAACGATTCTTTGTGTATTCTTTTTTTGATTTTAGGTTACAATCCTGGATGTCATCATTACACTGGAATTCATAAATTGTAATGGAACAATTTGACTGCTGCTGAATAATTGACCGCCGTTGATGCGGATATGAATTATGCTTCTTTTTCCAGAATTAAACATTCCGCCGCCTTTGACTCATCGGAGTCAATTCTTGGAATTAAACATAATTTGTAGATTGGTCGTTTTAGTATGTTACCGTTTGGAAGTTTTACAGATACGACTCTCACTATGTTGTCATCACCGGGATGTATGTCACATATTCGCGCATACGGCCATTTGGTAGGTGGTAGGTTCTGGTCACGCAGTAAAATCATATCTCCAATTTTGAACTGTCGGTTTTCGGTATGCCATTTGTAACATTTGTTGAGAGAAGTCACATATTCTTGTGACCATTGCTTCCAAAATCCTTGGAGCAGCTGTTGTATGAGCTGCCATCGACTCAAATGAGATATTTTTAACATTTGAAGATCTGGTTCTGGTATCATGGTAAGCGGTTGAAATATCAAAAAATGTGCCGGTGTTAAGGGATTCCAATCGTCATCTTGCACCTCTACTAGTGGCCTCGAATTCAACAATGATTCAATTTGTTTAATGTATGTTAAGAATTCCTCGTACGTTAATTGTGTTTCACCAATCACGCGACGTAAATGATGTTTGCACGATTTGACGGTCGATTCCCATAAACCTCCAAATGTAGGGGTAGCCGGAGGAATAAAATACCAATTTATTTTATTATCGGAACACCAAGCTTGAAGTTGATTTTCCTGCATTTCATTAAGATATTGGTTGTAAAACGTTTGAATTTGTCGCTTAGCTCCCACTAGATTTGTACCATTATCGCAATGAATATGCTTAGGTAGGCCTCTCACTGCACAGAATCGTTTCAACGCTGCCAGAAAGGTGTCGGTACTCAGGTCGGTGGCGATCTCGATTGATGTGGCTTTGGTAGCCATACACACAAATATCACGATGTAGGACTTAAACGATTTCGCTCCACGACCTCGAAATGTTTTTAGTGAGAATGGACCTGCTAAGTCGATGCCAACTTCGATGAATGGTCTTACAGATGGATTGACTCTGCAAGAGGGAAGCTGCCCCATCAGCTGCTGCTGCTGTTAAGCCCTGTAGCGTCGACATATGAAGCACGAATGGATAATGCGTCGTATTAGGTTTTTGGCTCGTGGTATAGCGAATCTTTGCCTCAAGATTGTGTTGATCATCTTTTGCCCAGAGTGCAAATTTTTGTAATGCGTTTCGATGACTATTCTCTGAGTGATTACGTGGTTACTTGGCAGCAATATCGGATGTTTCATCTAGGTCTACGTTGGCGTATTTCAAACGTCCTCCCACTCGGAGAACACCTTTGTCATCTATAAACGGATGAAATGTTAAAATTTTAGAATTATTTTGTAGTGGTTGTCCCCTCGACAATAAGTGTATATCTGCATTATATGTTTCTTGCTGAACGAAACGATATATCATAGATTCGGCATTAGAAATCTCTTCTAATGTTAAATTTTTCTGCTGTACTCGGGTTGATTTTCTGGTTAACCTCTCTTTATACCGTATAATATAGGCTAAAACATGAGACATTGTACGACAATTAGAGTATTTGGCGGTTAGGTTACTGATAATGCCAAAACTTGGTTGGACCTTTGCAAAATTAGTTAACGTCTCGGTTATCGGTAACTTTATAGGTTGGATCTGGACTTCGTGCAAGAATTTTGGACCATTAATCCACGTTGAGTTTTTTACAAATTCTTGCGGCTTCATAGCACGAGTAGCATAATCTGCTGGATTGTCTTCGGTTGGAATAAAATACCACTGGCTAAGCTTGGTTGTCATCATTATTTCGGAGACGCGGTTGGCCTCGAACGTTTTCAGCAATTTTGGCGGTTTGGATAGCCACTGCAGCGTGATTGTAGAATCTGAATATAGAAAAATGTTAGGTTCTCTCGGCAAATTGAGAGATGTTAGTACAATCTTTAATAATTGAACTAATAATGTTGCAGCGTTTAGCTCGAGTTTTGGAATACTTATGACTTTAATTGGAGTAACTCGAGTTTTTGCAATAAGTAGGTTGACCTTAGGTTGGCCATTCTGAATTGAACGCAAATATATGACTGCGGCATATGCATCCAAGGATGCATCGGCAAATCCGTGAAGCTCCACTTGTTGCTCGGTGATACACAACCATCTCGAAAATCTTACTTCGGTTAGTAGATTCAATTGGTTACGTATTAGCAGGTATTTGTCTAATATATGTGGTGGTAACTCATCATCCCAAGTAATGCCATGCAGCCAAAGAGATTGAAACAGTATTTTTAATCCCACTGTGACTGGTGACAGTAAACCCAACGGGTCATAAACTCTGGCGATCTCTGATAGAAATGATCTTTTGGTAAATTGGTTTGCTGACGATAAATTGATTTTGAAGAAGAAGTAATCGTGTATTGGATTGTACTTTATTCCAAGCACAGATATCATCTGACTATCTGTGATTTCCCAGGATGATAATTCGCGACTCTCAATGGGTATGTTTTCGAGCAATTGAGGATGATTAGCGGACCACTTACGAATGTTGAAACCGCCTAGTTTCAATAAGCTGATTAAATCCTTTTGTAAGATAAGCGCGGAAACTAAATTGTCTGATCCAGACATCAAATCGTCCATATAGAAGTCCGACTTCAGGATTGCACTAGCCTTTGGAAATGTGTCACCAAACTGATCGGCTAAATAATGCAGTGCAGCAGTTGCTAAAAATGGTGCTGAAGCGGTACCGTAGGTTACGGTTTTTAACCGATACTGAATTAACTCTGACTTGGGATCAGCTCTCCACACAATGCGATGATAATCACTATCCTTCTTCGAAATTGAAATTTGCCGGAACATTTTCTCAATGTCGGCCCAAAATACATACTCGTGCTTACGGAATCGGATGAGTATGTTTATTAAATTATCTTGTATAGTCGGTCCAACTATCAGGTTGTCATTGAGAGAGTGGCTGCTGCTTGATTTGGCGAAGGCGTCAAATACTACGCGCACCTTTGTTGTGCTGCTTGACTCTTTCAGCACAGGGTGATGAGGTAAATAAAATATTAAATTATGTGCTTTATCCAATTCATCTTTCGGTACTAGTTCCATATGATTTAACTTCAAATAGTTTTCCAAAAATTCATGGTAAGTTGCTTTTAATCGACTGTCCGCCTGTAGACGACGTTCTAATGCGTAGAATCTTTTGACTGCTTGTGAATAACTTTCTCCGATGGTTGGTGGTATATGCTTGAATGGTAAACAAACGGTTATTTTATTATCATCAATGTTTGTTGTATTGTTGAATAATTCAATGCACTCCTTTTCTTCGGACGTTAGCGGGTTTACAGCTACAATCTCTTCGATTCTCCAGAATCGTTCGATTAGTGCTTCAACACGAGATGTATCACTCATCTCAACGGAGTTTATTGGCTGTATTGCATTGACGACAGGTTTGGTACCTTTGGAATTTGCTGGTATATTGCCTGCGATTATCCAGCCAAATTTGGACTTTATAGCAAAGGTGCTCCTTTGCTCACTGTGCTTTGACCCGACCTCAAGTGAATGGAAAAATGGTTCACATCCCAATAACAGGTCAATTTTGCTTGGGGTATTGAAAGTTGGGTCAGCTAACGGTCTATACTTATCGACTTCCTCAAGTCGAAGATTTGTAGGTTGAACTGGTAAATACGACGTAATGGATGGTATAATTAATGCTTCTATCGGTATCTGATAATCATGGTCGATATTTGATCTAAGTTTTAACACACACACTCCCTTTGAACATCCAGCTTCAGTACTATTAAGCGTGCGGATTTTCATGTCCGATTTATGGCGTGGAATCTTCAATAAATTGAGAAAACTATCGGTAATGAAGGAATGTGTTGAGCCTGAGTCCAACAATGCTCGTCCCTTAACCCAATTGCCATATTTGTCTTCTACCTCAACACAAGCTGTTGGTAGAATAGGTACTGTTGGATTAGTTGACGATGGTGACAGAAAAGTTGACACATCTTTTGGGTTCTCGATTAGATGCAAATTTACTGCGGTTGAAACCTTTTCTGTAGTTACTGCACTTTCGACTGGGGATGAACATATGTATATGGTTAGCCACTGGAATAGGTGTTTCCGGTACAAAATGAAGCAACGTGTTATGCCGTCTTGGGCACTTCTGGCAATGTTTGGTGGTTCGGCAATTTGTTACAACATGCCCTTGGCTGAGGCAGTTAAAGCATCGGTTGGCTTTGGATATAAAATCTCGACGTTCCGTTACAGAGAATTCTCGGAATTTCATGCAATCAAATAGTTTATGTTGACTGTTGCATAATGGACAGCTAGGTAATTGAACTGCAGTGTGGTACGATTTGGTTGTGGGGTACCTTTGATTATTATAATTGCTCTTCATCTGGACATGATCTGCAACTGTATCGACTAATGCATCCATTCGTTTATTTAAAAATTCGAGTAGCATTTGAATTGTTGGAAAATCTACGTTTGCGCTTTGATACTTCCATATACGTCTTGTTTCCTCATCTAGTTTGTCGGTAGCTAGTAGAAGTATCCATGGGTCCCGATTTGTTGCATCTGGACCAAGCGATTTTAATCCGCGCACTGTTTCGTCTATGGTATCATGTAACTTCATTATGTTGTTAGCTGTTGCCTTATTGAACTTCGGTGTTGCTAGAAAATCACGAATGTATGTCTCGACTATTGGCTTCTTCTTATCGTACTTTTGTACAAGCCGTTTCAATCCTTCATAATAATTGGCATCATCTACCCGAAAATGGCAGAGGGAAGTATATGCGGCACCTCTTAACTGACCAAGCAAATATTTAAATTTTTGTGCTGGAGATAAACTGATATTATCGTGCACCGTTGACACGAATATGTCATAAAATGACTGCCATTGCTTCACGTTTCCATCAAACACAGGAAGATTTAAACGGGGTAACTTAAAATCCGATCGGAAATATTGGCTTGTGTTGGCTGTAACATTAGCTGCATCCTCGCCATCTGCTTGCGCTATTGGCAATAAAGTTTGTTTCCTAATTAAACTTTGGATTTTGGATACAAGCGGGAAATACATTTCATCAATTAAATCCATTTCAGATGCCACACTGTTATCAATCGTAAATATTTGATCTTCTACGGCCACGAACTGCTTATAAATTTCTAGAGTTTTTGATAAGCGAACATTCAGATCTTCTACTGTAGCATCTTTCCCTTTTAGGTTGATGAAAGTAGCGTACTTAGTAAATTGTCCCTTGATGACAGACTTCCTTTTTAATAACGCTTCCATTTGGTTTCACAATTTCACTATTATAGCACAACACTCAAACAAAAAAAACAAAAAAAAAAAAAAAATTCACTCGCAAACTCCCAGAATATCAAAATGTCTGCTTGACCACGTGTGACCTTGATTAAAATGTTCTGGAACAAATACGGTATGTAACCCGTATCCCGTTAGATAATCGGAATTACTAAGCTTATAATTGCGGGATTTTATCTCAAATTGTTGCTTTGGTTGAGCGTGTTTGTATTTCTTCGGCGAACACTGGTTGAATCTCGAAAGATCCGGCTCGAAGGACCAATTTTATGTGTAATTACTTTTAGGTACAAAGCAATTACCTTTGTTGTACCTTTGATTGTAATCAAAAATACAGGTGGTAATTATCGTTTGGCGACTAATTACACTTGGTTTGGTTGTAAGAATATACACGGTAAGTATATTCTCCAAAATTATACACGGTAAGTATAATAGGTAATTATTTAAGCAAAATAATTTATTCACTTTAATTTTATTTCACATAAATAATTTTATTTTTAGGTTAGGTAATGTTTTTCTGATGCTTACAGAATAAAACGTTTTTATAGAGTGACAATTTATACAATGCAAGGATTTTTCGGAAAATTTCCTAAAAACTATATAAAGTGCATCTGGTGACAGATATTATAAACTTAATACAATTTTAGTACAAGTTTTGAACGTGTACCATCATACCTAATATAATAATTCACGGCTTGTACCCAAATTGGAACTGTCAAAACAATAAGTAAACAAATAAAAGCGGTGGTGGTAAGCTAAATGAATCTATATAAAACTAAATTTAAACTAAATATTATCTTTACAATTTCAGCTACCAAATTATAGGAATAAAGAAGCGTCTGATGTACAATGAATTCAGATAAGTATAAATGGTAATTATATTTATAATCAAACGATTCTTTGTGTATTCTTTTTTTGATTTTAGGTTACAATCCTGGATGTCATCATTACACTGGAATCCATAAATTGTAATGGAACAATTTGACTGCTGCTGAATAATTGACCGCCGTTGATGCGGATATGAATTATGCTTCTTTTTCCAGAATTAAACACTGGGATTGTAACCTATTATAGACGCTTCGTGCTAGGATTCGCCAACATCGCCAAGAGTTTACACGAGTTGACCAGGAAGAACAAGGCATTCGAATGGAAGAATGACCAGGAAGAAGCATTCGTGGAACTAAGACGATTGTGTGTCGCGCCAATCCTCGCGTAACCTATACCCAACGTAAAATTTATTTAGGACACCGATGCAAGTAATGACGGTATAGGATGTGTGTTATCACAGGAAATTAATGGCCAAGAACGAGTTATTGCGTACTTCTCCAAAACATTATCAAAACCGGAGCGTAATTACTGCGTGATACGGAAAGAATTGTTGGCTATAGTGGAATGTGTCAAGCATTTCCATAAGTATCTTTATGGCCAAAAATTCCATTTACGGACAGATCACGGCGCTTTACGGTGGCTGTTACAATTCAAGAATCCAGAGGGGCAAGTAGCACGCTGGATCGAACGTCTTCAAAGCTACGATTTCCAAATTGAACATCGGAAGGGAAGTGCACTCAGAAATGCCGACGCATTATCAAGACGGCCGTCATCGACATTAGGCTTACGCAAATGCTGCCTGATGAGGAGTGGGCCGACGAAATGATCAGGAAAGAGCAATTTGATGATACGGATTTATCAGTTATAATGGAATGGAAGGAAAAGGAACACCGGCCAACTTGAAGCGAGATCGCGGACAAAACTCCCATCGTCAAGGCTTATTGGGCTCAATGGGATAGCCTCCGTCTTTTAAATGGCTTTTTAAAACGATTATGGAAAAGCACGGATGGCAAAGTGAAGCAATTGTTACTGTTGATACCCAAGTGCCGGATTGCAGAAATCCTGAATGAGTATCATGGAGGAGCAAGTGGGGGCTACCTAGGAATTAATAAAACACTAGCAAAGATACGTCAACGATTCTACTGGTCAGGATGTAGGCAGTCAGTGATAGAATGGTGCCAAAAATGTGACCAATGTGCGGCGGTGAAGGGACCCGCACGCAAAAGTCGTGGAACCATGAAACAATATAACGTTGGAGCGCCATTCGAAAGAATTGCAATGGATGTAGCGGGGCCATTTCCCACCACTGAGAGCGGCAACAAATATGTGCTAGTAATAATGGATTATTTCAGCAAATGGCCGGAGGTGTACCCCATTCCCAATCAGGAGACGACAACAATAGCTGATGCCGTGGTAAACAATTGGATTAGCATATTTGGAGTGCCGATGGAGATTCATACCGATCAAGGCAGGAATTTTGAATCAGTGGTATTTCAAGAGATATGCCAGATGCTCGGTATAAATAAAACGAGAACAATGCCTTTGCATCCACAGTCTGATGGTATGTTGGAAAGATTCAATGGTATATTGGAGGAATATCTAGCAAAGGTCGTTGAGAAAAACCAACGCAACTGGGATCGACATATACCGATGTTTCTGATGGCCTATCGATCAGCAATACATGACACAACCGGAATGACAACAGTTAAAACGTTATTTGGAGATAATCTACGGTTACCTGGAGATCTAAAGTTTGGGACTGTACCATCATCGGCTTTATGTGGACAGGATTACGTAGACCGAATGAAAGAGGAACTTAATGAGATTCATCAATTTGTACGGGAGAAAATACGGATGTCAAGTGACCGGATGAAGGCTCGATATGACATATGAACAAATAATCAGGGCTTCGAGGAAGGGCAATTAGTATGGCTTCACAACCCGCAACGGAAAAAGGGATTATCACCGAAGCTACAACCAGCATGGGAAGGACCTTACACTGTCATCACAAGGATGAATGACGCGGATTATCGGATACGGAAGGGACATCGAGGTAAACCAAAGGTGGTGAATTTGGAGAGGCTGGCCCTGTACAGAGGAGGTGATTTGGGTCCTATTCGGGACGAACAGGCTTAGGTGGGGGTAGTGTGACGGTGACACCTAGTGTGTAATAGAATAAGTTAAAATTAATAGCTCAATGTTAAACTGTTCTAAATGAAATTTTCAATGATAAAATTGTTCTACACTATTCTAACTAGAAAAATCATGAGCTTTCTAGAAGTTTGGTTTGTGTATATAAAAAGGCGAACGAAATCGAATTGGATCAGTAATATTTGGTAAGCGATAGTGTAAAGATTAAAAGGAATTAAAAAGTGATTTAAAAAGTGTTTTTGTGAGAAATAAAAAGTAAAAGTGATCAGTAAAATTTGAGAATAATTTATATAAAGTGATTTTGTGAATTTTTATTGATAAACTGTGTTGTAAAAAATTTTGTGAAATAAATAAATTCGTTGGAGATAAATTAAAATGATTTTGTATTATTCACAATCCAGTAATACGAACCTTATTTGACAAGGAAAAAACGTAACAATATAAAAGATTCACACATACAACAAAAAACCAAAAACTTCGCGAGAATAAAATATTCAAATACCGAGCAAACGGCGCAGTGGTTAAAGCTGCGGCGGTTGGATCGGAAGGTACCGGGTTCGAATCCGTATAGGGGCGGGATGCAAAAGGGATTTTTCATTATCTGATTACGATCGGTGATGAAGATGAACACATCTATGACCCCTTGTTGAGAGTGCAGAATCCATGGGCCGACCCACCTTTCATGTCAACACTACAGGTTGGCATGGAGCAATGCAATGTGCATGTGGTTTTGCTAAGACAGATTTGTAGCCGCCCGTCCTCGATTTGGCTACTCCAGGCGTAAAGTAAGACGGTAAAAAATAAATGAAGAACAAACAACAACAACAAAATATTCATCGGCTCGGTTTTTAAAATAATTTTTTTTTTATTCTTGTTTTGGTTGGCGTCATACACGCCATTGTAGTTTTTTCATTTTTTCATTGACTCGAAAAAGTGGCGTTTAACAGTGGTGAATAATAATAATAATAAATCGTGTAAAACTTCCTTGTGTAAATTAACGGAGATAATACACAACATAATTAAATTATTAAATAAAATAAGTTGTTTGTTTTTGAGGGAATACATAACTAAATTACATACTGGATTATCTTGGAATGGCCTATAAAATTCAAGGTTTTAGGTTTCTTAATTCTTTACAGCAAACAGTATACTACGGGAGTAGTATGCAAGTGTATAAGGTGAGCCCCTCAACTTTACCCACACAAATGACTCTAGATTTTGGACGGCCAAATGTGGTTCAAAACAAGGTTTGATCTTGAGCCAAATAACTTTGTTTTGTGTTGCTTTTGATCGAGCTGGATGTTCCCCCCTGTACACATACAAAGGAAGAAGTTTGGTTCTGCTTTATACTTTTAATAAAGCTTTGATAATTTTTCTTTTAATTTGGCTAGTTTACCTCAATGCATAAAACGTAAAAATATTAATTTGTTTGTTTGAAGAATGTGTGCGTTGGAAATAATATTTTCTGAGTTTCTCTAACTGGTTGCTTTTTCTTTTAACATATGAATGACTTTTGATTATTTTGTTTCTAATTTATAATTTTTGGAAAAAGGTCGCCAAAAAATTTAAATATTTGAATTTTATTATAATAATATAGAACCTAGAAAAGGTACTCGGTATTTCAGTCCCAATTTATCATAATTAATTTATTTCATTGCTTTTTGGTAAAAACAACTTTCGTTTTTCCATTCCAGAATTTGTAATGATTGTAGTTTCGGATACGGATAGCAAAGGGATTTGCTCGTCGTTGGGGGGGGGAGGGGGGGGGGGGGAAGTAATATGATAAAAATAACATGGTTATCTCGCTTTTTCGGAGAAAAAATCATCAATGAAACCAATGGCTTAACCGCAAGAATTGAAATTAAACGCAATCCATTTACAATGCTATTTACTTAGGTACTAGTCAATCATTTCGTTTGAACGGTTTAGAATGTTCAAACGAAATGATTGACTAGTACCGATACTCAAAATTATTTTCGAAATTTTTGAAAAAATTCTCTTTTTTCTTACAATAACTCAAAAATTAAGGTTTTCTTGCAGAAAATTTTGAAATGTTTTTCATTTCTCTGGGATGAAAATTAATTGAGATATACCGTGTTAGGTTCGCATTTGAGTGTGAGAACCACCCACCTTCCCCGAGCCCTTTAAACTTAATTTTTTTTAAAACGAAGGGTTATAAGGAAGTTCTTTACAGGTCTTATAGCCCTTGAAATTCCCTGCAAAATGGTTTTTGGAGCGATTAGATATCTCAAATATTAAGGAAGTTATTGTTAAAAAACCAATCGCGTTTTTCGGTGAAATTTTCGGATTGCTCTCAAACAGCCATTTTTTAGATGAAAAATCAACATATTCAATCGCGAATAACTCAGAAAATATCGATTTACCGAAAAAGCTACTTAGAACATTTTTTGCTTAGAATTCATACCTTTATCGATTTCTGCGGTTATTTTGAGTGTAATAATTTCCGCCCCGATAATGGGTGAAATCTACCCCCAGGGTAAAAACACACATCGGAACTGTATAAGTTTTGTTCCTTGAGCTTGTAACAAACAGGCCTTCATCTTGGATATCCGTTGCTAGCAGAAATGTACCAGTTCTAGAAATTTCCGATGTCGTGGTCTTTTTGCCAGCTGCTCAGCCTGGGCGGGGTCTTAATTTAGGGAATTCGGAACCAGTGTGAGTCTGACCGCAAGAATACTAATAATAATAATAGTCTAGGGAGACAGGAATATTTGCAACCAACTTACATCACAAACTCACACCAGTTTCAGCTCCTACATACGATTCTCAAATTACCAGATTTTTTATAAATTAATTATTCGAAACGCAAATATTTACATTTGAACTTAACAAAATTCACATTTATTAACAAACGAGAATGGGATCGGTACGTAATCCCTCATTTCATAATCTCAGCTACAAAATCTCCTATTTTCTTAAAAATCTTCGAATTACAAAATCTTCTAATTACAAAAAACTCCTAATTACAAAATCACCAAATTATAAAAAAATCTCCTAATTACAAAATCTCATTTGTGAACACGCGCATACAGACAAAGGCAACACACTCACACACACACCCACACAGACACACACACACATACAAAAAGCACACCTACAGACACATTCATACATACATACATGCATACATACACACACAGCCACATACACATTCATACATACACACTTAAAAACACACACACACACACACACACACACACACACACACACACACACACACACACACACACACACACACACACACACACACACACACAAACACACACACACACACACACACACACACACACACACATAAACACACACGTACCTATACACACACAGAGACACACACACACATACACCTACATAGCCACATATATACATAATCATACACAAACAATACACACACACACACACAGCCACACATACATTCATATACACACACACAGCCAGACACACAAACAATCATACATACACACACACACACACACACACACACACACACACACACACACACACACACACACACACACACACACACACACACAAACTCAGACACACACACACACATACACACACACACACACACACACACACACACACACACACACACACACACACACACACACAACACACATCTACATTAACCCACACATACATAATTTCACACACACACACGCCATCACACAACAAACACACACACACACACTCACACACACATCCATACAAACAAACACAGGCAATCAAAGACACACATACAAACACAATCTCTTTTCGCATAATTACAAAATCTCTCGATTTCATATATTTACGGGGAAAATTTTATGCGAGATTTTGTAATTAAGAGATTTTGAAATAGAAATTTTGTAATTAGGAGATTTTGTTATACACAAACAATACACACACACACACAGCCACACATACATTCATATACACACACACAGCCAGACACACAAACAATCATACATACACACACACACACACACACACACACACACACACACACACACACACACACACACACAACACACACCTACATTAACCCACACATACATAATTTCACACACACACGCACTCACACAACAAACACACACACACACACACACACACACACACACACACACACACACACACATCCATACAAACAAACACAGGCAATCAAAGACACACATACAAACACAATCTCTTTTCGCATAATTACAAAATCGCGCGATTCATATATTTACGGGGAAAATTTTATGCGAGATTTTGTAATTAAGAGATTTTGAAATAGAAATTTTGTAATTAGGAGATTTTGTTATTAGGAGATTTTGTAATTAGGCGATTTTGTAATTAGGAGATTTTGTAATTAAGAAATTTTGTAATAGAGATTTTATAAATAAGATCTTGTAATGGGAAATTTCGTACCCAACCCACGAGAATTAATATAATTTAAAGGGAATTAGAATATTAAACAAACAATAAGTTGTTACGACTGGCATACGTCTCCACTTCATACAGAGGAAAAAGAAATTTTTTTGCGAAAATTCCAAACGCTTAAATAATTTGAAATTTTTTTTATCGATATAAAATACCATGACCACCATGGTGTTTGTACCTATGCTCGCTTTTATGATTTCCGAATTTAAATCCAATATTCCCTCCGATTGCTATGTAAACATATTTTAAATTTTTTTTGCATTTACTTGTTTTCTATATTGTCATGTACAAACATATATATCTCTTGCGAGTTGGTGTGTATACATGTATTATGTAGTATGAGATGGAATATTTGCGTTATTAAAATGTTCAATCTGGAATATTCTATTTTTCTTTCTGGTATCATTGGCTTAAATTAACGCGTGATATTTGCTCTGAGTGGGGATAGAACCGATCGGTGTATTAGACATGAATCCGATGCGGCCGTACAGATAAGTATGTACATGTGTTCGTCGTCGTTGTTCGTCTTATTCGTTGTATTTGTGTACATAAAAAAAACATACATGTCAATGAAGATTTTACAATAATAAACAAAAAATAAATAAATAAATGATGAACGATGTGCACAGATACAACGAGTGGGACGAACAGCGATGCGAAGTAGAAAATAGGAGGGGGAAATTTTCTGATTTTTTTTGATGTAAAATATTTTTTTGATTGAGTAGTCTAGTTTTGATTTTGAATAAGATTGGTCTGGTGTTTTAACTAGGCAGTATTTTTGATCGAGAACTATTTTTTTTTGAGTACAACTTCTCTTAAATTATTGTTAATTTTAGTAATTTAATTAATAATTACTATGTAAAATTTTGTAAATACGAATGTTAAATAAAAATTCGAATTAAAGTGTAATAAATCTATAAATTAGTGCATTGATAAATAAAATTTAGTTTGAATTTTCATATAAATCATTTCTTATAAGATTAAATAAATGGTTAATTGAAAAATATTTAATTGTGTACCGAAAAAAAAAAAATAATAATATAAAAATGGCGAAAATATGCCATTAAATAAATTTTTTTTGTTATATAAATAATTATAAATAAATAAATTAATAATTGATAATTATTTAATTGTATATCAAAATAAAAAAAAAATAAAATAAAAAAAAAACCCAATAAAACTTTATATGTGTCAATAAACGAAAAAAAAAAACTTAAGACATTTTTGTTGCTTTTTTTGATACTTGTTTGGGTGCGGTCAGTGGATTTTTTTTTGTATTTGATCATTGTGCGAGTGTTAAACGAAAGGAAATCGCACCGTGTCGATATACGTAATGCTGATTTTATGCTTACTTGGTGGCTGCTTTAAAATTATCAATTAATAACGTTGCTTTTATCCGTCATTAAGTTTTGTTTTGAAACCACATTTTCTGCTGACAATCATATGTACAAATAATATTGTTTGCTTTGATATTGAGACAATATTCCCGCCCGTGGGGGCAGGCAATCAATTGTGTGAGGGGGATCCTGCGTCGGCGCTGTTTGCGGTGTGGTCGGACGGGCCTTTAAAACAACAAGGTAAAACAATTAAGGGATAAACAATCTGGCTAAGTAAATTTTAATTTCTTAAGTTTGTAACAGGTTGTTTCTCCTTTCTATTTTCATTATATTGTACATATATTACTATTTTTACCGTTTGTTTTCGGCGTTTCGTGGTGGTGCACCGATTTGGTGAAAACCCCACTCAGAGCAATTATTGTCAGGTTATATTTTTTATTCCGTCATTTTGATTGATTGCGTTTGGAATTTCCGTTCTTTTTCTCTTCGCTTCTGCTCGGTTGTCCGTTTTTGGGTGTGGTTCGACCCCATAACGGTTCATTTCTTTCAGGTATTTTTGTGTTTTCCTTAATTTTCTTAAAACAGTGATAGTGAAAGTGAAACTTAACATTAACGTAGAATCAGTTTTAACGTAATTTATTTTGTTTAATTTTAAATTTTTTCTCTTTTACCATAACCTAAAATTTTTTCTTTGAATTTCTTACTGTAGTGTGCTACGCCGCACCATGTGCGTGTAAACAAATAATTGATCGGATGATGTGAGGTGTGGTCATGTGAAGGGTCGGCCTTTTTCCACCCTTTTCCGTGCGTGCCGTTCGTTCCTCCAGGACAGGCTGTGCTGGAGGGCGGCACGCCATATCAGTTGATCGCGTCGGGGTGACGGTCTCCGTTCCGGGGGATTGTCGCTGGGATTGTCATGCGGGCGTCCTTCCCTCATAAATGGCATCGGTAGCCGTCGCGACTGGGAAACAGCATCCCAGTAGGCGGGCCGATGAGGGGAGGCCCGTGTGGCAGTCACGGCGGTGATCGCCTGGGATTGAGACGGTCACTCCGGATCGATCACTCCCAGCTTATTATTTTCTTTTTGCCGCTGAGGCCGTGGCAATTTAATTTTAATTTCCATTTGCCCCTCTAATTTTGTTCTTCATGCGGTTATTCAAGCATGAGAAATATGTCTGAGAATCCCCACGTCGCACCGTGAGCTCTAGCCAGCTACTATACCGCATCAGACCGCTATTCTCATGTCTGTTAACGTAATCCCTTGGGGGATTGCGTTACAAAGTTTGAACAATAGTAGTAAATCGATGATTATGGATTGCCTAATTAATTAAAAAATAAATAAAAAATACGACTACCAAATGCGCATTTATCTAAATATGTTTACTAAATTTAATTTTGGTTTATGCAAAAGAAATATTAAATATATGTATATTGGAAACAAAAAACAAATTACTTAATAATAATAACTTACATAATTTTTAATAATTTAGAGGAAACAATAAGCAGCCATGATGTTGTTGGTGATGTCGTCTTGATGATAATAATTTTGATGACATACCATTAATGATTTGAATTTATGTAATTAATTTAGAAGTTTTCATTACAAATAATTTATATAAGTTTTATACATTACGTATATTATTAAATAAATAAATAAATTCTTTATTTTATTGTTGGTCTTTACTACATTTTTTTGTTTATTTTTAGATGAATTACCATTGCACTTGAATGTTTCTGTTTTTTTTTATTTTTATTTTTTACCACAATATGACCGCCAAACAAAAATAATTAACCAAATTTGAATTTTTTTTTATAAATTAAAAATTTTTTCTTGCTACATAATTGTTTTCTTTTTGTTACATAATTGTTTTTATTTTTTTCACATAGATCGAATTTAAGCACAATCATTGATTTATATTTGCAGATCGAAAATCATTTAAAGTCGATTGATTTTTTTTTGTTGTTGTCAACACACATTATGTCCGACCACAAACTAATAATCATATGGACGATTTTTCTTCTATTTTCGTTTAAACGATTTATCCATTAATAGTTTTGCTAATCATTACAGAAATTTTAACTAAAATTAATCATAGTTTTAGTTTATATTATATTAGTTTTTCTTTGTTTGCTTTTGTTGGGTTACACAGAATTCACTAAAATTTTCATAAATACCAAATCTCACCATTTGTTTATAATTTTTTTTTTTTTTTTTGAATTTAGACCCACAAATTTTTGCAATCAATATGTCCACCTTTGTTTTTGTATAGAAAAAAAAACCACAAAATTAATTTCGATTATAAGGTAGCTAATATTCCTTGTTCACAACACGAGTTCTTTTCTATTTTGTTTTTAATAAACAACTAACTTCTTTTTTTTTTCATCCGTCAAAAGTTTTACTTTATATACCCGATCTCAACAATCAGTTCCCCCCACTGTCAAAGAATATGACTGGTAAATATGTATTATTCTTATTTTGTCAGCATGTTGCATAAGGGTGATAAAGGAGGCCTTACAAGCGATCCCCTACTTACTGTCCAAATTTCACTAAAATTAGTATTGTCCGTAAGAATTGTGAGGTAATAACGTATTGTTATCGTTAAACACTCGACCATAACGTTTGTTATTATCATTAAAGTGAAAATTTATTGCTTATGTAATAAAGTTAAATGATATTTATAACGCGTGTGAAGTTTGTCCTAAAATTAAACATTTGTCCTAAAACTTGAATTACCTGTGAATGTATTAGTAAGAATAATAAATTATTTTACTTATGTAATTTAAATTTAAAAAAAAATTCTAAATAAACTTAAGTCTTAATTTAAATTGTTCAAAAAAACAATTTAAAAAATCAAAGTTCCTTAGAAAAATGATATACAAAAATTACTCAATCTGGTCCAAAACATCGTAACTAAGTGGACACAAATTTTACAGACAGTCGGAAAACCCCTCTATCCTAAAACAATCCTAAAGACGTCATTAAGGATATTGGGCGATGTCCCTACCTAATAAAAAAACATTCAAAAATCTAGAAGATAAATGACTTAGGCAGATGTTTTGCTAAACTATATGTAAATTCGTATAAAGAAATTATGTAGTATGTATATGGTATTCGCATAAAGTTGGCCCAAAGATCGCACCCAAGTGGACATATGAGTTTAAGTTTAGGCGGCGGTCTCCTCTAACGAAAAAAATAACAACGTGTTGCGTTCCTATATGTAAATTCGTGTAAGGTTGGATATTACAAAATTCTCAATCTGGCCCCAAGATCGTACCCAAGTGGACATACATCAATAAGGGTAGAGAGGGCAATCCCCTCTATCTTAAAAATGTTACAACTTTCAAAAATCTAGAAGATAAGTGACTTAGGACAGGTGTGTTGCGTTCATATATGTAAGTTAGTATAAAGTTTGATATTAAAAAAATTCTTAATCTGGCCCCAAGATCGTACCCAAGTGGACATACATTGATAAGGGTCGAGGACAATTCCCTCTTTCTTAGAGATGTTACAACTTTCAAAAATCTAGAATATAAGTGACTTATGACAGGTGTGTTGCGTTCCTATATGTAAGTTTGTATAAAGGTGGATATTAAAAAAAATTTCAATATGTCCCCAAGATCGAGTGGACATATATCAATAAGGGTAGAGGGCAATCCCCTCTATCTTAGAAATATTACAACTTTCAAAAATCTAGAAGATAAGTGACTTAGGACAGGTGTGTTGTGTTCCTATACGTAAGTTTGTATAAAGTTGGATATTAAAAAATTCTCAATCTGGCCTCAAGATCGTACGCAAGTGGACATACATCAATAAGGGTAGAGGGCAATCCCCTCTATCTTAGAAATGTTACAACTTTAAAAAATTTAGAAGATAAGTGACTTAGGACAGGTGTGTTGCGTTTCAATATGTAAGTTTGTATAAAGTTGGATATTAACAAAATTTTCAATCTGGCCCAAGATCGTACCCAAGTGGACATACATCAATAAGGATAGAGGGCAATCCCCTATATCTTAGAAATGTTACAACTTTATAATTATAACATAATGAATTCTTAGGATATATCAAAAATATTGGAATATGATTTTTTGATTAACTTATTATTGTTGTTGTAATCAATCATTTATCATATTTTTTCTCTAATTGTGGATACACGAGTAGTAAAACATGGTTGTAGAAATGCGGTGGTGTAGAGATTTTTTTATGTCTAACATGAAACATTTTTCCCAATCCACGTTATGTATATGGGATAAGTAGCGCTCGACGGGCCGCGTTGACTTCTATGCCACTCGTTACTTCTTGGGGACCCTTCTTTGATGGTTCAAAAATTCTTGTGATTCACTGTTCAATTGTGAGCGAAATTAGTGCTGAATCCAAAAGTGTTGTTAATAGTTTTTTCCGTGTCCGGGGAAAGAGCTGTCCAGGTAGTTCAGGTAATAATCAAAACACGTTTTAACTTTATTTAGACTTTAGGTTTTTATAATTTCTTTTATTTATTTTAGGTGTGAACACTTCGAGAGATTTTTCCAGAAGAGAAGAAAAAAACACATTTTCTAAATTTACAAATTTACATATACAAATTTGACAATTATGTTCTAATAACGACCCCTCTAATGACCTCTACTTTTTGATATTGAAATGATTAATTACTTTAATTGTCAGTATTTATCATGAATCTATCACGAGGCAGATGTCTCTATACGCCATTATGGAGTAAGTAAATTATCTTTTTAAAAATGTCAAATGAGTGTAAATTAATAATTATGCTGTCAAAATATTAATGAGGTAAGTTATATAATGTAAATTTGGGTATTAATTTAAGAATAAAAATTGACATATGATTATAATTACAGCTTACAGGTAACTTGGGTTTAATTGTGGATATGATCAACGAACAACGAACTGGAGATGAAATTCGTGATGATCAGCTGTAATTCAGATAAATAAACAGCTGGAATTAATTTTCTTGATTGGTTCTTTGTGGGTTTGTTTTGTTTATTTTCAGGAAACTTTGTGCGGTCTGCGGTTGCGCAAACACGTTATGAATGGAATAATGGTCCAATTTATTAAGTAAGGTAAATTGTTTGACAGATACAACATTTTAACGAAAAATAATAAAAATATTCAGCGAGATTCTCGTATAAGTGAAGGAATAGCGAAATTCTTTTTAACCAAAGTTGATTTTATAGGATAAAAATATTTCAAATATTGTTCAACCACGCCACCCACTGATGCCTTTGGCAGCAAATGCCCAGAATCCATTGTCTTGTAATCTATAATTTTGATTGGGTGTTTCAGAAAGAATAGCAATATTTCAAGAAATAATAATAACGTTTAGAATAAAGTTTTGAGTACATACTCTAATGGAGGTCTTATGTTAAAAGCATATTAAACATTTTGAATTTCGAATATTTCACCACACGTGTTTTTTCAAGAGAGAATCTCATTCCTATTACGATAATTATTAATGTAAGCGAACTCAACGACCAGGTGAAATTTCGTAGTTTGTGCTATGTATATTTGAATAAATTTCCATATTTTAGAAAATCATTAATAATAATAAAAATAAACGGAATCCTATTGATGTAAGGGAAAGTTCTGCCGTTTTTAATACATGCAATTTAAATCATTGTTTGTTTATTAGTTTGTGATATGCCTTTGTCTGAAAACGGTTTTATTAGATAGATTCGAACATGGTAGGTCAATTTTGTAAAATTTCGTGTATGTTAGTCCGCTTCGGTGTGTCAACATGACTAAAGAAAAAGTGTAATTGAGACGCTGTATATCCTCTGAGTTCGAAAGAGACACTGATGTAGTGCAGGCAGAAAAAAACATCTTTGTTTAAAGTGTTTCGATGACCTTCAGCTCGAACTTGTCAAAGGTGGTTTGAAACATTTTTTTCGGCTAACTTTTCTTTGAAAGATGCACTCCCATTAAATGACAATAATGAAGCGTTACCCAGTAAGGACATGATAAATCCTACATTAACTTCGGCAGATGTTGGCTTCAAACTCAGAATTCATTAGATAACTGCTTCAAATAAACAGAGACAAATAAATGTATTTTATTTAATTTAAAAAGCGACAGAACTTTTCCTTACAGCTAATAGTTGAGATTGATTTTTCGCAACTTAATTTAAAAAAAATAACAACATAAATATTTATTTAGTTTAATTTAATTCTATAGCATGAATTTTTAATTTAATTTTAAACATAATGGAAATGTTTTAATATCATTTATGTACATAATAATAATAACATTATTACTCCTATTATTTTTACTAGAAAATTTGCGCAAGGAAAGAATCGATTAATTATTAATTTCAATTTAAATATTAAATTTTAATTATCCCTTTTATCTAAGATAAATCGAGTGTCTGATTTAATGACAAATATAATATATTTTGTCGTTATCGCTTTAAAGAAATAGGAAAAGATATATCGGGATGAGGGTTATGAAAAACTGTTTTTGTATAAATATTGTAAATAAATAAATCAAGCTTTTCATTTAATAAAACTAAACGATAAAAATTATGTTTTTTTTTCTGCTCACGACAAAATAAATTTTCCCAATGATTTTCTATCGTGTTAGTCCAGATGTTCATCATTGTATAATAACGAATATACATAGATGTAGGTTAAAAAAAACAAACAAAAAAGTATAGATAAGAATAAAAAACTATAAGAAAAATATTGGAAGCAATATAAAACAAGATTCCATCCTTCTCGTTGGACAAATAGCAAAACTAATAACAATAAGCACGGAGATCAACAATATAAAATTTATATTGTATATTTACTACATGGACTAAAAAGTTTCCTGTATTTATAATAAAACGCAACTTTTTAGGCAATGCTTTTATTTAATCTTCAATATAATCTCCTTTTACCTCAGTAACGGCCTTTTAAAGCGATTTTTCAGTTTCAAGCAGTAATCTTTTTAATTTAATTGGAAAGCAATATAAAGTGTAATTGATGCAATTTTGCCATCTGAACATAATGAGCGGATACATTCTCTTGAAGAAAGAGTGATTCCTTTTTCTAGATAGTACATTGGCAATATTCTATGTGTATTCCAAGGTCCAAGTGCAAACACTTGTACAGACTCTGATGTGCAGTGATGAACCCATGTTTGTTCAACTGTTATTAATCGACACTAAATGCTTTTTTCAGGGTCGGTGACTGATAATGCCATTTTATAAATTTTTTGTGTTAAAATTTTCGACAAACTGTCAAAAATTCAAAGTATATGTTACAAAATATTTATGTGGCAGGTGAGGTATCATTTTAAAGGGCTTGATGAGTACATTGCAGGCTTATAAAATTTTTGATATTTTAAATTTTGAGGACTATCAAAAAATTGAAAGTATATTTTATATTTTTTTCTTTATAGCGAAAACTACAAAATATCATGAATAATAATTAAGAAATAAGTTTATAAAAACGCCCAATAGGTGATTAGACCAAATTACAAACGAATTGTTCCATGAGGGCAGTTTGGTAACATGCTTCTTGATAATAAATAACGGTTATTTTCGAAGATTCATTGAAGACATTTCATTGAAGATATTTAATAATTACTCCTTTCCAATATTTGTGTTTATTGTTTCTTGTGTTCCGAAGAAATTATATTTCCTGAATAATAAAATTCTTTTCATCGAAGGTCCTTTGGCGTTTTTTTTGTTTGAATATTTCAATTCAAACGGACATGGCGATTTTCATTTTCGACGAATTAAAATTACGACCCAAATGAGACTCTTATTTGTCTCAAAATTCACTAATTAATCGACAATGAATTTAAATATAATTATAATAAAAAAAAACACAAATATTTTATTTTATTTTAGAATGGACTAAACATAATTCAAAAAAATAATGTTATTGGTATACTAAACATAATTCGAAAAAAAATATTATCGCTTCCATTGTTTGTTCTCAACTACAAATTTTACTACTTTCTTTCTTTATTTATTTACATTTTCACAATAATTCAAGCATGTGAAGTTATCCCAGTTTTTTATCACAGAAAAAATAAAAATGTTCATCAGGTAACACTATCTCATCCCAACCCAGTTTTTTTTTTCTATACATATTAGAAATATAAATAAAAACTAAAATGATGATTACATTTTTTCATCCCATCCCAGCTTTTTCTTTATAGTGTATTTCAAATATAAAATATTCAATATAAACTGATCATAATTTTAAATTCTTTATTACCTATCTCATAAGAATAGTAGGCCGGAAATGATTCTTTATATTTTGAGTTGGTAATAGTATAGACTAACTTTGATGAAAATCTAAGATCAGCCGTATGGGTGCAATTTCCACAATCGGCCAACTTCCAAATGGGTTCATATAAAATAATCACAATTTGAAATTCTTTATTACCTATCTCATAAGAACTTAGTAGGCCGGAAATGATTCTTTATATTTTGAGTTGGTAATAGTATAGACTAACTTTGGTGAAAATCTAAGATCAGCCGTATGGGTGCAATTTCCACAATAGGCCAACTTCCAAATGGGTTCATATAAAATAATCAAAATTTTTAATTCTTTATTACCTATATCATACGAACTTAGTAGGCCGGAAATGATTCTTTATATTTTGAGTTGGTAATAGTATAGACTAACTTTGGTGAAAATCTAAGATCAGCCGTATGGGTGCAATTTCCACAATCGGCCAACTTCCAAATGGGTTCATATAAAATAATCAAAAATTTAAATTCTTTGTTACCTATCTCATAAGAACTTAGTAGGCCCCGGAGTAGTAGTACGTATAGTATTATAGTAGATCTTAGATTTCCACCAAAGGCCTCTTCCTTCACTATTACCAACTCAAAATATAAAGAATCATTTCCGGCCTACTAAGTTCTTATGAGATAGGTAAAAAAAATTAAAAATTTTGATTATTTTATATGATCCCATTTGGAAGTTGGCCGACTGTGGAAATTGCACCCATACAGCTGATCTTAGATTTTCACCAAAGTTAGTCTATACTATTACCAACTCAAAATATAAAAAATCATTTCCGGCCTGCTGTGTTCTTATGAGATAGGCAATAAATAATTTAAAATTATGATCAGTTTATTTTGAATATTTTGTATTGTAAATACACTATATAGAAAAAGCTGGGATGGGATGAAAAATGTAACGATTATTTTATTTATTTACATTTCTAATATGTATAGAAAAAACTGGGATGGGATGAGATAGTATTACCTGATGAACATTTTTATTTTTTCTGGAATGAAAAACTGGGATAACTTTACATGCTTCTATAATTCTTCTCCCTAAGAATCAAAATCACATATTTAGATTTCTTATTTCTAATAACAAAATAAATTATACAAAACTAAAATTAATTCTAGTTCATTTTAAAATTTCAAAACTACTCAAATAATTTCAATCATCTGATTCCAAAGGCAATACAGCTATTTTGTGAATTGCTCTTTTCAATTCAGAATTCTGTGATTTAATTTGGACAACACGTACAAACCTGTCGCTACCTTGAAAAACTTTTGTTATTTTTCCTAACAACCACATTTGAGGTGGAACATTATCCTCGTTTAATAATACTAACTCTTCTTCCTTCACACTTCCTTCACGTCAAGAGACCAACGCTTCCAAAATTGTTGTTGAATGTGTTGAACTTTCTGGAAACGACTTAACTTATTAAAATCTAGGTGCTCCAAAGACGGATTTGGAAGGTTAGTCAAAATATCACCTGTTATAAAATGGCTAGGACCAAGATAATTTAGGTCGTGAGGATCGTCTGATATAAGAATTAAATGTGGCTTTACCAATGATTTTTTGCATAAGATGTTTTGCGCTTTTTACCGCTGCCTCTCACAATCCACCAAAATGTGGGGACTTAGGTGGAATAGTATGCCATTCAATTCTGTGCTTCACACAAAAATCAATAATTTTATTTTTGGAAATTTGACTAAAGAATATGTTTTCTAGTTCTTTCAGTTCCGTACTAGCTCCAATAAAATTAGTTGCATTATCGGAATAAATATGAGCACAAAATCCTCTTCGTGACACGAAACGAATTAGTGCAGCTATAAACGACTGAGTAGCTAGATCTTCAACCAACTCTATATGTACAGCTTTACTACTAAAGTATTCGAAAATTGTAATGTAAAATTTCATAACAACTTGTTTTCTTAATTTGTGCTTCATTAGAAATGGTCCAACAAAGTCCACTCCCGTAAAATTAAATATTTTTCCCATAATCTGACTTTGAAGTTCAGGTTTAGGTTTAAAGCATATGATACAATCATGCACGATACGTTTACATAAATTTCTCCCTCCAACTATCCAAAACCGTTGGTGTATATTAAATAATAAAGTAATAATCTAATATGCTCGGATCTAACCACAAGCCTTGAAAATCCGTGTGATTTAGACAAAATTATTGGATGCTGACTTTCAAATGATAATCCAGAATTTTGCAGTCTTCCACCTATTCGCAAAACACCATTTTCATCTATGAAAGGGTTTAAAGACACAAGTTAACTAGTATTTATTACTTGCTTATTTTCTTGTAAACATTTAATTTCACTTTTCTGCAATTCTTTTGGTGAGATTTTTCCATATATTTTTTGTGAGTTAGGAAACTTTGAATTCTTGAATAGCCTCCTACAAATAGCAATTGCAGAAATTAACCTATCTAAATTTGAAAATCGTGAGAATACTTCCCATTCTTCTACTGTTAAATTTGAAAGTACATTCAAAGATTTTTTGTTATATTCGGTTTCATCGTAATTAGTTTAACTATAGATTTTTTGTTTTGGCCAATCAGATGTACTACATTTTAAAAATTCTGGACCGTACCACCATAACGAAGTTGAATTAAAATCCTTTGGTAAAACTCCTCGAGACAAGAGATCTGCCGGGTTCCAATTATGTAGATGGAACATACCACCACTCATTGGAGTTTGTAAATTCCAAAATTTGAGTTATTCTGCTGGCTACGAACTGCTGATATTTTGACGGATTTGAATTTATACGAAATAAAGTAATCTCTGAATCTGACCAACAAACTATTTTATTAACAAAGGTATTTAAAGAATTCAAGACTTTATGCATTAATTTGGCGACAAGCGACGCAGCACACAACTCCAATCTAGGAATAGTCTGTTTTTTAATTGGTGCAACTCTTGATTTTGCGCATAATAGATTTACTACAGAACCACCTTCTTTTTTTCTACTCACGTTATAAACAGCAGCTCCATATCCAATATCAGAAGCATCACCGAAGCCATGAATCTCGATAAGATCGGGTTTTGATAATAGTGGAATTTCAACTTTGAGATCCAAAAGTTGTGTTCGATAAGTTTTCCAACATTCTGTTAGGTCAGGTGGCAATGGATCATCCCATGGTAGTTCTGAATGAATCCACAGTTTTTGCATAAAATGTTTGGCGATGAATACTACTGGAGCACAAATTCCTATGGGGTCAAACAATTGAGCAATTTCAGACAGAACAAATCGCTTTGTAAAATCATTATGGCAGACAATATTTTGGAAATCGAAACAAAAGGTGTCTTTTTGAACATCCCATTTCATACCAAGAATTGAAATGGCGTTGGATGGACATTCCGAATTATTGTTGAATGGTACTACACCTGGTTCCAAACCACCCATCGAAAGAAGATTTATTATGTCCTGTTTTATTTCGTCAGCACTTTCAATTGTAGGTGCACCTGTTAACAAGTAATCGACATAAAAGTCTGACTTTACTATTTCTGAAGCCAATGGATAACATTCTGATTCATCGCAGGCCAATTGAAGAAGTGTTCTAGTGGCCAAATAAGGCGCACTCTAGCAGTGCCATACGTAACTGTTGTGAGTCTATAACACTCAATTTCTTTCGTTACCGAATCTCTCCACAGTATTCTGAGCAAATCTCTTTGATTTGGTTCAATCCAAATTTGCCTGTACATTTTAGTTATGTCACCTGTTAATGCCACTTTATGCTTCTTAAACTTTAACAAAATACTAGCTAAGTCTTGTTGAATGACTGGGCCACTGAACATCGCTTCATTTAGTGAAATGCCATTTTGAGTCTTAGAAGACGCATTGGTGACTACGCGCAGTTTCGTAGTAGTTGAACTTTCACGAATCACATGGTGGTAGGGCATATAATATACCATATCTATTGAAGAATTGATGTCTAACTTATTTTCGACTAACTCCATGTAATTTAAATTTTTATACTCATTCATAAAATTCACATATTCTGATTTTAGATTTGGAGATTTATCTACCGCCTTTAATTCATAAATATGGTTTTGAAGTGGAATTTTTACTGTGTATCTACCTTCACTATCACGAACCACATTTTCTGTAGTGTTTTTCAACTAGCATGTCTTCATTTGAATAGTTATTATTGACATTTACTTCTTCTAATTGCCAAAACTTTTCTAAACTTTTAGATAAATTAAATGATGAAACATTAATGAAGGCCATTGAACAATTAGAAATTTTAAATTTATTTTGCACATTAGAATTTGAAAGTACTTTCCCAGACACAATGAGACCAAATGCAGAATCATATAATGGTGAAAAACCTCGTACCATAATAGGTCTTCTAAAGCTCATTATGTCGAAGAATAACTCTGCTCCGATTAAGAGGTCAATTGCGTTTGGTCGATAAAATGTTGGATGAGCCAAATTCAATTTTGAAATCTGTTCAAGTGAAGGAACATTAATTGAAATCGAAGGTAGGTTCTCAGAAATCTTAGGAAGTACTAAGCATTGCGAAATTCTGGATTTTATTGTAATCCACGTTTGATATTTATTAAAGTTGGGATTCGCCCCAATTCCATTAATTGGAATATTTACTTTTGTCAATTGAAGTTATTGGGACATATTTTTAAATTCTAATTTATTTTGATTTTCCACACTTTTGATAAAGGGATACTATTTAACCTATGAACCAAGTGGCGAAAAAATTAAGCCCTATGTTGATACAAATGATTCAACCTCTGAAAATTTGAAGAATATTTTTTCTAATCACCAGAAAAGTGAAATCATGAAAGTGATAATTTAAATAGTGGGATAATAAGTGTGAAAAGTGTGTTTCAAGTGAATTTTAGTGATTTGTCTACTAATGTGGAATAATTGTTTTACAATAATTGTCCATTTTGGCATTTTTGTTGTGTAAATGGTAAGTTATTTTATTCACAATCGACACACACAGTACTAAAATGAGTTTTTGAGGTAATTTCGAATTTTTGAAAAATTCATATAGTAAATCAAATTCTCTGAAAAATGGTTTGTGAACTCACACAAAAATTCAAAAATTAATATGAAAATTTGTGCGTCTCAGAAATTGATCGAACCTTCCACATCCTTTAGAGACTGTCAAACGGTGGAGTAGCCAATTCTAGCTGACGAAGGGCCAAATACTTCGTTTATTTTATTTTTGTTTTTTTATATTTATTTGTTTCTCATAACCGCTATGCACATTGAATCAGGCAAAACAATTTTACGTCAAACATTTTGTTTCATAAAACAAAGAACGGCATACATCGTATTGTGCTTTATGGGTCCATTCACACATAATAAAGCATAAGTGTATTAAGTCAAATTTCAATAATGAAACATGATTGAAGGTGATCGCAACACAGTTTGATTGCAACAAAACTTGAAAGATGTGGGAAGATGTAGCCCAGAAAATGAATTGTAGTGGCAAGTATTTTTAATTAACTTTATTTGAAAAAATTTATAATACATAAAAATTAAATATAATTATTTTGCCATGGCACAGAGCCGGCAGGCGAATTGAAGTAAGTCGTAAAATTATTTCGGACTGCGAGAGCAGTATTTATGGCTTAAGCAATTATGGACTTCGGCTATTGAGTAAAGTTATTATCACCATTTTCTACTTTTCTGATAAAATTGTGGAAAGAACAAGCGGTCAGGACAAAATTTTCAACATTTTCTGGCATACCAATAATAGTACTCTCAAAAAGTCTAAATTTTCTGGTAACCATCCCAAAGGTGCATTCAACTAAACGACGAGCTCGCGAAAGGCGGTAATTAAATATTGGTTTTTCATTAGTCAAAGATTTATGTACAAATGGCCGTAAAAGATTACGTTTTAACGGATATGCCTCATCAGCCACAAACACAAACGGCAATTCGGGTATTTCATTAGAAATTTTTCGTGACGATGGTAAATTTAATGTATTATTCATTAACTCCTTTCCAAATGTTGAATGCTGGAAAAATCCTCCCCTACATCAACACATACAAAATTTCCTTCAGCATCAACAACCACTTGAAGCAAGATTGAATCGAAACTTTTATAATTGTAAAATTCGGAGCCAGCAAAGCTGGAACGCTGCATACGAATATACTTTCCGTCGACAACTCCGACACAGTTGGGAAAGTTCTAATGTTTTTCAAATCATTCACTTATTTCTTTCCAGTTTTGTAAATCTGATTTATGCATATATATATTGGCGAAACGAGTTTCCACACGATTGAGCATGTCTAAAATACATGTTATTACTAGTTGTCATTTATCTCTATTCTCTCTATTTTTTATGTTTTTATTTAGTGTCAGATTGCAAATCAAAGTGGACCGGTTTGCGAAATAGCTACGCTAGAGTGGTAAGGGAGAGTAAGAATATTGCTTCGGGATCGGCCAGCAAAAAGTACAAAAAGTGGTATCTCGAGGACTCGATGGGCTTTTTAAAAGATTATATACAGCAGCACAGAAATTCGACCAGCAATATGGGTTTATCAACCATCGAAGAACCATGATTAATAGAGTATCCAAATTTAAATGATTTGCCCTTCGAAGACGATGAGTCACTGTCAAATGAGCTGCGCCCCCCACTGGAAAAGCAAAGAAAAATAGTAGCGCCTCAGACAAATTAGTGGAGCCAATGATCGACCACCTAAAAAGCAAATGTGCAAAAAAAAAAAAATGAGCCGGAGGATGCAATGCTCCTTTTTTTTTTTAATCTCTATTGCCGGATGCGGCAAAATTAAGCGAGCACAAGAAAAGGAAATTCAAATCTCAAACATTAAATTTGTTGAACGAATTGCTTGACGAAATGGAAACAGAAAGTAGTGAATGTTACCTAATCGATTAGGTCAAATTCACTACTTTCTTTAATTATGCTGTAAATTATCTATAATACAATACTAAAATAAATTCTTACCTTAAAGTTACAAACAGTCTTTCCTTAGGAGTAATACATTTTCTATAATTAATGTCGAATTTCTGCAAACTTGCCCCAACAATATTCAAAACAAATTAAACGTGGTTGGTTTCACCCGCACGGAATTATTAAATTTATCGTCCTTACAACACAATTCATTATAAAATTTAAATAAAGTATTTTTTTTCTGATCGTGTTTTATTGATGGGATGAACCCAACATTTTCTTTTATTTCGCTGTTTACTACACTTTATAAATTAATATGCACGCAATACAAAATCATCCTCTAACTCTGACGACATTTTGTATTCTAAGAAATCAATTCACACCAACCTATAAAGCAACACGAGACAATTTGACTAAAAACAATTTGTTTGATTGTATGTGCGCTATGTTTAGACAAATCGTCTTGCCTATTCAAAGCAAAAACGTTTTGACTAATTTGGTGTGTCGCCAGCCTTATTATACTAAGGTATATTTCAATACGGCATAACCATAAATATCGAGAAAAACAATAAAAAATACGGTGCGTCTTTTTGCAGGTTGCGAAACGGCATATTTTCCAAAACTAAGTTCACCGGAAGAAAATGAGTCACCTAAAACATTTTCTTTTATGCGAATATCTTTTGAACCGCACTAGCTGGAAACAAAAACCAAAATTCAACATAGAAACTGTGGGATGTCATGGAAAATTAATAATCGTAAATTTCTGAAATTGTTTTAGCGATATTTAATCGATTTATTGTCGAGCTTACATTTGGCTGTGTAAGTGTATTATGTTTTTATTATGTCACTAAAGTTAGAAAGTGTACCAGCAAACGTTCGAGATGACCGTTTTGTAGTTTCATCAACTCTTAAAAATTGCCAACCGCTGTTGAGATTGCAATGAATTGTTACACGAACATATTATAAATGTAAGCGAAAGATCAATATGGCGATGGTTGGAAGAAGCAGATTTTAATGCAACACAGGATTTATCGGCTACAATTTACCAGGGAATATGACTATTGGACTGAACCTGACTGGAGCCAAGTCTTATTCACCGATGAATCGAGAACAAGTATGGCGACGACCGGGAAGCGTTACGCTCCTCGCAGCTTCAACGAAAGGGTTCGAGACGGATTAGTTAAGGTATTGGTGGGTATTTCGATGGAAGCACGCACTGAGCTTTACCTGGTCCCAATCGAATATACAACGACCGTTGTTAACGAAATATTCGGAGAATATGTTATTCCCTACGCATCAATATCAGCGATAATTTCGTGCTAATGCACGATAATGGGAGATCTAATGTTGCCAGAGTCTTGCTTCGCTCGTTTCACAGATATTCTATTCGCTAGACAAAATGAAGCTTTTCCTAATTGGTTGTATAAATAGCTATTGTTTTTATACTTTTTGTAGTTAAAAAACGGAATTAAAATTATTGATACTGACAATTTAGAGACAGAAAAAGCACCAACATCAAATGTAAAAATCATTTAACTAAATCGACCATTTCATTATGGTATCCTTCTTCAAATATAACTACATAATTGTGAAGTTAAGAAACAAGTCTGTTGTTACTTGTTAAGTACTTCTGCAGACTAACTATATAATATATAATATTAACAAATTTACAAAATAAAAACCTATAATGCTTTACCGGAAATTTAATTTCAAAAATAAATATTTTTTCTTTCTTATCAAAATGACTAAAGATGCTCATCAACATAACTATCATCATAACTATTTTTATATGTAGTTTTTCTTACATAGAAACCAAACAAAATAAAACTGAAATTTTTAAACAAAAAAAATCATTTCTGTTCTTTTTTGCTGTTGCCTGAACACAAAGTTTTTCACTCTTTCGGAAGAAAATTTTTATTTTTTTCAGTTATTTCGTTGATTTTCGTTAAAATAATAATTGAGTTGAAATTATTGTTAAGTAGGTTAGGGTTCCTCCTTTTATTCTTGTACTTATTTCTTAACAGAATATGATTAAATATTAAAGTTCTGTTTATATATATATATATATATATATATATATATATATATATATATATATATATATATATATATATATATATATATATATATATATATACATATATATATATATATATATATATATATATATATATATATATATATATATATATATATATATATATATATATATATATATATATATATATATATATATATATACGTATGTATATGTACATTTTACGAAAGTTAAAAAGGAGATATGTAGAAAATTTTGTGATAGATACGAAACTGAAAACAAATTTTGTTATTTTAAGAATATTTTCCTGTTTAATTCGAGATAACAAGGATGTATATATTTTCAAAGTTAGTTTCGTGTTGTGTTTTGTTGAACGACAATCTTGTTAACAAATTACGTACAGTCATTATTTCTAAGAAAGCTTTCTCTAGTACCGGGTGAAATTAAAATACTCAATTATATTTAAAACTCTGTTTTAGAGAAATCTAAATAAAACAACTTTTGGAATTATATATGTACTAAACTACTATCGATCCTGCGAGAGACTACATACGAGAGAAAGCTAGAACTAATAAATGCACACAATAATCTTGAAAAATTTGATATGAGATGAGAAATTTGAAATGATCTAACTTTAAAGATTGATTTGATTGATTTTGAATGAACCGCCAAGCATTATAACAGGATCTCCCGGACTCCCGGGCACACACCGTACACCCGTTTACACATAACAAAACCGAAGAATAGGATAGAATTATTAGTTGGGACAGACTCGACCCGGTTACCGACACCAATGCGATCGATAGTTAGTAAATTATTAGTACAATATATGATAAATAGGTTAACACAAGACAGCACAATCTAACTACATTATTAGATAATCATTTCTCTGGAATTCAGGGCCGGATAATCAGGACTCATATGGTCCAAGGACATATGGTCCAAGGAGTAACAATAAAGTGAATTCTTTTACGCAGTAAAACTAACTCGTTAGTAACCGTTAGTTTTTTTCATTTTTTTTATTTTAGCATATTAATGCGAGTAGCCAGCTATTGTTCTAAAATATTCGATCAGTGATGGCTGGTCCCCGGGTTGGGTACGAAATTTCCCATTACAAAATCTTTTTTACAAAATCTCTATTACAAAATTTCTTAATTACAAAATCTCGCATAAAATTTTTCCCGTAAATATATAAAATCGCGCGATTTCATATATTTACGGGGAAAATTTTATGCGAGATATTGTAATTAGGAGAAAAGTGATTGTGTTTGTGTATGTGTCTTTGATTGGCTTGGTGTGTGTGTGTGTGTGTGTGTGTGTGTGTGTGTGTGTGTGTGTGTGTGTGTGTGTGTGTGTGTGTGTGTGTGTGTGTGTGTGTGTGTGTGTGTGTGTGTGTGTGTGTGTGTGTGTGTGTGTGTGTTTTTTTATTTTTTTTATTTTTATTTAAGGTTGGTGGAAATCCATCATGGACGATGTAGGGGATAACGTTGCTATCCACCACAACGGTGTGAGACTCTTACTCAGTAAAACCACCTCCTGCATCCTTCTGCCCCCGGAACGACCGCTAGGTATTACTTCGAAAGGGAAGGAGTCTGTACTAACTGTACGATCACATCTCCCACGCAACTGAAGGGTGTGAGTTACCTTGCTTGGCGACGTTGGCGTTCCAACCGTCGCAACTTCTTAATCGTTGTTGTTGCAAAATTTTCTACACCACTCTATGCTTCTGGGAACGCTAGCATCACTTCAACTATGTTCTCTGGGGTAATATCAAATTGATCGAGGACTCCAGCAAGCATTTTTCTATTTCCCTGGAAGCGTGCTCATACAAAAAACACGTGTTCAGCATTTTCTGCGGAATCTCTACAGGATGAACAATACGGTGAATCATCATGCCCAAAACGATTAAGGTATGATCGAAAGCATCCGTGATCTGTTAAAAGCTGTCTTACGATTTATCTACGGGCCTATTTCAGGAATTAGTCGTCGAGTCCAATGGCCCTTCTCCGAACGGTTCCAACGCTGTTGCCAATCGATAAGAATATCCCCCCTGTATATTCTTGTGTTGTTCGCTCGCACCATTGGGCTATCCGGTGTTCCTTCATGGCTATTATTGTATGACTTTTGCCGTTCCGCAATCTGCCAGCAAATCAATTGGGCACATTCCCGCAATGACGCAGGCTGCTTCGTCCGAAAGAGTTCTGAACGCACTAATCACTCTAAGTGCGCAGCTGCGATATACGGAGTTAGAACCACGACGATAGGATGGCACCTGCCTTATGCTCCTTTCTGCGCTTGAGCCCATGTAGGGGACGCATAGAGCATTGTAGATGTTACTACACCAACTAATAATCATCGTCGTCCTTGGCTTGGCCCGCCGACATTCGGCATTATATGAGAGAGAGCCTTGCTAGCTCTGGCTGATTTCTCACTTACGTACTTTATGTGCTTCTTGAATGACAACCTTGCATCGATTTGTACCCCTAGGTACCTTATCGAGGGTTGCGAGAAAATCGTATGTGGTCCGATTCTAATGGAAATTGTTTCCAGAACCTTTCTGCTGATTATAAGCACCGCTTCCGTTTTTTGTTCCGCCACTTGCAACCCAACTCAGTCAAGCCATTGTTGAATTATATCCACCGTATTCCCACAAATGTTTTCCAGCTCTTCCTTTACTTTGAAACCTGGAGTGTGAACACATCGTCATACATAATATTCCAAAGCATTGGACCGAGTACAGATCCCTGGGGGACCCCGTATGTAACTGTGTACTCCTTGCACCATTCATTCGTGCGGTACTGCAAAGTGCGGTTTTTAAAATAGCTTGAGATTACCCACTTGATGTAACAAGGCACATTCCTGATATTGAGGGCGTTCATAATATGTTCCCATTTCGCTGTATTAAACGCATTTTTAATATCTAGCGTAACAATAGCGCAGTATTTTTTACGGCATCCTTTCCATCTGTTACCGCTGATGGCGTCTTCTGCCAGCCTGGTAACGAGCTGAATAGCATCAATAGTTGAGCGCGCTTTGCAGAACCCATATTGGTTATGATCAAGGTCTCCAGATGATACGATATCTTTTTCTAACCGATTACCGAGCAGCCTTTCAAGTAATTTCCCCGCTCCATCTAACAGACAGATTGGGCGAAATGATGAAGGATCTTCCGAATGTATTTTACCCTTTGGGATCAGTATCGGCATCTGTTTCTTCCAAATATCTGGGAATGTTCCTTCTCTTAGGCAAGAGTTATACACCTCCAGGAACGGTTCGGGTTTTTCTAGAATCGCAGCTTTTAAGGCAACATTTGGTATATAGTCCGGTCCTGGCGCTTTCTTGTTGGAAATTCTCCTAGAGGCGGCCGTTAGTTCATCAAACGTGAATAGTGGCACGCCGTCCGCTTCAATGGCACTTGAGTGAATAGTCACTGGTTTGCGAGGAAACAAGGAAGATATTATATTATCCATCAAAATAGGACATGTTGGTGCTGCACCTCTTGCAAGTTTAAGCATGGACATTACTATCTTGTAGGGCCTACCCCATGGGTCATCCTCAACCTCATTACAGAGGGACTTCCAGCATCGTCGTTTGCTTCGTTTAATGGCCACCTTCAGCGCACCCCGTGCTGTGTGTGTGTGTGTTTGTATGTGTTTGTGTGTGTGTGTGTGTGTCTGTGTGTATGCGCGTGTTCATAAATGTCGCTGCCATCCCAAACAACACAATTACTCAAAAGAGGGTTTTAGAAGATTTTGTAATTAGGAGATTTTATAATTTTGTGATTTTGTAATTAGGAGATTTTGTAATTAGAAGATTTTGTAATTCGAAGATTTTAAAGAAAATAGGAGATTTTGTAGCTGAGATTATGAAATGAGGGATTACGTACCGCTCCCCTGGTCCCCACTTTTGTATTTTTCTCTTGACAAAAAAAAAAAAAATCTAGTCCATTTTTTTCCTCGTGACAATTTTTAGTACATTTTCCAAAATACATACACAAAAATGGATTTGACCATGCGCATTGAAATTTTGTCAAGAGAGGAAAAGATCAGAATATTCAATATTTTTGTCATGACGTTGTGCCATTTGAGCATAAATTGTATTTTATGCTCAATTTAATGTCATTTTATGTTGAATATTTTGACAAATAAAATGAAATTTTCATTCTTTTTTGACAAAATTTTGACTTTTTAATAAATTTTAGGTGAAAATGTAATAAAATTTGTGTTATTAAAATAAAACATAAATAATAAATTGTGGAATACAAAAAATATATGCCAAAAATTGTATTATTCGAAAAACGAACGAAATTCAAATTTTTTTCTTATTCTCAAAGAGAGAAATTAGTTATATTCTTTATGTTAGTAGTTGTACAAAAAATGTCACGAGCCGTTTGTCATTTATTTTTTGTTGTTGCACTTCCTCCGCCATGTAAAATTTTCAATATTTGTGTAAAATAAATTTTATGCAATGGGCGAAGTGAAATGGTTTGGGGTGTAAGTGGTGGTATGGTGTGAGGGATTTAGTCTTCATACCTGGAAATCTGGATAAAAATATAAGATATATATAAGATGCAATTATAATGGGTCTATTCAAAACCTTGAGATGTCAAATTACTACATTGCTCTTGTTCTGGAGTGGTTGTTTTATAATACCCACATTTTTTGTTGTTCTGAGAACTAAAAATATTTGATTAAACTGGATAGTCAATGTTAGCTTTACAACATATCAGCAAAATAAGCTCAGTATTTTTCAATTATTAAAACCATTAAAAGCTTGTTTCAAAATTCGCCTTTTCACTTCTCGTATTTCAATAATAATCTTTTGTGTGAAATTAAATGTTTGCAAAAGTATTGCTGCGCAGAAAATTTTAAGAAGAACAGCATGTTTGCTTAATACCAGCTAAATTATAACGATTTTGAACTGTGCAATCTTTTAGGTAGTAAAAGAAAGATCCAGAAAGTTGGTGCAATTTACTTTACTATTAAAAACATACTTGTAGATTTTTATTCGTTGACCATTAACATGTTTTTAGTGGCATTATTTAAAACTAATGATATAAAGCAGAATCCGTCATACGAAGTATTTCTTAAAAATAAATAAAAATTCTCGAAAATGAATGTATTTACAGGAAATAAACAAATGTTTGGTACTTTAGTATCAATTATCACACGACAACTTAGCAGCTAATTAGTTACTAGGGTTTGATAGTTCATTCTCGAAAAGAAACAGAAACAATGACCTTAGAGGACCAAGATTTACGACTTAAATGATGTAAGTCAAAGTGTTAAACAATATTCCAATTTTGTTCGATTTAAAATATTTTGATGTTTTTGAAAATGGTACGGTAGACATTATACATGATGTCCTTGAATGTATATAGGCCCCTTTTTTATGAAGCAAATGTTTAATTTTATGATCACAAGCAAGTTTATATCATTAAACGCGATTAATGATAGAATAACATTATTTAACTATGGATATATTTTTAAAAGGTAAAGCCAACTTAATTTTATCAGCATCACTAAATTAGTGTTTATTAATGCACATTCCGTTTATTTTTGCTGATTTTGAAAACATTCCGTCATTAAAAATAAAATGGGAAGCACTAGGAAAGCTTTTAATGATAATGCATTTAGTCTTCAGTGATAAAATTGATTTAAAAGATGTCGATGAATTAAGGAAAATAGTTAATGAACCTTTGTGTTTACTTATGTCTGAGTTTAATATTACACTGATTCCGAAATATCATTTTCTTGTATACAATACCTCAATAATACTAAAAATGGAACCATTACATCAATTATGGACTATGAGATATGAAAGTAAAAATACATTTTTTAAACAAATTGCCCAACGTACTAAAAATTTCAAGAACATTTTGCATACTCTAGCTTTTAAACCCCAAAGACATATGGCGTAATATAACAATATAATATTTTAGAGCATACTATCATATTTGGAAAATGCATTGGAAATTTTAAGAGAAATAATAACATAGTTAAAATATATGGATTAGACTGGGATATAAATATAATTAAATATTACGAATGTGGTTATCATTATTGACCAAAACTTTTTGTAGTATCATCTTTATTAAACAATGTTCCAACTTTCAATTGCATTGAAAAGGTGGCAATAAGAATAGAAGAATATATGAAAGGAATTTAATTATTTTCACAATAGCCAGAAAGTTTGTATTCGAGTAAAAATATAAAATGTGGTATAGATTTAAAACACCCTCAAAATAAAATGACTTTTGAAGCAGTTATTTCGAGAAATGCACACCTTTATATAATAACATCAACAAAATTATAAAATTAATTAAGATAAATAAATAAAGAACTAAACATGCATTTTTAATTTCCCCAATCAAATACCCCTTTTAAAGTATTTACTTTTTATATTATAATTGATTTGAACTTAATCCAATATGGGTTTAAATTAATTATTGTAAGCGATTTATTCGAATCTTTTCAAACATATTAAAGAAACGCTTTCAAAGTAATGTTTAAATTTAGATAAGTTTGAACTTAATTTGAATAATACAGTTAATATATGAAAAATATTAATTAAAATATATGTATAACAAGGAGTTCAATTATTCTTTTGTAGAATAAAATTGGATAATTCTATAAAAGAATAACCTTTCTAATTAACTCTTTAATAGATTTGTCCAATTGATTCTTTAAAAGAATAAATGTTGTATTCTTTCAATACTAATTATTTCGATTCTTTCAATCGCATTGCTATAAATAAATTCTTTTTTAGGTTTAATTTGTTCTAAGTTTTTTTTTGCTGTGTACTCATTATTCTAAAATGTATTAGGAAATGGATTCGATGCATTGAAATTTTCAGATGAGAAACCGGGTGCGGCTCCAGTGTTTATCTATTATTGTTCATTATGGGATTTTTAGAGCGGAGAAAACGGGCGCGGCTTTTTATTTAATTATTAATCATTATTTATTTGTTTATTTTATTTTATTATTATTATAGTCGATCTATTAAATTCAATTTAGTATGGAAACGTTGAACTATTAGTATGTAATATGTTCAGATTAATTTAAACTATTTTGCAGAGCTACTTAAGCAGAATAAAGTAATAAACAAATAATTATTTAATTTTGATTTTAGTGGTATTCCTGGAATTAGTTAATTAATTTATTTAGTTTCTGGAGTCAATAGCTAGTTAAGCTAAAGAATTGGAAATTGAATTTTATAGTGTTTTCAGATTTTTAGTTTTTGATTTTAGAATTTTAGTTTTAAAAAAAAGATATTTATGTTTAAAATTCATAATTTAGAAATAAAATTTTTAATGCATCTTGAATTTCAGGTTATTTAGTTAGTGTTTAATTTGGTTTCCTTCAATTTAGATGCTGAATTGAATTAATTTTATTTAAGGGTGTTAAGGGCTGATTTTAAATAAAGAATTAATGGTGAAGTAAATTAGGTTTTGGGTTTAACTGAATTTAATGCAATTAAATTAATTTTTATTAAAATTAAATTGAATTAAATTTAGAAAAATTAATTTTTCGGTGTAATCGAATCATTAATGTCGTGATGTTATTGGTGCTCGTATTGGTGTTAATGTTCATACTGGAATAAATGTTAATGATAGTTTTTGCTGTTAGTATTGATATTGGTTAGTTAAAAACGTTTTAGTTCAGAAAACACCTGAGAAACTCGACCAAGATGACACTGGCTGAGGTGACAGCGCGATGGGCGGGTGGTATTTTGTTTAGTTATTGTCAAACTATTAATGTTAATTTAGTTGTAGTCATAAAGATTAATCTTTAATATATTTCAGAGAATTAAATTTAAACTTTATTAATTTTAGAACAGTTATTATAAGGTTTAATACATACTATTTTAAATTAAGGAAATTTTTGAAGATCCTGAAACAACTTTCAGGATTTGAGCAGTAGATGAACTTTCAATTGTATTGTTTTGTGCTAAATAATTTATTAAAAATATATTACTAACAAATTTACTAACTATCAACTACTTAGGTGTCTGGAACCGGGTTGATTCTTTGTTGCTAACATATCTTTCCTTTCCTTTAGTTTTGTTATTTGTAAAGGGGGTACGAAGGGCCCGGCGTCATCCGGGAGTCTTGTTTAGGCTTGTTCGTACACCCTAATCAATCAATCAATCAAATCTGCCTAGATAATAACAAGGATACAAAATAAATTGGCCATTCGAAAAACAAAAAAAAAAAATAGATAATAAAAAGCTAAAATAGCTCAGAAATAATTTTATTTCATTTTTGATGAATACCTATAAATGAATCGAAAATACTTGTTTGTTTGTTTGTTTGTTTGAATCATTGATTTATTTTTTACCGTCCTACCTTACGCCTGGAGTAGCCAAATCGAGGACGTGCGGCTACAGATCCGTCTTTGAAAACAAGCTGCACATTGCATTGCTTCATGTCAACCTGTAGTGCTGACATGAAAGGTGGGTCGGCCCATGGATTCAGCACTCGCAACAGGGGGTCATAGATGTGTTCATTTGCATCACTGATCGTAATCAGATGATGAAAAATCCCTTTTGCATCCCGCCCCTATAGGGATTCGAACCCGGTACCTCCCGATCCAACCGCCGCAGCTTTAACGAACCTTTTAGAATGGATTTCCTACAAGAAAAAACATATTTAGTTCTTCATCTTCCTTTGAAATATTGTTGTTCAATTGTTCTACAATATTGTAAAACAAATTATTATTATTACTAATAAAGTAATAATAAATAAAAGACAATGTTTAAAAAATCTAAAACAAAAATATTTATGAGAAATATAAATTTTACGCTATTGTAGAAGAAATCGATTTAATGCAAAGTAGTTTGTAATTATGTAAAAACAATAAAAAATTTATGCATTGTGTAATTTCAAATTTTATATGTTTATTTTCAAAAATTTAGTTTTTGAAAAACTATTTTGTGGTGTAAAAAATTTGTGAAAACAGCAGAATAAATTATACTTGCAATGTTATTTTATGCTGTTATTAAAACTTTCAAACAATTATAATGGATGATGATAGATTTTCTTGGTGGAATAATGTAAATAATGGAATTTTTATATAATATTGCTTTTTGCGAGTTTTTGTACAAAAATCCACAAACAGTTTGGTACCTTAAAAATAATTATAGGGTTAGAGTTTTACGGAATTCAAAACTTGTTGCATTATAAACTAAATATCTGTACAGTCTCTGCTCATGATCTGTTTTAACAAAAAATCTGTATTAAAAAAAAAGATCAAAATTTCCAATTTATTTAGTTTTAAATAGATTAAATTAATAAAATAATGTTTTCCTTTAAATTCATTTTAAATATAAACTTTGATATATGTACATAAGTACAGCAGCAACAATGAAAAGGAAACACCAGTGTTATTGTATAATACGGAAATTATTTATTATAAAAGATTTATTTAGCAAGTGACATATCATTTTAAATAGCTTGATTCGTATATTTCTGACAGATAGGGATTGTTGAGGCGTGATAAAAATTGGAAGTATATTTTATAAAAAATGGATAAGGCAAATGGGTCATCATTTTAAAAGGCTTGATGAGTACATTTCAAATGAAAAATCTTACGATTTTTGAGAACTGGTAAAAATTGAAACTTTATAAAAGATTTTTATGGCTCGTTTTAAAGGCATTGATGAGTAGGTAGATTTCAGATATAGGAAAATTGGTTTGGCTTTGGTTTGATTTAGGAAACTATGTAGTTAGTTCATTCCCGTGTTTATAACTTTTTCAAATTCTGTGCTGCTCGTAAACAAAACGTTACTATAGAAAAATGTTTTTGTTTACTGCGAATATCTTTTGAACCACACTTGAGGTCAAATAAAATCCAAATTCAAGATCATTCAAATAATTTTCAAAAAATCTAAGCATGGTTTGCTCCGGCTGCTGGTTTACAACTTCTGTTCAACGCAACTTAGATCTGGAGATATAGATTCGGATGAGGATGTGACATTAGAAAACCAGGCCCGTTTAAGGGGGAAAACTATATGTTGCTTTAAAGTGGAAATCATCTCGGAATTGTTGGTGTAAGTTTTCTTCAGTAGTTTGGATTTTTTAAGTAATTAAGGATTCGAAATATATCAGGTGATTCGAAAAAAAGGGTTTTACGCGATTGAACAAAAGTGGGACAAAAATTTAGTTTTTCAAAGAAACGTTTCTAAAAATTTTTTTTTTTTCTAAATATGTAGTGGTACACTTCCTATGGTACTGATGTAATATTTGAAAGGTAAATTCATAATAATTTTTAGTTAGGCATACAAATATATATTTATTTCTAATTGTAGATAATTTTATAACTTTTCCAAAACTTTAATTTAATATTTTTATCGTCTTGCAACTTTGAGTTATGTTACAAAAAAAGTTATAAAATATTAAAATCGGGAAAAAGTATGTTAAAGTATACATCTTTCTGAGTATGATCCCAGGATTTTTATCCCGGTTTGACCCAGCCTTGATTTTAAAGCGATTTTTATTAAACTAGACACGGGCCAAAATTGCTATGCTGGTTTTGACAGCTTACTGCGTATATAATATAATTTACCGTTAAAAAAGTGGTCTGCGAGATCATAAACAAACAAGGCGAAAAATAGAAAAAGGATTAACTTCAAGCGGATTTCAAAACCAGAACAGGATTATAAGTATAAATTGTGAAACAAGACTCTGACATTAATAATGCAATGATGAAGATGCAACACGAAGGTTTTTCCAAAATGCAGCAGAATTAGCCGATATAACAGGATTAGATGAAGTTTTATTATTTGATCCGGAAACTAATGTTTTAAAGTTTCCCAAATAGACAAAGATACTACTAATATGTTGTTGGATTATAAAAGTGGTACCATATGTCACCTTGATTACATAAGCTATTAATGCATGAAGTAGCTATCATTAGAATATGTTTTACTAAATGTTAGAAGAAGTTCAAGGGAGAAATAAAAATTTCAGAAGATACCGTGAAAATAGTACATGCAAGACTACGAGACTTTACACGAACGATGATGCAGTGCACCAATTTATTGCTGATTTCCACTGAACAATTTATTACAAGTATGAGAGGCCATCAATTTACTTACAAGTTATAGATTTTTGGTGATGATTGTGGAGAATAAACTAAGTTACACACACGTATTAAATTCTCAAAATTCGCAAATAATGCGTAATTGTAATCAATTATTGTATGCTAAATTTTTTAATAAAATATTAGTTGTTTATACTACTAAAATTATAACTTTTAGTGATTAAGTATTTATTATTTAAAAAAATTATATTTAATTTCTTAGTTCGTAACGAAACCTAAATGAAAAATAAATAGTTCTTAATAAATAAATTAGTAAATTAAATAAATTATGATAGGCTTAAACAAAGCCAGCTTATTGGTTGATTGTTACTGCTTAAACGGGCTTAAATAAGGACTGGAATGCGAATTCCACGCACTAAAAATCTACCTAAAGGGGTACGAATTAACTCCGCGGGAATTAGTTCCGCCGAAATTTTTTTTACGGTGAAATTAATTCTATTTTCAATTTGAATTTTTTTAGGGTAGGTATCAAGTATAGTATTCCATTCATTTTCCAAATGAATTTAACTCCGTCTAAAAATATTGGTTTATTCCATCACAAAAATGAGAAGGTTGAAATACAGATATTGTCATCGAATGTGAAATAAATGTAACACATTGAAACGAACTTTAACTGAAATGTCACATATTACGAGTAACATAATAAAAACGTATTTCTCAAATTTTTAGACTACATACTATTAGGAATACCCATATTCTAAAATGCGTTCACCGCCTGCATCCATCTTTTGATTATCGTGCCTTCAACTCGTTTCATTAAACTAAAACAACCTCTAAAGCTGTCCGTTTGGGAAACTGCTTAAAGTGATGTACCATGTTTTTAGTAAATAATTAAACAAGACACAAAGTATCACAAACTAGTGAGTACCAACAACTTTTTGGCTGCGGGAAACATCCTACCAATCAAATAACTCGTGAAACCTTAAATGAAATAAACTACCAAAAAAACTACGGAAAATACCGAAGTGAAGTTCTTAGCAAATAACAAAAAATGTGGTAGTGTAAGTAATCTCAATAGTATAAATTTAGGCGATTTTTGTGGCATCGAACAAACTATTGAAGTGGCTAAATTTATTCACCAAAAATCAAAAGTCCCAAGGTCAAATGATTTTTATCGAATGTTCGTAGTATGCACTTGATGTAAAAATTATCGATTATATTATTGTGACCGACCATTTGATAATTTTTACTTCAAGTGCATACCACGAACATTCGAGAAAAATCATTTGGACTTGGGACTTTTGATTTTTGTTGAACAAATTTCGTCGTCAGAATGTCGTACAACATTTGATGCAAATATTGCTTGTTATTTATATGGCCAACCCCAGGGACCGACCGACTATTTGATAATTTTTACATCAATTGCATAACGAACATTCGAGAAAAATCATTTGACCTTGGCACTTTTGATTGTTGAACAAATTTCTTCGTCGAAATATCGTACAACATTTGATGCAAATGTTGTTTGTTATTTACATGGCCGATCTCAGGGACCGACCATTTGATAATTTTTACATCAAGTCCATACCACGAACATTCGAGAAAAGTCATTTGACTTTGGAACTTGTGATTTTTGTTGAACAAATTTCGTCGTTTGAATATCGTACAACATTTGATGCAAATATTGCTTGTTATTTATATGGTCAACCCCAGGGACCGACCATTTGATAACTTTTACATCAATTGCGTACTAAGGACGAGTCTTGTTTGGTTTCTTTATTGAACAAAAATCGTCATTGAATTGGTTTTTAATGTTAAGTTGTTTCTTCCCTAATCCACATTCAGGCGTATAATTTGTATTACCACTACAAATAAATACATACGGATACGAATACGAGAAATTTGTTATTTTTTTTGCTATGTTCTTCACAAGCATCGGAAATTGAATACTTACTAAAATGAAATTAATTCACAAAATTTGGGGACTTACTTCATTTTATTTGCGAATTCAGTTTATAAATATTCTGAATATACTGTTACGAAATGGGCTTCTGAGTTCGTTTGGATTTTGCAATTAAAAACACTGTGTACTTTTATGTCACTTAACTTTATTTCACTTTACTTTTATACACTTTACTATTTGCTTTTTCTTTACTTATCTAAATCTGTCCGCTTGCCACCACTGATGGGGACTATGACAACTGATTAACTTCACTTGTTACACGATTTAAAGTAAAGCAAGAACTATCCTCTGCTTGTGTCATTGGTCGTCTTTATATACCATTTTAATACTGGTCCCGAAATTTTCTTTATTCCGTGTGTCACATAAATCATCTTCATTCTTGGTTATTCTGTTTATGACACATAATGATCTGGAAATATCGTTTTATGGCTTGTCATAATCATCGTCATTCATAATCGTTGACGGGCGGTGTGTACGTATTTGTGTTGTTGTTCATTTATTCACTAAACCACTCCTTTCTTTGTACGCTACATCTCAGTCCTGTTTTTACTAGACCATCATGGATTGGTACGTTGGCGTATAAACATGTTTTGATGTTAATAATAAATAATTGCAATAAAAGCATCGGTTACGACGAGCATCGATTCATTGACGTTTCTTTCCATACCACGCGCCAACCATCTGAGCTAACGCTGTTCATAACGTGAACTTGTTGCATGATAGCCACAATTGTCACAATACATATTGATACGTTTTTGCTTTGTCAATCAAGGTTCGTGTCACTGGATTGTGAATAAAACAAAACGTTTCAGTCTCACACAAAAGAATTTATTTATTTTACACCAAAAATTAATTCAACACAATTATAACAATAATAATTCACAAAAATCACTTTATTTAAAATTTCCCACAATTGTTACTGTTCACTCTATCTTTTATAGCTCACTAATTCACATTTTAATTCACTTTTTAATACCCTTTTAATTTTCACTCTATCGCTTACCAAATACTAATGACCCAATTCGACTTCGTTCGCCTATCTATATACACAAACTAAACTTCTAGAAATTTCATGACTTTTCCAGTAAGAAGAGTCAAGAAACATATGAAATAGTCTTATTGATTGATTAGGATGTACGGCCAAGCATTATAGCAGGAACTCCCGGGCACAGACCGTACACTCGTTTACATATAACAAAACCAAAGGATAGGATAGGATTATTAGCTGGGACAGACTCGACCCGGTTACAGGCACCTAAGCGATCGATAATTAGTAAAAATTGTTAGTAAATTTATAGTAAAAATAGTTAGTACTCCCTATGAACTATGTTAAATTCTGAAAATTGAATTATTTATTAGCAAACTAAAGAAGAGAAACTGTTTGGTACCACCAAACGATTTAATTAATTATTGCATCAACAACGTTCGATTGATGATCAGCAGTAAAATTGTTGCATTACAATTTGAATTCCAATGCAATTTTGACATCCAGGATTATAACCTAAAAATCAAAAGAGAACACACAAAGAATCATTTGATCGTATATGTAATTTACATTTATACTTATCTGAATTAATTGTACATCAGACGCTTCTTTGTTCCTATAATTTGTTAGCTGAAATTGTAAAAATAATAGTTAGTTTAAATTTATATAGAATCATTTAACGTACCACCAATTTAATTTGTTTACTTTTGTTTTGACAGTACCAATTTGTATACAAGGCGTGGAATATTATATTAGGTATGATGTTACACGTTCAAAACTTGTACTAAAATTGTATATTGCTCAAATAAATTTATAATATCTGTCACCAGATGTACTTTACATAATTTTGTGAATTTTCCGTAAAATCATTTTTTGCATTATATAAATTATTATTAAGAAACAATATTTTGCTCTGTAAGCATCAGAAAGGATTCCTAACCAAAAAAAAAATATATGTATAGAATAAATATACGTGAATTAAAATAAAAATATATTTACTCGTGTATATATCTACAACAAGCCTGTATTTTGAGTACAATCAAGGATACAACCAAAGTAATTACGTTGTACGTTAAGGTAATTAGAATTACCCATCAAATAGTGCGAGCCGGAAAAGTAATTACTTTGTACCTAAAAGTAATTATGTACATTACAAATCATTGGTCCTTCGAGCCGGATGGCGTACAATACCAGCGTGGGTTCGCCATATTGGAAATAAAACCTTAAGTACAATTTTATTTTTATTTTTTATTTAATTATTTTATATAAAAACAATTTAATTCTCAAACGAGTAAGCCATTGAAATATTTATTTAGTATTTGTTGTGAGAAAAAAGTTGTATATAACGTAATTGCATAAATCTACCGGTGTTTTTTGTTTGTTGTTGGTGCATTTTTATTTTGTTCAGTTCACGAGAAATTTGTATAAATTATTGGCATAAATTGGAGTTCATTGGTTAGTATTGGGGCAAATAATTCCATTTCGTATTTTATCGCGACGCGGCAGTGTTTTGGTTCAAGGTCATAGTTTCGTTACCTCGCTTTAAGCAAATACCTACATTCGAGCGTTATAGTTAGTTTACCGTACCTGAAGTTTGTGAATACGTACCAGTTAAGATAACAGTTTAAGTACCACATTACCATTAGAAGGTTATAGTCGTTCGATCGTATCTAACGGGTATCCATACCGGTTGATTAGTTAAGTGATTTACCGCACAATGGAAGCTCTTAAGAAGCGGCGCGCAATAGTGAAAGGTCAAATGACCAAAATTGTTACATTCGCAGAGTCTATTGATGCTGATACAAGATTGGAAGACATTACGGTTCGATTAGATAAAACAAATGTTTTGTCGACTGAATTCACAAACATTGAGGATAAAATGTTCGAATTAGATGCAGAATTGAGTTCGCTGTCAGACGAATTCGATGGAAGTTGTTACCACGCGGTCGCACTATTAAACGCTGCAATTCGACGTTTTCACACCACCATCCCGTTAAATACCACGTTACCGCGTAACGACAGCATATGTCAAGGCCATTCGGGTTCAAATGAAACCAAGCTACCACGATTAAATATACCCATGTTTGAAGGGGACTTTCGAAATTGGCAAAGCTTTTTTGACCTATTTAATAGTTCAGTTCATGATAAGGTCATGTTGTCCGCAGCCCAGAAACTTCAGCATTTAAAAGGTTTACTTAAGGGAGAACCATTAGGCCTTATTAAACATTTAAATATAACGGACGCGAATTATATCGAAGCCTACCAGATTCTTGTTAAACGGTATGATAAGAAGAAGGTCACAATAAGTAATTACATTGACACATTTTTTAAGCAACCAGCTATCACGCGGGTTAACGCGAGCACGATTCGCAAGCTAGCCGATACCAGCGAGGAAATTCTACGAGGTCTTAAGGCCATTGGCACCCAGGGAGATTTACGTGATCCTTGGTTAATATATATAGTGGTAAATAAGTTGGATGATGATAGTAGGCAGTTCTGGCAGCACGAGTCATCGAAAATAGAACACCCGACGCTGCAACACCTAATGGATTGCCTTCAAACCAGAGCTGATACACTCGAAGGAGTTAGAGAAACCATAACCAAACCCGTAACGCGATTCGCTTCAAGTGTAAGAAACTCATACACCGCCACCGCATCCAAGTTAAAATGTCCATTGTGTAGTACCGAACATTTATTATACCAATGTGACCAGTTCAAGCAAATGGACATCACGGAGAGGAGAAAGTTTATAAATCAAAGTTCTCGATGTTACAATTGCCTAAGTGACACTCATGCCGTACAAGCTTGTCGATCGAAACGTTCCTGTCAATTATGTCGCAAACGTCACAATAGTTTACTTCATTTGCCGAATATATCAAAACCAAACCAAGGAGAATCACAATCACATACTGTCGTTCAGTCAGCACATACCGCGTACGTTCCGGTACTTACCAATAGTTTATCATCGACCAAAACCAATTCGCCAATAAGCCCACCCCCAATACATACCTCTGTACTTAAACCGAGTTCATCACTCAACAACCCAATAGATACAACCAATACACCATTAATTGAAAATATGCCAAAGTTGAATCTAAATCCAAACCACCTTCCACCAATCAACAATGTATCTTCAATCAACACTCAACCAACCAATCTACAATCAACAAAACCTTTACCCACCAACCCAACTCCAATTAAAGCACCAACCATTACAAACCATGCTGCAATCAACATACCATCCAATACCAATGAGTTGCAGCTGAACCATAAATTACCATTAGACAACCAGTATCGACAACACCTTACCAATAGTTGTGAAGCGATCGTACCTACCACACCAGAAATCATTCGATGTCGATCGCTGTTACCAACCGCACTGGTCCATGTGAAAGATAAAGCAGGACAGGTGCACTGTTGTCGTATATTATTGGATTCCGGATCCGAAGCGTCGTTCATAACTTCAGCCTGTGTCAAACGTCTGGGTTTACCTACCGAACGAGCTAATGTTAAAATTCTTGGAGTTGGCGCGTTATCAGCCGGAACTTCCCGTGGAAGTATCCGCATGAATATTTATTCCCGGTGCAATCCAGATTTGAATATTTTCGTCAATGCATTCATATTGCCAAAAGTCGCCATGCCGTTACCATCAAGTAGTTTTTGTCCATCTAGTTGGACCCATCTGAAGTCCCTAGAACTTGCGGATCCACATTTCAATGAGACCAGTAGCATTGATATTTTAATCGGGTCCAACCATTTTTTCGATATCATCCAGGATGGCAAAATATACGGGAACAAAGGATTACCAATCGCGCAAAATAGTATTTTTGGCTGGGTCATTGCCGGTAATCTGTATTCAGATCAAGTTCAAGGCACCTCAACCATTAGTCTAATATCAGAGATCGATATCAACCAATCGTTACAACGATTCTGGGAAACCGAAGAGGTAGCATCAGCCAATACTTTAACCAACGATGAAGAACTGTGTGAGAAGCATTTTGAGGAGTTTCACACCCGCGCACCGGATGGGAGGTTCATAGTCCACCTTCCATTTAAACCTACCAAATGCGAACTAGGAAATTCATATAATAAGGCACTAAGGCGATTTTTTGCAATGGAGGATCGACTACAGCGGGATCCGAAGCTACGAGAAGAATATATCGCCTTCATGCGAGAATACGAACTATTGGGGCATATGAAACGCATACCATCGGAGCAAGTTACCATAGATTCGAGGGATTCATTTTACCTACCACATCACGCCGTAATAAAGCAATCAAGTACTACTACCAAGGTGCGCGTGGTATTCGATGCTTCCGCCGAGACTTCCAACAAAAGTTCGTTGAATGACAATTTGTTAGTAGGACCCACCGTGCAAGATTCCCTATATGCTATTCTCCTCAGATTCCGCAAACATCCAATAGTTTTTACGGCAGACATTGAGAAAATGTACCGCCAGATCGCCATGCACCCAGCTGACACTGAGTACCAAAGAATTGTGTGGCGGGAGAATCCAGCAGCACCGATTGAACATTATCGCCTTTTAACCGTAACCTATGGAACCGCATCCGCTCCATACCTAGCAACCAAAACGCTGATTAAATTAGCCGATGAATTTCGAGAGCAGTACCCAATCGCCTCCAAAATTGTTCGTGAGGATCTATATATTGATGACTTAATGTCGGGGGCTAAGACGGAAGAGGAAGCCATACAGTTAAAGGACCAAGTTATTACCATACTAAAATCCGGGGGTTTTCATCTTAGGAAGTGGGCCACGAATTGCCAAGCATTACTAAACACCATTCCATTGGAGAATCAAGAAGTGGTCCCTATTCAAGTTCGAGAAGGAAACCGATCAATAAAAATATTAGGATTAGAGTGGACTCCGCAAACCGATAACTTCCACTTTAAAGTGTTCATTTCAGCGCAACCCACCATGACCAAAAGAGGGATGTTATCCGAAGCAGCCAAGGTTTTCGATCCCATTGGGTGGCTATCTCCGTCTACAGTAATGATCAAGATTCTCTTCCAATCGCTATGGCTATTAAACCTGCAGTGGGACGACCCTCTACCTACCCACATCACCAAGAGATGGACAGCAGTAAGAGACGAGTTACCGAAATTAGAGAAAATTGCAATACCCCGTTGGCTACATACCGAAGAATCAGAATTCCAATTGCATGGTTTTTCTGACGCATCAGAAGTAGCATATGCGGCCGTTATTTATGCTAGAACAAGGAATAAGTTTGGGAAGTACGAAACGACCATCGTAACGGCGAAAACCAAAGTCGCGCCCATTAAAACGGTCTCAGTTCCAAGATTGGAATTATGTGCGGCGCTTCTATTAACCAAACTGATGAAAATGGTAGTGAAATCGTTACAATGCCCTGAGACCGAAGTATTTACCTGGACCGACTCTACGACCGTGTTATGGTGGTTATCAATGCACCCCCGATCCTGGAAGTCATATGTAGCAAACCGCACCTCGGAAATTTTGGAGACTACATCCCGATCTACATGGCGATATGTTCCGACACAAGAAAACCTAGCAGATTGCGCTAGCCGCGGAATTTTACCATCGAACTTGGTCAATTTTGAACTATGGTGGAAGGGACCTAGTTGGCTTCGTGAAGAGGAGGAATTGTGGTCTGATCAAACAAAATTGCAACATTCCGTTGATAGCTCCGAAAGCAAAACTTCTACAGTTGTTAATTACCACGTTGACGTCGAAAATAAGTTCCTTACAAACTTGGCTCAACGACATTTCAAACTTTCAAAATTATTAAGGATTATTGCTAGACTATTCCAATTTTATTCCAATCTACGAAGAGCAATAAACGGTGAACCAAAGGAAGAACTTCTATCAACGACCAATTTTAAACTGGCATCAGAACGAGTTATCAAGTGGGCACAAACAGAAGCGTTCACGGCCGAAATTAAGAACATACAGCAAAAAAAGGCATTACCATCGTCTAGCAAGTTACTCCCATTAAATCCATTTATCGACCAAGTTGGTTTGTTGAGGGTAGGCAGCCGAATCCAAAATGCCAACGTACCATACGGGGTGAAATTCCCAATAATATTACCTGCGAATCATATTATAACCGACTTAGTAATTAATGAGACACACCTAAAATACTTACACGCACAGCAATCCGTCATGATAACTACTATACGACAAAAGTATTGGATCATCAACTGCAAGAACCTAGTACGTCAACACATTCATAAGTGCATCCCTTGCACACGTTATAAGGCTACGAAGCAAACTCAACTAATGGGCGAATTACCACCAGAACGGGTCAAGTTTAAATACGCATTCTACCAGACAGGAGTCGATTATGCCGGGCCCATATGGTTAAAATCAATGACGGGCAGGAAAGCTGTATCACATAAAGCATACATCGCAATTTTTGTATGTTTAAGTAGCAAAGCCGTTCACATCGAATTAGTGAGCGATCTGACCACCGACGCGTTTATCGCATCCCTTAAACGCTTCATGTCTAGGAGAGGCGTGACGGCTGACATATTTAGCGATAATGGCACCAATTTCATTGGGGCCAAAAATACCTTTGCTGAAATCCAAAAATTAAATAAATCTAAAAAACATAATCAATTAATCTCTAATTTTTTATTAGATTACAATACAACCTGGCATTGCATCCCACCAGCTGCTCCGCATTTCGGTGGCCTCTGGGAGGCCGCAGTTAAATCTACTAAATACCACGTCCGAAGAGTACTTGGCACCACCTTGCTAAATTTCGAAGAAATGTCCACATTCCTGACACAAGTTGAAGCAATCTTAAACTCGAGACCGCTCTGTTTATTATCACCACAACAAGAAGATGCGTTAACACCGGCACACTTCTTGATCGGACAACCGTTAACGATGATGCCCGAACCAGACTATAAGCCTATACATCAAAAGCGGCTATCACGATGGCAGCTCATCCAGAACCTGATGCAGCACTTTTGGGCTCGTTGGCATAACGAGTATCTAACCACTCTACACAACCGATCGAAATGGCAGCACAAACATAACAACCTGAAAGTTGACGACGTCGTAATCATTCGAGATGAAAATGTATCACCAGCAAATTGGCCACTCGGAAGAATTATTGAAACTCATCCTGGGAAGAATGGAGTTGTCCGTGTAGTCACTCTTCGTACTAAGGCGGGCATAATCAAAAGACCAATCGTAAAGCTCGTCTTATTACCTTTACTTTGAACTAAGTAGTTCAAGGTCGGCGGAATGTTTGGTACCACCAAACGATTTAATTAATTATTGCATCAACAACGTTCGATTGATGATCAGCAGTAAAATTGTTGCATTACAATTTGAATTCCAATGCAATTTTGACATCCAGGATTATAACCTAAAAATCAAAAGAGAACACACAAAGAATCATTTGATCGTATATGTAATTTACATTTATACTTATCTGAATTAATTGTACATCAGACGCTTCTTTGTTCCTATAATTTGTTAGCTGAAATTGTAAAAATAATAGTTAGTTTAAATTTAGTTTTATATAGAATCATTTAACGTACCACCAATTTAATTTGTTTACTTTTGTTTTGACAGTACCAATTTGTATACAAGGCGTGGAATATTATATTAGGTATGATGTTACACGTTCAAAACTTGTACTAAAATTGTATATTGCTCAAATAAATTTATAATATCTGTCACCAGATGTACTTTACATAATTTTGTGAATTTTCCGTAAAATCATTTTTTGCATTATATAAATTATTATTAAGAAACAATATTTTGCTCTGTAAGCATCAGAAAGGATTCCTAACCAAAAAAAAAATATATAGAATAAATATACGTGAATTAAAATAAAAATATATTTACTCGTGTATATATCTACAACAAGCCTGTATTTTGAGTACAATCAAGGATACAACCAAAGTAATTACGTTGTACGTAAAGGTAATTAGAATTACCCATCAAATAGTGCGAGCCGGAAAAGTAATTACTTTGTACCTAAAAGTAATTACATTACAAATCAGAAACCTTTAAATATTCTTTAAACTAAATTAATTAATATACATTAATGGGCAAACACAATATATTACATATTGCAAAAATTAACATTTTATGAAATCGAATATACTATTCCAACTCTAAGCTAAAATTCTAAAAGAATGTTTAAAAATTTAAAATTACTAAGCTACGATTTAAATTCACAGCGCTTGTTTCATTAGTTGCCGTTTTCATGAAAAAAGTTAGTTACTTGTTTACATACTGCAACTAGATTTAACAATAAAAAGTTAAAAATACGAGTATATATTCAACCATAAAATTAAACTAAAACTAATCAGCAATTTCCTACAGATCTAGAAAAAGGGAAATTAATAATGTTGAAGTTAATTATTTATAAAATTATATAGTATAATTTAAAAATTGATTATGTTACGACGCAAAAAGTGTAGAATCACCAATAATTTAGTTAAGCACTACATGTATAATTAATATTATTTCGTATAATCACAAAACACCAACAGTTTTCACTTACTTAAAAATAAAAAAACCAAACTTTTTATTTTTGAATTTATTTACTTTTATTTATTTAAAATTACAACTAGTTTCGATCTTGTAAAGATCATCTACAGGTAATTTTTTGCAATTAAAAAACTAAAGTAAAAACAACTCTTATATATACCAAAATTTTTGTTTAACAGGTAAAAAAAAAAACAAAAAAAAAAATTATAAAAAGGACTTATATATAAAAATAATAAAAAAAATATAAAAGAAAAAAAAAAAACAAAAAAAAAACGGAGGCGGACAAACCCACAAATTTAATTAAAAATAAGGGGTGTTGCGCTTGTTATGGTTAATTTTTAAAAAGTTATTTTAAATAAGGGGGAATTAATTTTTGCATCATCTGTGTTCATGAGATTTGTGGTGTTGGCGATGTGGTATGACTCGTATGCGTCTAGTTTCCATTTTTGATGTACTGTTTTTATTATTTTTGAAATAGTGGTGTCTATTTTGTGGTTATGGTGGAACATATGATATGCAACACTAGATTTATTCCAGTTGGCTTTTTCATGTTCTTTAAGCCTGGTGCTGAAATCTCTCGAAGTCTGGCCGATGTAGGTGTCCTGGCAATCAGAACATTTAATTTGGTAAATTCCAGACCGTAAATCTTGTGTTACATTATCTTTAAAGTTGTTTAAATCCCTTTTGATGGTTGTTGATGGACGGGTGACAAGTTCTATGTTGTGTTTGTGGAAGACGCGCTGAAGTTTATTGGTGATATCCGGAAAGTATGGAACGCTGACTCTAGTAGTATTCACCGTTTCCATGGCTGGTTGTAATGTGGTGAGTGATGATTTGATGTGCTTGGCTTTGTGCTTGTTGATAATGTTATCAGCAAATTGAGTAGAATACCCATTGGCTACGGCCGCGTTCTGAATAAATTTAACCTCCTCATCAAATTCCGACTGCTCCATAGGTATATTAAATAATCTATGCGCCATAGAATGAAACTACATGTATATATTTAAGAATAAAGCTCAAATAGTATTTCCCATGTATTTCTGGAAACTAAATTTAATTAATAATTCACCATTATACCATATCTTTACAACTTAATTAATAAAATTAACTTGTATAAATTATTTAGTGATAAATAATGAATAAGACAATACAATTTCTACGCTACATAACAGCTGGATGCTTAGAGTTTCTGGATGCTGAGCGAGAATTCACCAATATTTCTGTAGCTCGGAGACGATCTATCAATTATGTATAATTTATACAATTATGTATTATTAAGTATAATTTATATGAGCTGCATATTCTAATGATTTCCTTCACATTAGTCATTCTCGCAACTTAAAATTACTGTTAAGCTCAAACTACTTTTATAGTTGAAGTAATTTCGCAAATTTTCCATAGCCACACATTTCTCCTTAACCTTAGTAAATTAACTGATAACATCCTACAATCTAACAATTTCTTCCATTTATCTCCATTTGTAACACAACCCCTAAAGATGTAAACTATGCAACTTTCAAAACTCAGAAAAGTACCACTCAACAGTTAAAATTACTAATATATGGTCATTAATATCTTTGAAAATGTATATCAAATTAATTGGCTATTCGTTATTTGTAAGATAGCGATCATCAGTATTTCAAAAATTATATTTAAGACTTATAAAACAGTAGAGTACCTAAAAAAAATCCAACTAGCATCATTCACATATTGAAGAGATCTCCGCCACACCATTTACCATCACCACTTAAAAATACAAGTCAGTAAAATAATAAATCAATGAGAGAAAATAGAAAAATTATATTCTTAAAAATTTTGTCGGTGTAGCATATAAGTAATATTGACGTGTGTATATGAAAACTGCAACCGAAACTTCAATAAATCCAATAAGTTAATTAATTAAGTTCAATACACTTAGTATCTCGATTTTCATTTACATAATTCCACGTTGTTCACATTCATTGAATCAACATTTAACATGCATAAATAAATACGTCATCATGTGTTGCAAACTAAATCTCAATTCAACTGAAAATTAATATTTCCATATTAGTATTTTATTCATATAATTTAGTTAAATTATAATCTTTCAATATTAATTAAATTAAGTTAAAAAATTAATCATACCTAAATAAACAATTAGCAATTTCCGATTCGACTCAAACTTACTCGATTATACGAAGTATAAGAATCCTATTTTAGTCGAATACATCAAAATTTTCGTTGGGTCGTTACCAAATAACCTAAATATTTTACTTCCGTTCTGAACAGCTTTGGACTTAAGTTTATTCCGGCGGTCTCCATCCGATCCGAAACTTCTGCCAAGTTCCTTTGATGCTCGCCGAAATCCTTGCCGAAGGCGATGATGTCGTTTAGATATATTAGGCACGTCTTTCAATGTAATCCCCTTAACACGCAGTCCATTAATCGTTCAAAGGTCGCAGGGGCATTACATAATCCAAACAACATAACATTAAGTTGCCAAGGCCCGTTACCCACACTGAACGCTATTTTCTCGCGATCTCCCTTATGGACTTCCTCCACCTGCCAATGGCCGCTTTGTAGATCTAATGGCGAAAATATTCGAGCACCCTATAACGTGTCTAGCGTGTCATCGATCCTTGACAATGGGTAGCTATCTTTTTTCGTCACAGCATTGAGTTTTCGGTAATCAACGCAGAATCTCATGCTACCGTCCTCCTTCTCGACCAATACTACCGGTGAGCTCCATGGGCTGTTAGATGGTTCGATTACTCCTGCTGCCTGCAAATCTGTTACCACTCCATTGACTTCTTCTTGTTTTGCCAATGGTAGCCTCCTGGGAGGTGGACTGAATTAGCAGAACTTGTCTTTGCCACGGTAAAATCTGCGGTCCATTTCTGCATAAGTTGTTATACCATTTCTTTCTGCCCTTGCATGTCGGCTTTTCCAATCGGACTTTCCTGTTCACACTTTACTATAGTCGAAACCCCGTTACATTTGCCGATGACTGTCCCTTTCTTGATGATTTTCGTCTTGTCCGAGAGATTTAGGGTCCTAATTGATACTCTATGGTCGTTGTCTGGTTTAACTAGCGCTTCCCCGATTATAATTCCCTTGGCTCCGTTCTCCTCTTCGTTAGCTTCCACAAACTACAACCTGGGTGACCCAGAACCTCCTTTCAATCTTCCTCACATGATCTCCGATTTCAGTGGCAGCTTCTCCCGATGATCACAATAATTCGCCTGGTAGTTTTGCTCCTGCACTACTAGATTGAAGTGGCAACTCGATGTTGTCGCAAGTTAATACTCCTCGCCCATCATCCACCAAGAAACCATTTGCCTTGCAAATCAGCACTTCTTGCTGGAAAAGTGTTTTTCCCATCCTTATTTTCACGATCTTTTTCCCTTTGTTATTGAACTATCTATCTCCAGTTGCCGTTAGTAACTTCATCCATTAGTTGGTTGTATAGCTTCCATAGATCAGATCTTTACGGACAATCGTGCGATTGTAATAAGATAGAGTGTTACCTCGACTCATTATAGAAATTGTCCATAAACCCTGCCCCATCGCGGCATTTACCTATAGCTTCAACCCCGTAGAGGTAACTTTTTCGTGGGTTCTGATGGGAGGTGTATGGACCTTGTTATACCGCATTTTTTTTGGTGAGGATAAAGGGGTGATCATGGAGATCACAAAAAAATAATAATAACAAAAAAACGGTTGGATCCGTCAATGGTGACCAATAGTAAAACAGAATCAATTTTTCTGCATGAATGGATGAATTCTTTGCCTTAGCCAAGCATAATTAAAAAAAACTAAGAACTAAAATGAATAATATTTATTTCCCTAAAAGAGGGATTGGTTAGTAAGTTAAATTGAATCAGTAGCACGTAATTAACTGAAGAGGCGGCGGCGCATTAAAGCACACTTCCACCCACCTCTAATGAGGCTCTCTACAGCCCAGATGGTTCAACCAATCGAACTGAAACTTCAGATTTAAGCTTGTTTGATAAATTGGGAGGTCCCAGTGAATTTTACTCCAAATCGGCTAACCGGATGTGGCCACTCCCTTGGTCCAGAAAATTTATTTTGCAAATATCTTAAAAAGTATAAGGTTTACAAAAAACTACTTAATACAAAATATTTCCAAAAATTAAAAACAAATAAAAATTAAAAATTAAAAAAAAAAAATTAAAAATTAAAAAATTAAAAAAAAAAAAAAATTCTCAAAAGTCTCTGTTCGTAAACGAAAGTCGTGTGTTGGCCACACCTCCATTTTTTTTTGCATTTATGCCGCATACTCAAACAACAACAGTCGTCAGTAACTTTTATGGTAATTTCGCAACAGAAGAACTTGACGTACATAAAATTTTCTGATCTTTTTGCTAATTTTTTTCTCCTCCAGACGAAAGTGAGATAAAAGATAGTATTACGAAACAAAACAAATTAGCTCTGAAAAATCGAACCAAGCCTATGTTGAATCCTGCACAAATTATTTATCCAGTGTGTTTACGACAATTTGTAAGAGTTTGAAAATGCTAATCCATAAAGTTTTTTCCAGTTTTTATTTAAGTAAAAAAAATATAAATTAAGAAAATATAATATGAACTCTTTTCGTTAAACCATAGCATCATTTTATTTATTTTTATTACTTTTCCCACTATAACGAAGTTATATTGTGGCCCCCGAAACATCGATTAGAAAAATGTCGTGTCCGCCCTTTTTTATTCTGACTCTCCTTCTCTCAAATATTTATAGTTTTTGTCGAAATTTTGTACAAAGACAGATTTTAGTAATAAGCAGATTGTGCTAAGTTTTAGTTCCATTTCAGTTTAGAATAGAGGGGCTTGTAGTCGTAGAGAACACTGTCAAACAGATTTTCTCAAAAATGGGACCGACGAGTTTTTTGTTATGTTTGGCTGGTGGCAAATAATATCGTCAACACTTAAACATAAAATATATCTAGTAAGCTTTTAAAAAAGCAAGGCATTCGCATTTCTGTGACATTGACATTTCTGTTACGTTTTATTGATGTTTTATGACATTTTAATGATTGAAATTTTAACGACGTATTGATCGACATATTATTTGTGAATTGCGTTAAAAAAATCGCATTTAAAGGTATTATTTCTGAGTAATTCTCTTGGTATTGAAAGTAGTATATAAATCTAAATACGAATTTACTATAAGACGCCTTTAAAATAATATCATGCCATTAGGGGTAGAGTAATTTTAGGAGAAAAGCGCTACCTCCTCGGAGATATAGTAAATGAAATACTATGCGACAAAGATGTGGGATTCGGTAACAAAAGATAATTAATGTTAATTCTAATTTTGTATTGCTTCCGTCCACACCGATGCCCCGTTCAGACTGAATACTGAGTAAAGGATTATATCGGCCAATTGTCACATTGCTCACTTAATATTGTGATCTGAAAAAAGGAAATTGTTCGAAAATGAAAAGTTCTGAATGCGACTTTGATTGTTGTTTAACACGTGTTAGTTTTAAAAAATCTAATATTATTTGTGATTCTGTGATCTGGTGGCATGAGAGTAGAAGATTTGTACCGATCTGAAGAAGCGATCGTCGAACGCAGAACGACACAACGAGGTACAGAAAAATATCTTACTCCGACTGAAAAAAGCTCACGAACAAAATTTCAAGACGTATAATTTAAGGAGCCGTAATAGAGAACTAAATCCCGGTCAGAGTGTTTTCGTTCGAAATTTTGTTCAGAGCAACGCACTTAACAAGATCTCTGCAAAGCTTTGCTCAAAATTTAGAAGCGGTGTTATACATAAACGTATCGGAAATGTTGCGTACGAGGTGTATGATGAAACTGGTAAAAGTATGGACATATACCACGCTAAGGACATTCGTGTGTAGCTCTAAGTCCACTAAAAATCACATTAGTTATTTTCTTTTTTCTTGTCAACATTTTTACAACCATAGTGAACTCAAGTTATTAGACTCTACTTTATTGTAACTTTTGCTTTTGCCCGGCTTGTTGAGACGATCAACAGGGGTGAGTCGTCCCCACGATTGTAACGATCGCTTCTTCAGATCGGTACAAGAGCGCACTTGGTTCGCTCACCTGAGATTATTCTGGTTGTATTATTGTTATTACTGACCATTCCCAAATGTACCACAGCATACCGTTTGTAGGGGAATGAGATACTTGTTTATCCCGTTTAATGTTGTGTGAGTGGGATGGTCAGTTGTTTAGTTTTTGATATAAATTGACTGATTTGGATGTGCACGGGGTCAGTATTTTTTTATTTTTGAATTTGTCAATATTGAGTATATACAAACGTTTGAGTGAAAAGTTAACAAAGAAATAAATCAAAAAAAATAAAAAGAAAGAAAATGGTTGTGCATATTTTCACCATTGCTGTGATAATTTTTATCGAACTATCTTGAATTGTGTGATAATTCAATAAACATTTTAGTTATCGTTATTAATTATATATATTATATATATATATATATATATATACGTATATATATATATATATAAGTTAAGTTTATACTTGTAGTTTAAACTAAAAGAATATTTTTTAGGACTATGTCCGCTTTATTTTATAACCAACTTATATCTAACTAGTCTACATTTTTGCTTTACTTTATATAGTAATAAAAATATGCAAGTGTATTATGTTTAATACACGTGCATTTACATATTTGATGATTTGACTTAATTAATAAAATATGCAAATGTATCATGTTAGTACACGCGCATTTATATATTTGATGATACGGCTTAATTTATGTTAGCCGTAACTTGAACCTTTGATATATGCGCATTCCATATTTTGCTGATGTGATTTCCCATAGAATGCAATGGCATAATTTGATGACATGGCTCTATCTTGTACTTAACTCCTCCCCCTTTAAAAATCCTCGTCTCGTGGATTAAAAGTTTAGTTGAATTGGTTGTATCCCTAGTGGTGTCGTTGTCTGATTTGCAGTGCCTTCTTTTGGAAGCCATACCATTTTCTTCCGTTTTTTGTATCCAATTCGTGCAATGAAGATGATAATTGCCATTGTAATTGCTGTTATGATCCCTATATCTGTTGCGTTATTGTTCCGGTAATCTACGGCGAGTTTGTCTAGTAGACCTATGTTCTTTTGATGTAGATTGTGTAGATACTCCAGGTTAAGTTTCACCCCTCTTTGTGTGATATTTGTTTGCAACATAGGTGGAAGAATTTGTGATGTTTTTATCTCCTTGTTGGTGAAGGTCCATCCTTTTATTTCTAATGTTTCATTTTGATACTGAATCAAGAAGTTTCCTTCTAGATGTTTGTCCGAACTATTGTGTGTTATCGTACCGTTGAAATTGTTTAAAAATATGGTGTTTTCGTTTACAGATTCGATTATTTCTTTCTCGTTAAATGAGAACTCACATCCTGCATTGAACCCTTTCATTAGTTGGTTTATACAGTGGTCTTCTTTTAATTCTTGTATCTGGTTAAGCCCACATATTGTGACTTCTCTTCTATTTTTGCATTTGTCAATCATGCCATATACTTTATGTTGATTTATTAGAATTTCGTTATATTCTAAGTGAATCTGTTTATTGTACTTGATGGTAGACCTTAATTTTACATGGTGAAATTCCTCTCCGTTTGTTTTTGGTATGGAGATGACGTATAGGATTATCGTGTTCCTCATTAGCATAGCTGGTTCCGCGTGTTCTATGGCTTCAATCTCATTATAATATGGTAGGGTTTCTATTTCACTCACTAATCGACTGATTTCTTCTTTATCCAACAGATTTGAATTAATTATACCTCCCTTGGCCAGTTGTGCTGCTCTTACTATTTCCTTCACTTCTTCTTTTAGTAATTGAAGGCGGTTAAACATTGTTTGTTGGAATACTTCATTTGTACTTTCATCTAGGTGTAGCTGGATTTCGTTGTGTTGTTTGAGGATTTGTTGAATCTTCTGGGTAATGGCTGTGTTTATTTTATATTGCTCGTTGTTGTTCTCTACTATCCTATTTTGACTGTTGAGTATGGTATCCCAGTCAGTTGCATCTGGTGAACCTGCAATCCATTTCCACGCTGAGCCAATCCAATTGATTGAACGCTTGGTTTTTTGTTTGTGGTTCTTAAGTTCTCCTAGTAGTTTATTGATTTCGTTAATCTGATATGTTAACTGAGGTTTAAAGATGCTTGCAGGGCTGATGTCTTTTATTTCTGATTGTATTCTGGACAGGATATCTTCGTAACAGCTAAGATCAATTTGGTGGATTATCTTGAAATTGCCACTGATTATGTTTCCATTCCCTTCTCTTATAGAAACTATTGGGGTGTCGTAGTGATAGATATTTAAGGACGTTACCGTAGTCCAAAGGCTCAAGCTGGAAAGAAATGAGCTTTACTTAGTTATGTTTTTTATATGTGTTTTGTGTATTCTTCTTCCGGAGTTGGTAGTCACTGTAACTTTATTGTCTTTTGCTACAGTTTCCTTTTTAAATTTAGGTTTATTTTGCCTTGGATTTGTTCTCGTTGCAAGTTTCGCACTCCTTTGTGTATTTTTTTATTAAACTTGCCATCTGTGGGAAGTAGTATTTTTCGAGAATCTGTTCTTTATTCTCTTTCCAATTTCGATGAGCTCTTCTGTGTTCCTCCTCGATAATTCTGAATTTGTTTTCCTCGTTATTTATGTCTTCCACTATTCTTCGCGTTAATCGTATCTTGTAGTTAACGAAGTCTTGTTGGTAGATTTCCTGAAGCATTTGCATATATTCTTCCGGGATTTTTATACCATTTAGTAGTGTCGGGTGTAATTTTTTCTTCAAAATTTTCCTTAATATATCCTTGTTTATGTCGGGTAATGCGATGTAGTGCCGATGGTAGTTACTGTGAGGTTCTTGGTAGATGTACATATCGTCGCCTCTCGTGAATATTATTTGAGTTTTAAAAACGTTTATTGGCGATTCGCAGTGTTGGATCAGCTGCGTTCCATCTTCTTCCGCACTGTGTATGGTATCGCTACTTGATGATGAAATGGTGTTCACCTCCAATTTTAGCCTTGATAAAGCATCTGCAACCTTGTTAGTGATGCCCGGTTTATACACTATTGCGCCCGTATCTATGAGGAATTTTAGTGTTTTATTATTGTGGCACTGGTACTCTAGGTAAGGTAGGCTAGAGAGGCCTCCTCTATAAAATTTACTTCATCATCTGCATCTGAGTCTTCGTCCTCATTGTCATCGTAGTTTCTGATATATTCTTCGTACGGCTCTTCATCTTTCTCTTGTATCAGGTGAAATATTCTTTGTTGTTTCTGAGTTCTTGCGTTTATATCAGAGCTTTGTTCCCTCTTGTAGCTTGGGTTTGGATAGTTATCTGGTCGGTTCATGTAATTGATCTTCTTGGTTTTTATTGATTCATCCACATCCATCGGTGTTGGTGGCTTTGGATGTTGCGGCCTTTGTGGTGTTCTAATATCTTGTTGTTGTTGATTTATACCGTATCCAATGTTCTTTTGTTGCAGGGATAATCTGGGAAGCGGCTTTGGTGTTTCTTGATGGTGTTTATTTTGTGAATACATTTGGTTAACAGGTATTGTGACCATGTTATTGAAATTTCTGTTGTGTATTGATAGGTTTCGGAAATTGAGATTTTGGATTTCTAAACAGGACGAATACGCTTCAGGTAGAGTTGCCGGTCTTTGGATAGTGAGCATTCTTGACAATTCGGCTGATAACCCTCTTATAAACACGTCTAATGCACGGTTTCTATACATCTCGGTTAGTACTCTCATTGTGTCCATGTTGTAATTTTCTGTTTTCACCTTGTTTATTATAAGTGACAATTGATGATTTACGTTTGCATAAAATTCATCTATGCTTCTATTTCCTTGCGTTAATTTGCTAAGCTGATGTTCCAGCGTACGTTGGTCTCTCTTATCTGCATAATGGAGTGACAGGCAGTTCTTAATTTCATTCCAATTTCCATTGAAGATGTTATATGAAATAAGCGCCGAGTCTGCGGTCCCTCTGATTTTCTGACGTATACTGTGGAGGATGGCGCGATATATAGGTTTCTCCTTTACTACTTCATAATCCTCTAGTATGCTTTCTACACTGTTTATCCAGGATACGTAGTGTAGTGGATTGCCGTCAAAAATCTGTAGCTCCTTCACGCAATCGGGGAGTCTGCTAATTTCCTTTAAGTCGTTTTCGTTTTTTGGCGCACTTGGTGCAATATTGTTAACGATGGGTTGTTCCCGGGCTTCTAGGCGTTCCAATCTTTTTTCCATTTTGCTCATTAAATCAATGTGGGCATTGACTGCTCCGGTCAATTGAACAACGTTGGCTTGTAGTTGGTCGAGCGTAATCATTGTGGCGTTATTATTTATCGGGTATATTTTAGATTATTTATGAGTTTTTGTATTATGTTTGGATTATGATTGATATTTATTAGTTTTAATAAATTTGTATTAAAATTAGAGTATTCAGGAATTTTTTATTATTAAATGTTTATTTTTTTAAACAAATTTTATGATTATTATTATTTATCGGTTTTTATAATTTTGTATTATATTTCGTACAAGTATTATAATATATTTATTGAATTTTTCACTTACAGTATTATGATTTTCATTGGTGAGGATTTTTCCTATGGTAGAAATGATGCAGGGATTTGAGTTTCCCTGGAGATATAAGCTGGAGTGTACACTATTTTTTGGTTCGGATGATTCGCAGGTTTCCTTTTTGGCTACAAACGTTGATTCTTGCCCGTGGCCTACTAATGGTGCGATTTCACTCACGTTACTCTATATATCACTTTTTATTATAAAATTACTATAGGGATAGTAATTTCTATGTCACTTTTTTATTAATTTATTATGATCTACTGTTAATAATAAATTTTTTATTGTGATAAAAAGGATTTTTTATAAAATTATTATGATCGACTGTTAATAATAATTATTAGTTACACTTTTTTTTATTATGATAAAATTATTATGATCGACTGTTAATAATAATTATTCTGTATAATTAGTTATACTTTTTTTTATTATAAAATTACTATGGGGATAGTAATTTCCATGACACTTTTTTATTAATTTATTATGATCCACTGTTAATAATAAATTGTTTTATTATGATAAAAAGGATTTAATTATTATGATCGACTGTTAATAATAATTATTATGGTTACACTTTTTATTATAAGATTACTATGGAGATAGTAATTTTTATGTCACTTTTTTATTAATTTATTATGATCCACTGTTAATAATAAATTGCTTTATTATGATAAAAAGGATTTAATTATTATGATCGACTGTTAATAATAATTATTATGGTTACACTTTTTATTATAAGATTACTATGGAGATAGTAATTTTTATGTCACTTTTTTATTAATTTTATTATGATCTACTGTTAATAATAAACTTAATTTTACTGTGACACTTTTTTAGGATAGCTTTAAATTTGTTTCGGCGCCAGTTAAGTTTATACTTGTAGTTTAAACTAAAAGAATATTTTTTAGGACTATGTCCGCTTTATTTTATAACCAACTTATATCTAACTAGTCTACATTTTTGCTTTACTTTATATAGTAATAAAAATATGCAAGTGTATTATGTTTAATACACGTGCATTTACATATTTGATGATTTGACTTAATTAATAAAATATGCAAATGTATCATGTTAGTACACGCGCATTTATATATTTGATGATACGGCTTAATTTATGTTAGCCGTAACTTGAACCTTTGATATATGCGCATTCCATATTTTGCTGATGTGATTTCCCATAGAATGCAATGGCATAATTTGATGACATGGCTCTATCTTGTACTTAACTTATATATATATATATATATATATATATATATAAATTGTATTATTAGTTTAATTGTTTATAAAACTAAACTCTAAAAGTTATTGGAATTTTTTTTTTTGGTATTTGGTATGAACCAAAACGTTATTTGTGCTAACAAGAAAAAAAAATACGATGTACCAAATGTAAACTGTACAATGTGTTGTTGTTAATTAATAAATTGAATAATTTATAAGTAACTAAAACAATTATATCGCAATTATATTATTATTAACATCCTTTTATTCAATAACCAAAATTAAAAGTGTATGAAATTTGTGATTAATAAAAAAATTAATTAATAAATAAAATTCAAAAAAAAAAATATCAAAGAAAAAAAAAACTGTAAAGTGTTCGTCATAAATATTGAAATGTGGTCTCTTACAGTTGCATATACAATATTGTGTTATATTTATATATAGAATTAAATACAAGTAACAACATAACGTAAAACAAATTAAAAGAAAAAAAATTATTTTAAGTGACCATACTTAATTACCTATAAATGCGCTGTGAGAATAATTCCTTGTGCCTAAAAACATAAATAAATAAGTATAACTTAATACCTAAAACTATAAGAGACAATTTATAATATAAATAATTAATGTCATGTATTAAAAAGATAAAAAAAAGGGAAAATTATAATAATAGAAATTAATTCACGAGTAATAAACATAAAATATCTTCGTCGACACCTACAATCAACATGCATCAATCATCAGCAACATCATGCAAATTCGGTCGCAAGGTCGCAACCACGTTTAAGAATTAAAAATGTTGTAAGCAAATTTTTTTTTTCCATTTATTATGTATACTATATTATCATTATATTTAAATCTTTAGTTACTATATTTTTTTTTGTAATTTTAGTAGTACTTAAGATTATATTTAGTTAAGATTTTGTTCTTATTTTTTTTTTTATTATTTTTATTTAATTCATGAATTATTAGGGTTATTTCTAAATCCTAGGTAAATTTAAATAATTATTGTTTCAATTTTCGCATAATTCAATGATTTTGATAAATAAAAGCTTAATTCTTATTTAATTATAATGTTCAAAGTATGGAAATGTTTTCTTTTTTTTTATTATTTCAATAATTTTTTTTGCGTTTAAGGATTGTTTCTTTTCTATTTTCACTCAAACATTGTGCTTTCACTTCCGCTTAACTATAAGTTTACTTTCAGTATGAGAAGCTAAGTGCGTTCATGAAGCGATGAAGAGGTAAGCCTGATCACACGCATCTATGGTAAGTTATTCTAAGCCTTGGGTCTTCTTTTTCCTCTTCTATTTTTCTTTCCTATTTTTCCTTTTCCCGATAAGTTCTATCTAGCGGTCTATCAAGACTCAATTATGCTTCGAGAAACCCCACGCCCAACCCTGAGTTCTAGCTGGCCACTGATGACCGCCTCGAAGCCCCTGATTGAGTAGTATTTCTGATAACGGTCGATAGCACGCTATCGCTTCCCGTTACAGATTTATATTGTCATAACCAATTGTTTTATTGGAGAAAAGGTCTCATTTGGGTGATATCTTCCAAAGACCTTGCCAGCCCGAACGGAAAATGTTTGTAAAATATAAATAGTTGGTTTGGTGATCTACAACGGACGCCTTGTGCGAAGAGTATCATCCGAGCAGTCGAATAGAACAATATTTTGTTTTTATTTTAGTTTTTTAATTAAGACTTCCATTTATATTATAGTCCATTTGTATTCTGACTCACATAGGGTATTTTTTTTAATGCAATCCGAATATTCCGAATATTCTATTTTGACATGGAACGTTTTTTAATGCATTCTTTATATTCTGTTCTATATTTTTTTATAATTCAGTCTATTCCGAAGGCATGCTTTTGCTACTAGACTGAAGGTAGAATAAAAAGAATATTCCGCCAAACGTCAAGATATCCCTGTGTGTATTTAACAAAATAAAAAACATACAATTTGGTTTTAATAATTAATAATAATGGAGGTAAGCGTTTATTATTTACTTATACTAATTTGTTAATTGAGTATAACTTGAGTTATTTGAGTTTTCTTGGTAATTTTTGCAAGCAAATTTCAAATGAAGCCCTGGGGCTATACGGTGCTTAATCAATTTATATTCGCAGAATGTAACATCGTTTTATTGCCACCCGAAAATAAGATGTGGAACGATATTGCTGGTATTTTTTTCTTAAACGAATATGTTATATGCCAATGTTATATGTTGTGGGTGGAAGTTCTACGCTCGAAATGTTTTCGAGAGTGTTAAAGTAGCATTTCCACTCAAAACATACCTCTTAGTATGATTACTAAGGCGATTTTAGGGATATGGTGATAAATTAGATTAGACAACTTTGATTCTGAGCCTATCACGGATGGGGGCTCATACCAGAATCAATAATTGTTCGATCTAATAACAAGTAGTGCTCTTAATGGCACGATGTTAGTGCTAATCGGATATCTATCTGTAGCAAATAGTACATAGCTGAGTAATGTGCATTAAATCACTTATACTATACACCCCTACGTTTTTCCGTACGTAAGTTAAGCTGAATGACAAGATAGACCTATTGCCCAAGGGTTAGTAGATGGTTGTTTTTGTTAGTTAATACTTACTTTCTATATTCTGGATCAGGAGGATGAAAATACTCCGCTTCTTGTTTTTTGGTTTTAATAATTTATTTAATATAAACCGACAGTGTTTCGACAATGTTGAGACTACAATGATTTTGTACTTAATTTTGTAGGTATTATATACTAATTTTGTGTGTGTCTTTTACACTAACAACAAAATTTCATTTCGGTCAATAATTTGGAAAAGTCATTTACCCATATCGTTATAAAAATTTAGGTTGTTATGTTTGATTGCATTTTTTATGCATTACAATTATTTCAGGTCGTGTGATATTTATTTAGTTTTGTCGATATGTTTTTTTATCCCACATTTAATTGCTATTGGGCAATTTTCATATATTGATAATTAAATTTATTACATATTTTATCGATAGACCTTTTCCAAATTTACGACCTAAATTTTAATTGATTTTACTTATTTTTTATTATTACAAAATATCGCATTTCTTTCGATTCTTGGAATTTTGAAATTATGATCTACATTTATTATTTATTTCCTTATATTCTAATATAGTGTGTACGTAAAATTTATTTTAATTTATTTATTGATCATATTTCTTTTTCTTTTCGCTTCAATATAAGCAGCGATTTTTTTTTATTTGGAAGTAGAGATGTGCAGTTTCGTTACTTTTAGGTAATCACGGGTACTCGTTACTTTTGACGTAATACTCGTTACTTTTTATTCGTTACAAAGTAATCACTACTCCGGAGTTATCACACGGAATTTTTAAAGCAAAATTATTGATAGCTAGATTGAAACTAACGGATTTAGTAAATTTATATTTATTTTCAAAATTTATAAAGATAATATAAAATAATTTATATAAAATATTTCATCGGATAAAATAAAAACTTAACAAAATAAAATAAATATTTATAGGAACATTTCAGATTGAGAGTAAAAACTAAAAAATGTGTAAAAAAATCTAGAGAAAAGAGGAATAAAATTACAAGACGAAACTTTGATTAGCATTTATAAACATAATCTTTTCGAATATGTCTGATTTTAAGCGACTCCGCCGTTCTGCTAAAATTTGTCCGCTCTTCGAGAAAATTCGTTCCGATGGCACAGAAGTAGCGACTATACAGAGCTGCTTTTTGGCTAATTTTGCCAGTCGCGGATATACATGTTCTCGAGACTGCCACCATTTTAAAGGGTCGTCTTTTCTATTAATTCCCGGTTCTTCACAGTATTGGCGTACTTCTATAATAGCCGAAGATTGTGGTGTTACAATCATCTGGTCCCGATTATCGAAGTCATCCCAAAGTAGATCCTTGGCATTGGATTTGTTCAAACATTTATCAATTATTTGTGTCTAATTCCTCCCTTGTATCCGAAATAAGTCGGTCACGTTTTCAATGACTGCATCTTTAGCTTTATTATAAGCGGTCATATTAGTAAAAGCACGTTTTTTAAAACGAAGATCGAGAAATGTGGGATTACTGATATTTCGATTGAACTCGATTTTATCGAATCTTTTATTAATTTCTGCTAATAAAGCATCGTATGCTATAAGCGCTTTGAACTTCAGGTCTAATTTTCAAAAGAGCTTTGGTAAGGCCATCAATTAGGGCAATAATCTTCGATATAGTAACATATTCCTCTGCACTGAGCTCAACGGTAACCAGATCAAAGGGTTCGAGTAAACGACACATTTCACTTAAAGTAACCCATTCATCAGAGCTTAACTTATCTATTGGGTTGTCGAGGACGCCCAATGCAGCATTTATGCATTCTTTAAGTTGCACCATCCGTTTGAACATAAAGAAAGTCGAGTTCCACCTTGTCACCACATCATTTTTCAACTTTAAAAGGGACCCATTCAGCTGTTCTTCAAAATGTTTTAATTTTGTAGCTGCGTTTACGCTTCGGTTTAAAAATTCGACAATGTCCTTTGCTTTTATGTGGATTGGTTTTATCAATTTCAGTGCGTCTTGCATAACTAAGTTAAGAGTGTGTGCAAAACATGGAATGTAGTTTAACTTAGTCAACACTCAACTTGCATGCTGCGACAATGTTCGCCCCATTATCTGTCACAACGGTATGCACTTTGTTTTGAATGGTCCATTGTTGCAGCATGTCATTTATTTTCGTTTTAATATTTTCGGCGGTGTGTGTTTCCGAAAATAAAAAACACCCTAAGAGAACCGATTTTTGCACCCAATTGGCATCAATGAAATTACCAGTAATGGCCATGTAACACTCGGTCGTACGACTGGTCCACATGTCCGTCGTAATTGTTATGTATTCGGCTGTATTTAAGATGCCTTGTACTATAACAAGAGAATCTTCATAAAGGGATGGTAATAACTGCCTACTCAGTGTGGTACGGTGTGGTAATTTGTAATCAGGATCAATGCCCGCCAAGAGCTCTTGAAATCCTATATCTTCCACTACCGAAAAAGGCTGCAAGTCTTTTATTATCATTTTTAACACTAATTCGTTTACTCGCTTTTGTCGAGCAATTGTGGGGGGCCCCTGTTTCATTGATTTTTGTGATTCAGAAAAATTCATAGCAACGGTCGTATTGTTATTATTATCAGAATCTACTGAAGTAGTAGTTGTTGCAGTTGCAGATACTGCAGAAGTATAGATGCTTCTAAGAAACTACATTTTATTGCCGGATCAAGATTTACACTCGGATGTTTTGCACTTAAATATTTTCTGAAATTTGACGTCGAACCACCTTTATAAGAAAACAAATTTTTGCATAAATCACATTTGGCGTGATCGTCTGAACCTGGCTTTTTTCGTGAAGTAGAGCCAAATTTGGCTGCGTTTCCGATTCATCGTTACACCATTAAAGCTAAAATTACTCACTATTCAAAAAAATTCAAACGAAGCTCAATTTATTAAACAAAACCATTAATAATTACTTTTTGTATTTGTATTTATGTATTTTAGACTTTAAAAATTTGATGAAAGCTAAATTTATTTTATTTGTGTGCAACCAAGTCATCCAAAATCAAAATCAGAATAATAGTAGTTTATTTTTTCCATATTTATCAACTTTGAACGAAATATATTCATGTTCTTCTAACCGCAGAAAACTATAGGTATATCATATATTTGTACTAGACAAAAAATAAAGCTATAAACAAAAAAAATTCATTGTTTGTAAGTAAAAACAAACATCAAGAGAAAAAAAGACAGAACTAGATTATATACGTTGGATTCAACTCAATGAAGCGAACTAATTTTTTTTTTGTTTTCATTTTAATAGGTATAAAGTAACGAATATTTTTTAACCGAAGGAATCGGTACTTCGGGTAGTTAAAGTAACGAGTATTAAATAACGAATAGTTACTACTCGCACATCTCTATTTGAAAGATAATACATTCATCTAAAACCTATGATAAGTTGTACAATCGAACAGGACAGAACAACAAAAATTTTTATATCTAAATCTGAGTAAACAACTAGGAGGGAGAGCAATAAGCCCAGATAGTAAGTATCACATACCGGGAGGCAGTATTGTCAGGTTCATTAAGAATCTGAATATTGACTGGACGGATAATTAAGCAGGGTCCAGCACAATAGATCTTTCAGGTCGCAGTGCGAGGTGGCTGATTGCCCGCATGGCCCTCCAATAATAATAATCGTTAAAGTCTTTGATAAAACAAAAACATGGTTTAATATTCAGTTATCTTTTGTAAAAATAATTTTTTTTTGTAAAGTTTACTACAAGTTTTTGTCAAAGACTTTAACGATAAATTTCAGTCTAAACGTAGGACTTGTGGTTTCTACGGAAAAAATTGTTTATAGTTTGTTTGTTTTCGTTTTTGTATATAAAAAGAAAATTTCAATTGTGAAACACGTTTGAAAAAGGACTTGAATTGAGTCCGAAAGCTCAACCAAAATATAAAAAAAAGAAATAAATCGAGCCTAAAATCATTAAAATTGTTTTTAATCATTTACCATATAAACTATTTCGCATGTATTTCAAGTCAATATGGCTGCAAAATGCAGACACATTATCGAATAGTTCACCGCATTTATACGTATTTTTATAACCACGGAATTAGATATGAAGCTAATTTAAAATTATAAACGTAAGCGATATAAATAAAAATATAATATAATTAAAATATAACTAAAGTACTTAAAAAAAAATTGTTACATACAGCAAATAAAAATTATGTTTCTCTTCCTCCAAAGTAAATTCAATTTAAAGATAGTTGATTAATTAAGTTTGCCACTGCAGACACTGGCTTGTTATAACGAGTATTGATTCCATAAAAATAGGTTTAGATAAAGTACCACACGTTTTGCGATTGATGTGGATAGGACAAATTAAAGACTTGAAATGATTTAAAACATAAATCAATAGCACCCAAGATAGATCCAATCTTGCAAAAAATTTAATTGGAAATTCCTGTATCATTACTACAATTGTGATAGCTTGTAATGTTAAAGTTTTAGTTAAATGTTCATCCTTTAAGTTGGATATCTCCTCGTTTATACTCGCTTCATTTCCCACAAATAGGAACATGCCATGAATCTTGGATCGATGGCTTCCAATGAATAACTTTATCAGCAACTTTCAGCTTATGTCTAGTTAATGGAGGGAGCAAGTATGTAATACTTTAAATATTTGTAAATGTTGAAGATCGGAAAATAATAATTTATTTTTGTTTAGGTGAAATTGGAATTTGCGAACTATGTAAGAAACAAAATGATAGTTACCTTTACTATTACTTTCAATGAAAGAATGAAGCCTTTTTATTTAAATTGTTTTGTCCAGCTGCAAAATTTTGAATGACTTCAAGTCGAAATTCACGAATAGTTTTTAGAAGCAGTCTTTATAAATTAATTCGATAGAAATGAATGAAATGAATTATTTCCCATCATCTTTATAGAATTGGTTTTAATGTACCAATCTACGGCCATCACGATCTTTGTGCCGCTGCCATTCCTTCAATTAATATCGTGGAAATATTTGTTTCTTTAGAATTGGGTATTTCTGCACGTCGTTGATTAATTGTTGGTTTCCAATGTTCTTCAACAGCTACCCAGGGCTCATGTTTATAAGTCAGCCAGAACTTATCGTCATTGCTTCTAAAAACATACGAGTATAAAAAGTGTTATTTGTGAAAATGTAATTCAAGGCCAAAAAATAGCGGATATACATAGGTAGTATGTTTTTAAATATGTTTTTAATAAAATAATCAATAAGGGAAAAAATGAACTATTCCCAAACTGTGGGTCCGTACGGTCTACCAGAACGTACGTGAAGTTTGTCCTAAGTTGCCTTAAGTTGTCCTAAGTTGTCCTAAGTATGTCCTAAGTTTTTTTAAATGTGTTGGTGTAAAAGTTTCGTTATTGCGAATTTATTTAATTCATATTGAAATAATAAAAATTATGCTTAAGATTATTTACTCTAACAATTTAAATTAACATTTTTTCTATGTCGCGAAATATTCTGATGGTGAATGTATAAGATCAGATCATTTTCCAAAAACTGAGAAACTGGCAGAAAATCCTAGGAAGTAGCCACCAAAATGTGCACAATTCTAAGTTGTCATAAGATCTTATCTATTCGAAAAATATTTCACTTTTGAAAAAAGTAGGGGATTAGGGTATCTAGGACAACCATGTTTGACATAATCTCTTATGATATATCGAATATATGTATAAATGATTTTCCGAATTTTCTTGAGAAAATCCTAGGAAGCGGCCACGAAAATGCCCTATACTTTAAGCTGTCGTAAGGTCTTATCTATTCGAAAAATATTTCACTTTTGAAAAAAGTAGGGGATTAGGGTATTTAGGACAACCATGTTTGACATAACCTCTTATGATATATCGAATATATGTATAAATGATTTTCCGAATTTTCTTGAGAAAATCCTAGGAAGCGACCACCAAAATGCCCTATATTTTAAGCTGTCGTAAGGTCTTATCTATTCGAAAAATATTTCAGTTTTGAAAAAAGTAGGGGATTAGGGTATTTAGGACAACCATGTTTGACATAACCTCTTATGATATATCGAATATACAGGGTGTCCGCCGAGAAGGTATACTACTTTGTTTGTTTATAATTTTTTATTAAATGAATGAGAATGGATCTTATATTGATAAATGTTTTATTTAATGTCGGCAATTATGTATGGAATACAATATCAGATAAATGTCCGCCTCTGTTAGCCTCACAAATGCGAGCCCGTTTGAGCACATTTTTCATTACATTCGCACACATTTCACGCGGTATTTCATTAATTTCATCACGAATATTTTGCTTGAGTTGCTCAAGCGTTTCTGGTTTGTTTGCATAAGCCTTGCTTTTTAGATATCCCCACAAAAAGAAGTCCGGAGCAGTCAAATCAGGCGACCGTGGAGGCCAATCAACAACACCATTTTTTTAAATAACTTGTTGTGGAAAGAGGTCTCGCAGTAATTCCATTGTAATCCTGGCTGTATGCGATGTGGCACCGTCTTGTTGATACCACATGTTAATCAAGCCCAAAGCATGCAGTTGTGGTGTTAAAAAGTTTTCAATCATATCACGATATCGCTCCCCATTCACAGTTACCGTTACGCCGTTTTCATTTTCAAAGAAGTAAGGTCCAATGATTCCTCCTGACCAAATTGCACACCAGACTGTCACTTTTAATGGATGTAAAGGTGACTGATGAATAATTTGAGGGTTTTCCATTGCCCAGAACCGACTATTCTGTTTATTCACATATCCATTTAAATGAAAACATGCCTCGTCACTCATTATGATTTTTTCATGAAAATCGGGGTTGTCATGGGCGAGCTGTAACATCCTATTGGCATATGTACGGCGGCGTAAATGGTCTTGTGGAAGAAGCTCTTGTGTCAACTGAATCTTAAATGGAAACAAATGCAAATCCTTGTACAAAATTGTGGCCAAACTACTTCTTTGAAGACCAAGCTCCTGAGCACGGCGTCGAATTGAGGTTGATGGATTGTTTTGAACACTTTCTTGAGCAGCAGTAATGTTTTCAGCCGATCTTACAGTGCGTTGTGGCCCATGCTTAAGCCTATCACTTACAGACCCTCTTTCTTCGAAATCATTCACTACACGATAAATAGTGCGTTTTGTTGGCACGTTGTTTCTCCCAAAAATTTCACGTAACAGTAATCGATGATTGATTTTGATAAAATGTTTTAACGATTAAAACACGTTGGTTTATCGAATATTTTTCCATAATAAATTTTCCACGTGTCTACTTCACGACTGCCAAATATGAACTGTCAAAACTAACGTTTACCAAAATGGCGGCAAAACAAAGTAGTATACCTTCCCGGCGGACACCCTGTATAAATGATTTTCCGAATTTTCTTGAGAAAATCCTAGGAAGCGGCCACCAAAATGCCCTATATTTTAAGCTGTCGTAAGGTCTTATGTATTCGAAAAATATTTCACTTTTGAAAAAAGCAGGGGATTAGGGAATTTAGGACAACAACAACATTTCATAGGTGAATTTTTCAAAAGTGAAATATTTTTCGAATAGATAAGACCTTACGACAGCTTAAAATATAGGGCATTTTGGTGGCCGCTTCCTAGGATTTTCTCAAGAAAATTCGGAAAATCATTTATACATATATTCGATATATCATAAGAGGTTATGTCAAACATGGTTGTCCTAAATACCCTAATCCCCTACTTTTTTCAAAAGTGAAATATTTTTCGAATAGATAAGACCTTACGACAGCTTAAAACATAGGACATTTTGGTGGCCGCTTCCTAGGATTTTCTCAAGAAAATTCGGAAAATCATTTATACATATATTCGATATATCATAAGAGGTTATGTCAAACATGGTTGTCCTAAATACCCTAATCCCCTACTTTTTTCAAAAGTGAAATATTTTTCGAATAGATAAGACCTTACGACAGCTTAAAATATTGGGCATTTTGGTGGCCGCTTCCTAGGATTTTCTCAAGGAAATTCGGAAAATCATTTATACATATATTCGATATATCATAAGAAATTATGTCAAACATGGTTGTGCTAAATACCCTAATCCCCTACTTTTTTCAAAAGTGAAATATTTTTCGAATAGATAAGACCTTACGACAACTTAAAATATAGGGCATTTTGGTGGCTGCTTCCTAGAATTTTCTCAAGAAAATTCGGAAAATCATTTATACAAATATTCGATATATCATAAGAGGTTATGTCAAACATGGTTGTCCTAAATACCTTAATCCCCTACTTTTTTCAAAAGTGAAATATTTTCGAATAGATAAGACCTTACGACAGCTTAAAATATAGGACATTTTGGTGGCCGCTTCCTAGGATTTTCTCAAGAAAATTCGGAAAATCATTTATACATATATTCGATATATCATAAGAGGTTATGTCAAACATGGTTGTCCTAAATACCCTAATCCCCTACTTTTTTCAAAACTGAAATATTTTTCGAATAGATAAGGCCTTACGACAACTTAAAATACAGGGCATTTTGGTGGCCGATTCCTAGGATTTTCTCAAGAAAATTCGGAAAATCATTTATACATATATTCGATATATCATAAGAGGTTATGTCAAACATGGTTGTCCTAAATACCCTAATCCCCTACTTTTTTCAAAAGTGAAATATTTTTCGAATAGATAAGACCTTACGACAACTTAAAATATAGGGCATTTTGGTGGCCGCTTCCTAGGATTTTCTCAAGAAAATTCGGAAAATCATTTATACATATATTCGATATATCATAAGAGGTTATGTCAAACATGGTTGTCCTAAATACCCTAATCCCCTACTTTTTTCAAAAGTGAAATATTTTTCGAATAGATAAGACCTTACGACAACTTAAAATATAGGGCATTTTGGTGGCCGCTTCCTAGGATTTTCTCAAGAAAATTCACAAACAAACACGATTAAACACGGGTTTTCTGCCAGTTTCTCAGTTTTTGGAAAATGATCTGATCTTATACATTCACCATCAGAATATTTCGCGACATAGAAAAAATGTAAATTTAATTTGTTAGAATCAATAATCTTAAGCAATATTTTTAGTATTTCAATATGAATTAAATAAATTCGTAATAACGAAACTTTTACACCAACACATTTAAAAAAACTTAGGACCTACTTAGGACAACTTAAGGCAACTTAGGACAAACTTCACGTACGTCTACCAGAACGATCTGAATAGGGGTGTATTGTTCTTATGATGTTTTTTCAAATTAATTGATAGATTTTGAATTGCACAATATAAAATTATATTTAATAAATAAATATAGTAATTCATTTAAAATAAATATTACAAAATAATCCATGAATTTCCTGCCAATAGTTATAACTAGGGCTGTGAATTTTAGGTTCTAAAAAATGCATTTTAGGCGCCTAAAATATGCCCTTTAAATTTAAAAAAAGGTGGTAAAAAGGTTTCAAAAATTAAAATTATTTGAGTAAAAACGCCACTTTTAATTAATTTGTTTTTTATTTCATCACAGTAAAATTCATAAATAAAAAAGTGTTGACTATTAGCTTTGGTGGAAACTCCAAACCCGGTTCAGATCTCTAACAATTTGGGCTCTCGAGGGCGCTCTTAAAAATAATTTTTTGACACAAGCAATCATCTGTCTACATCGGGATGTAATTATCTTATAGTTTCAGCCACTCGATATAATCCCGTGTACGAAACAAGTAATTTGTAAAATTTTTTGATACACCATATTAAGGCACACCATATGATAAAAACATTAAAATTTTGTCTCAGTCAAAATCTTCGCCTAAAATTCTAACGGAACCATCGAAGTCTAGCTACTGTGGAACTATTGGCTTTGTCTAATACAGCAGTAGTAAATAAAAACTTTTTGCGGCTTTTATCTACATCCATAATTAAAATACCTACCACAACATTAGCCACATCTCTTCCGGTTGTGTCGGTTGTTTCGTCTATTGACATCCATATGTATTCATCTTTTTTAAAATAGTGGAATGTCTGCAGCTATTAGCATTTTGCAAAGGTTTAAACAAAAACTCGGGTACGTAACGTTTTCATTCATCAACTCAGATATAAACGTCTGATTTGCAGTTCTGTGGTTTTTTTGCGGCATTCCTTTGTGTTTGCTGGTTTAAACAATTTGATGTAAAATGCGAACATTTCATGATTATTTTGTAAATGCTTTTGAATACTATACAATTTAGGGAACAAAAAGTTCAAAAATGTTTATTTAGGTCAAAAAAGTTCCAAACCACCGAAAAGGTGAGAAAAGGTGCTAACAAACCGATGCCATATGAAAGAAAATTTTATGAATCATGTTTCTATGTAAAGAAAACACGAAAACCTGGCTCCAGCACGAAAAGGTTTTATCCTAAGAATCACAGCCCTAGTTATAACCTAATCTAATTTTCTTCTTTCGAGGTATTTAAGTTCGTTATTTCTACCTTCAGTTTCACAAGTTAAGCGTGTTTTGTACTTCTTATTTATTGTAGTGCATCGCAAGCCCTTGACTTCGGAATTTCCTTACAGTATTTATGTACTTATTGAACAAAGAACCTCTCCGTTGTGATAATTCTGTTTGCTCAATGAAATATAAAACCTATACAAATACGTTAAATTAAGCAACTGCGTGAAGGATTTTGGCGCGTTGATGATTCTTACCTTGTTCTCGACAGTGAAAATTTCAATAATTTTAATTGTAATTATGTTGAAGTCATCCGCAACTAGTCGAGTTTTATTCTGTATGAAATAGTTAACTATCGCTGCTATAATATCCCAGCGATGTAGTTCATTTATGCACTTCTCTTTCTGTTCATAAGATATTGCGGCAGCAGCAAGATAATCTCCCTCCAATATTTCTCGAAGATTCTGAAAATAATAGAAAGTGTTAAATATATTTTCCTATAAACTATAAGCATTATCGCGTTGCACGAAATAAATTAGTTTTGTTTTTCTTAATAAAAAATTCAATTTATTTTATTCTAATTTATTCACAATTTATATTAATTTAATTACACAATTATATTTATTAATATAATTTACTTTTTTAATCACAAGTTATATTTTTTTTATTACTTCACCACTGTATACGCACTACCGTGTTTCAAGCAAACCAATTCGAGAGTATATATTTTCACAACCGAGACGATGAAAATATTTTTAGCGAAATTATCGTTTTTGTTTGTTGGTTTTTATTTTTTATTGTGAATTTTATTTTAATTTTAGTGTTGACATACGAGAAGAATCGTAATATCAAAATTCGCCGTTCTATTGAACGCGAGATGGACCCACAGAAAATATCACTCAAGTTTAAATTGAGGAAAATAATTTTAACGAGATGGGGCAAATATCACAAAATATAATTTAGTGTTCGATTATATTTTGTGTACATGCCATCTCGCTAGATGGCAAATGAAAATACGTTACGCAAAGAGATATCTTATGCGTAAACCAAATGTGTATGTGGTGGTGAACGAATTTCAATTTATATAACAAAAACTGTTTTATATAATTGAAATGCGTGAGCCGCTACAGGACTCCCCCGCAAGTGAGTTCCTCTCCCTAAGGATATTCAGTGTTAGGCTTAAAACGAACAGATTTATGTTGACGATAAGCTGATTTCGCATCAGTGGAACATAGTATGCCGTAAGCCGGTTTGAGCCGGTCAATTGAAATGGTTTGATTTTTTCCATTAATTGACACGGTGAACTGTTTCCGAAGTCGTCGTATAACTTTAAACGGGCCTTCATAGCGAGTAGATAAGCCAGTGCGAACCTTGTCTGTTCTGACGAACACGAAATCACAGTTGCCAAGTGTCTTTGGAACAAAAATGTCATCTTGTGATGATTTCAGGATAAGGTTTTGCATTGTGCCACGGAGTTGATCGATAACTATGTCGCTGGTTGGTAATGGTAAAAGAGGATTTTCGACGAAGAACTCACCTGGTAGCTTGATGGTTTGTCCATAAACCATTTCAGCTGGTGAGCACTTCAGATCTTCTTTTACTGTTGCTCGGATTCCCAGTAATACGATGGGTATTTCCGAACTCCAATTGATCGTGTTTTCTCTGACCATTAACGCAGCTTTGAGTTGCCGGTGGAAGCGTTCGACCATGCCATTTGCTTGAGGATGATAAGCCGTTGTACGAATCCGATGTGAGCCAAGAAGTTTTGTTAACTCGCTGAAAAGCTTTGACTCAAACTGCGTTCCTTGATCAGTAGTGATATTAAGGGGCACGCCGAATCGTGAAACGTAATTGTTGACAAAAGTCAAGGCAATGGTTGCAGCTGACATATTGGTCATGCAGATGCTTCGGGCCATCGAGTAAATCGATCGACACAGGTTAGCAGGTAAGTATATCCATTAGATGGAGGAAGTGGTCCTACTATATCTATATGGATATGTTCAATACGACCTGATGGTATTTGGAATTGTCCATGTGATGATTTGGTATGCCGTTGGACTTTGGCGCGTTGGCAGGATAAACATGACTGAGCCCAATGGCTTACGTCCTTGTTCATACTAGGCCAAAAATATCGAGCAGTAATCAATTTACGAGTAGCACGTACACCAGGATGCGAAATGTTATGTAAAGTATCGAAGATGGTTCGACGCAGTGATTGTTCGATGAATGGGCGATTGTATCCAGTTGATGTTTCGCAGATAATGTCGAGGCCAGGCAATTGGAAAAGCGCCAGTTTCATTGATGAACCAGAGTGACATTCGGAACCAGAAAATAAATTCTGAAGTTCTAGGTCAGCTTTTTGAGCAATTTCGATTTTGTTTAAGTCGAATTGTGTCTCGACTGCGGCCGTTTCATTGTCTGTTGTGCGAGAGAGTGTATCTGCAACAACATTGTCATGTCCGTGAACATGCTGAATGTCCGTGGTAGGTTAGGTTAGGTTAGGTTGGAGTGGCTGCTTACGCACACTTAGACCGGTGACGGTCCATTGTGATACCACAGGATGTATCCCCTTTTACCCCTATTGGAACCATTTCGAGCTACTTATGTAGCGTAAGACGTCCCGCACTTTAATGTTTTCGAGATCGGAGAGGCAGTCCATCCAGAACTTACCTAAGTGTTTGTGCCTTCTGAGAGCCAATGCTGGACACGAGCAAAGGAAGTGGACCAACGTCTCTTCCTCCTCTTCGTCCATGCAGCTCCTGCAGAAGTCATTAGCCTCCAGACCCAGCCTTCTTGCATGTTCTCCAAAAAGGCAGTGTCTCGCGAGAATTCCTACGACCGTTCTTAATTCACGTCTGCGTAAGGATATTAATGCCCTAGTGCGCTCCAAGTCCAGCTTTGGCTAAACTTCTCTTGCAACTCTACAGGTGAGGGTGTTAGACCACCTTTCAGCCGCTGAGGATAGCGCCTGCTTCCCAAGTGCTTGTCTCAGCGCTGTGATAGGCCTCCCCAGACTTGCCCTTTCCGGTTGCAGCTGTAGAGTCGTACCATGCCCAGCAAGTTCATCTGCCCTGCAGTTCCCCATGACGCCCGAGTGACCTGGGACCCAGACTACCTGGATGTTGAAATGCTCACCCATCTCATTTAGAGGTGAGTGACAACTCAACGCCACCCGTGACGCCAAAGACACCGATTCTAACGACCGGATCGCCGCTAAACTGTCCACATACATTGTGATATCGTCTGAGGATAACACATTATGCTTCAACCACGTCATGACCTCCTCAATCGCTACGACTTCAGCTTGGTACACATGTCCGTGGTAAATTGACTAATATAATCCAAGTGGCGAGCTTGCCTCGGATTACGTTCAGTTTTAGACCGAATTGCTCTAGTCAGAGGTTTATGGTCGGTAAAAATGGTGAAGTCCCAACCCTCGACAAAATATCTGAAGTGTTTAACTGCCAGATATATTGCGAGTAATTCCCGTTCAAATTCGGAATATTTCTTTTCAGCATCTGAAAGTTTCCTTGAGAAAAATCCCAATGGCTCCCAACACTCATTGTTATGCTGTTGCAGCACTGCCCCAACGGCAGTGTTATATGCGTCAGTAGTTAAACTAAGCTTTGAATCGCTCAGTGGATGTGCAAGCAGTGTTATTTTCGCAAGTTCAGCCTTAAGTGACGTAAATGCCTGTTGACATTCGTCAGTCCAAGAAAAATTCTTTGGTGTTTTGGGTTTACGTAGAAGTAAGACCAAATGGCTGTGAACTGGTGCGAGTATTTCAGCAAGTTTTGGTATGAATCGGTGATAGTAATTTACCATATCGATGAACCGCTGAATGTGCTTAATTGAGCTTGGAACTGGAAATTCCCTAATGGCATTAATTCGTTCTTCAGACGGCAGAATACCATTAGGGGGTATTTTGTGGCTGAGGAAATCAAGAGTGGATGCGCCAAAGACGCATTTTGAACTATTTATGTGAACATCAAACTCAGTTAACCTTTGGAAGAGTTGTTCCAGGTGGAGTTTGTGCTGTTCCTCACTTTGCGATGCCACAAGAATATCGTCAATGTAGACGAAAACAAAGTCTAAGTTTCGAACAACTTCGTTCATAAATCGCTGAAACGTTTGAGCGGCATTACGTAATCCAAACGGCATTCGAGTAAATTCGAACAGGCCAAAAGGAGTTGTTATTGCCGTTTTAAAAACATCTTCAGGTGAAACGGGAATCAAATGATAAGCTCTGACGAGATCGATTTTCGAAAAAATTTTACATCCATGCAAGTGCATAGAGAAATTTTGAATGTGAGGAATCGGATAACGATCCGGTATAGTCACAGTGTTTAACTGTCTATAATCCCCACATGGTCTCCAATCGAAATCTTTTTTCTTAACCATGTGTAATGGACAAGCGACAGGAGATGCAGACGGCCTGCAAATCCTTAATTCCACCATATGCTGAAATTCCGTAAATGCGGCTTTATGGTGGACTTGATCTAGTCTTCTTGGTCTTGATACAGGCAGATGTCCTGCTGTAACAATGTGATGGACCACATTGTGTCGGACAGGCAATTTATAATTTGGCTCTGCTGTAAGTTGAGGAAACATTTTAAGCAGTGTGCCATAGCCGTTGGTGATGGAATAATGGATCGGAGTCGGTGTGTCGACGTGAACCATGTTGGCATTGATTGACAGCTTTGTCGCTGAATCAACCAGCCGTTTATTCTTTAGATCAACCAATAGTCCGAATTTACACAAGAAGTCGGCGCCAATGATGGGACGATTCACAGCAGGTAAAATGAAAGCATGCGTGAAGGTTCGTTTTAGCCCCAAATCCAACTGAAGCAACTTTGTGCCGTAAGTATGGATATTAGTGCCATTGGCGGCCGACAAAACTAGATTTAAATTGCGATTTAGTACATTAAATTAATTTCTGAAATTGTAAACTGGAATAACCGAAAGGTCAGCGCCAGTGTCGACTAAGAAGGTGGTTTGGTTTATTCGGTCAAATACGAATAACCGAGACGTATTAGGATTAGTTCTTATTGGGATCCCGACCCAGTGTTGTGATGGTTTTTTGAACCATCATCAACCACTTCCATGTTTGTTTTATGGAAACCAGACTTTTGTAACGATGAGAAGTCGCACGGAGGTACGCACTTTTTCGCAGCCTTACCGAACTTTACATGGCACCAACATCTGCCGTGACGGCGAGAGTAGTTGCTGGAGCTGCGGGATCTTGATCGTGAACGAGGTTTTGTTTTATCTTGGTCTCGAAACAAGCCATTTAATTTGGCCTCGAGCCGAGCGATTCGTGATTCAAGTGAGCCAGAGTTTTCACTCGTTGATTGAGCACGATCAGTTTTAACAATGGGGCGGGATTGCCGAAAAGAAACCTGTGATATACTTGTCCGTTGTTGGTCGATGTTTATAACCTCGTACATCTTGTCCGCGGTTTCAGCCAGAGAATGAATGCCTACTGATTCCGGTTGCGCGACAAGAGCTAATCCTATAAGTTCGGGCATCTTTTTAATCCAAAGCGATCTTATGACTTTTTCATTGAAATTCGTGCCCGCGAGTGTACGGATTCTTCTTAGCGCGTCAGATGGTTTTCGGTCACCCAAATTTTGGTCCGAGATGAGAGCTTCCAGTTGTCTCTCAAATGACGGCGCTAATCGTTCCAACAATAATCTTTTAAGACAAGTATACTGTTCCGTGGGTGGGGGTTGTGAAAGAAAATCCGAAATACTGTCGCAGGTCTCAGGCGACAGTGAAGAAAGCGTATGTAAAAATTTTTGCTTCTTTGTCTTAATCCCTTGGAGATCGAAAGTGGTCTCAGCTAGCAAGAACCAATTTTGAACATTATTCGGCCAAAACGGTTGTAATTTAATTACATTGTTTGAGGCTGATACCTCCAAGGGTGTGTGTTCAGTTTGATCCATCTGAGCTGGTGCTTGCTGTTGGAGGTTTGGGTCTGTTTGCTCATTACCATTACCCATTTTGAAAATTTTTGTAAATAAATTGATTTTAAATTTACGTTGTTAAATGAATAACGAACTCCAATATCCAGAAATTTCTACAGCAAAACTGAATACACCGATTGTTAACCAAACGAAATTCTTGAACCGACTATTCAATTTAATAATCTTCGACCCGACCCGTAAAACGATATCTAAAATATTTGATGAAAAACGATAATAATAATAATAAAGGAATGGATACCTTGAAGCATATGGCTTTAAATGATCACAGCACTAAGGCTTCGAGATACCCCCCAATTACGGGACGAGCTTGTCACTTCGTACTGGAAGGGCTCGTTGAAATTTAATAAAATAATTGATAATAAAGACTCTATAAATCAGCGTAGTTATCGGAAAATCCACCTAATGTGAGAGAAAGACCACCAACAAAAACGAAACAACCCTGAGAAATTTTTTTTTTTTGAAAAGGGAAATTTTTTTCCCGAGCAATGGTGAGTAATTTACAATGATTTGATTTTTAAAGCAAAAATCATAAACAAAAAAAAAATTTTAATTTAAGTGTAAAATTAATGTGTGGAAAAAAAATATAAAATCTTGAACCATTCAAAATGTATACATATATGGTAATCAAGAAATACCCAAAAAAAAAAAAAAACTTAGCTTATCGTTGTTGCTGCTGCTGTTGACGATGGTTTGGTGCTGTCTTCTTCTGTATTTAAGTTCCCGTTACTTTGTGGCTGCTGTCATAGAGTCGCACAATATGCTTAATTGTGCTATTTATTTCGTTGTTTCCGGTACTTTGTTGAATTAAATTACCGATTATAGTATTGGTTTGCTGATTATTCCAAATGAAATGGTGATGATGTTTTTCGTTGTGATGAAACAAAATAAAATTCTACATATGTTGTTATTTTTAAGCCACATGCGTACGATCTCGTCTGCGAGTGGGTGGTGTACCACCCTGTGTGAATTGTGCCACCCTGTGCAACCTCCACATGCACTTATCACTGTGATGAATTGCAAATCAATGCAATGTGTATTGCTCGCCGACCAAAATTATAATTACGCGCACAACGAGAAAAAAATAAAAATGGATTAGAAACGTGGAAACTTCGTTTCAAAATCAAAATTGATTTTTGAAATTTATTGCAAAAAAATAAATTGATACGTACCGTCTTACCTGGTACTTGTTTGTACCAGGTATCCACGACTTTACCATTTTGATTAATCCTTGTAAAATATGTAATTGTATTCCGCCAATTCCCTGTACTCTTGATACGGTTTATATACCGCACCAAGTATAATATGGATTCCAATGAAAATATGTAATTAATTAATTGCCCCGTAAAAACGGGTGTCGAAGGTCACCAATTATCGCGTTGCACGAAATAAATTAGTTTTGTTTTTCTTAATAAAAATTCAATTTATTTTATTCTAATTTATTCACAATTTATATTAATTTAATTACACAATTATATTTATTAATATAATTTACTTTTTTAATCACAAGTTATATTTTTTTTATTACTTCACCACTGTATACGCACTACCGTGTTTCAAGCAAACCAATTCGAGAGTATATACAAATTTTCACAACCGAGACGATGAAAATTTTTTTAGCGAAGTTATCGTTTTTGTTTGTTGGTTTTTATTTTTTATTGTGAATTTTATTTTAATTTTAGTGTTGACATACGAGAAGAATCGTAATGTCAAAATTCGCCGTTCTATTGAACGCGAGATGGACCCACAGAAAATATCACTCAAGTTTAAATTGAGGAAAATAATTTTAACGAGATGGGGCAAATATCACAAAATATAATTTAGTGTTCGATTATATTTTGTGTACATGCCATCTCGCTAGATGGCAAATGAAAATACGTTACGCAAAGAGATATCTTATGCGTAAACAAAATGTGTATGTGGTGGTGAACGAATTTCAATTTATATAACAAAAACTGTTTTATATAATTGAAATGCGTGAGCCGCTACAGCATCTTAAAACCGACTAAATTTGATCAATTTTTCGTTTCAAACGTTCTTAATTTTTCTTCAGACGGTATTGCTGTGTATGGCGATATCGATGTTGATAGTGAAATCGGTGTGTAATTGTACCGTGACCCAGAGATGTTTGTGGCAATTGATAGCATCTCAGAATTTGGAATTGCAGGATAACACTACAAAATTAAAATATTGTAGCATTAATATTACTCTAAGGACTAATTTACGTATATTACTAAATTTACATTGGCAATTCTCCATCGAACCAAATAGTTTTTAAACTTAATTCTTATTCCAAAAATAGGTAACAGATTATTATTATGTTAATAATATTAACATAATAATATTAACATAATAATAATCTGCTTTATGATAACCAGCCATTCAACATCCATTTGATATTTATATTATAGAATATAAATACCTTTAAAAAGATGGCCTAATGCCTCATACATATTCCAGGATTTTAAAATATTTTCAATTTATTCAACCACAATTTTTGCTGCTGTTTCAGATTGTAAGGGGGTTTCAAATTCCTGGTCTATGTCATTCAAATAATTGTCACTGATGCCCAAAGAAATAGAGGTGGGTGATAGATTGAAATACAACATATAGTTTTACAGTAAAAATACTTACCAGCTTCCTTTTCGAGATTTTCTGAATTCTCCATTTTCTAAAAGGAAATATAATTTTCAAAAGTTACCGAACAGTTAATTTTTAACATTAAGGACCAATGGCGCTAAAACTTATCCTTGAAGTAAATTTGATCATCACTTGTGCTTAACGTAAAATGTATCTGATCCTTGGAAATTTGGTTTAATATTTTATTATTTGTGTACACAAAACGGCAAAATCTCTTATCCATGTGCAATTATCATCCACAAATCTCGAAATTTTTTACTTTTTCTGGTTACAACAACAAAATAAAACATCTGACAGATGATAAGCCTTGGCTAAAATTTTATGCTTACCGTTTAATTATAGAGCCCAACAAAAAAAAATAAAATTAAAAAAAAGTATCAGAAACAAGAATAGTCACTTCCGACCTATTTTTCGATGCTGAATCCGAATCTGGTCACAGAATTCCCTATTAAATCAGGATTTTGGGATATTCTGATCTAAAAGTGCGAATAAGGCTGTGTTATGGGTTTTCAATATTTTGCTATATTGTTAGGGAATTTCAGCACTAAAAACCTATAATTCCATCGTAAAGTATCATCCTCTCATTTCCAATTCTCATTTCAACGTCTAAATATCTTTATCTATTACCGAGATATTGTAAATCAAAGTATTAAGATTTTTGTATTAACTTGTATGTCACACACCTTAACCATGATATGCGAATTTATTAGTGCGCACCTTTTTTGATTTACGATATCTCAGTAAAATATTAAGATATTTAGACGTCTATATACACAAAACATTAAAACTAAAATTCTACTTGTTCCTTTGCCTTGCGTGCAATGCTACACTCTTTCACCAATTTCGTCCAAGTATCCCAAAGATGTATATTTGAACTCAAGGCAAATTTTAAGATGAAAATCGGTTCGATAGATCAAACCGTTTTTATGTTGTTCGCTGTTATATTTTTTGGAGCATATTAAATTGTGGTTCTACGTAAAGCAGGTAAATAAGCTGTTGCTGAATTTCACTCAAACATCATTTTATTTCTAAACCGATTTTGATGGAATTCAACATGTGCGATGGAAATGGGATTCTATAATGAATATGAAGTGCTGAAATTTGTCTAATTAACATGGAACTTGGCTATTTCTTGATTTGATGAAATTCCAAGGGCGATGGATATGGGATTATCAAATTATTTTTGTATTAATTGCTGAAATGGAAAAACTAAACAAAATTTTGTAAATTTTATATCTCGCTGACAAACCAAACACAAACAATTATCAAAAATAAATTCAACACACTGAAAATTTAAACACAATTTCAGAGTGGTAAATAAAAAATCCCGAATGATTCAAGAACAGGGTATTTGGTTGCATGTGGAATAGAAATACAAAGGGAATCCTCAGAGCAGCAAAACTAAAAAGCAATACCACTGGCTGATTTGCGGCAGTATTTTGTATTTTTACGTTATTACTTATAAATCCAAAGAACGATAAAAACCAAAGATAATAGAAAGTTAAACATTAGTTTAATAAATTTTTATTTATATAACTACTCCGTGAGAATGACGGAATGAGTCAGCAGAAACGTTGGAGGATTCTGCAATTTAAAAAAAAAGTTATTAAATTTACATAAATTTAAAACAATAAAATAACTAAATAATTATGGAACATTAGATACAATTTTGAAAAATAAGAGCTTAAAAAACTTTGAATTGGTTAAAACTTGTGCAAACTGGGCTGGCTTATAATTCTCTTAAAACTTGTTGAAAATGAGCAGGCTTGTAGGTTCCTTAAAGAAAAATATTCTAAATTTATAAACTACTTCTTAAAATAAGATCATAGGTTTAGCTCGCCAAAAGCCTTAACATAAAAATGGGGACGACAAAAGAAGGCCCGATCAATCCAAATACTTGCGGCGCCATTTACCGTACAAACCATAATAAATATCTTGGAGGCCCCAATAAAGAAACATGTTCCTTCTTAGCAACTTAATTCCCTAAACTACACTTTATTTTCATTTATACACATTAATATCTAGCTCTATTAAATTAATATTGTTGTTAGCCTGTTTTTTTGTATTTATTTGAACTTTGTTCGTTTCATTTTTATATTTATTTAAAAGCTTTGATACAGAGAAAGAAAATCCGTGTTGACGGTCTTTACTACTAAATATATTATGCTACGCACATGCACACACATACAGAGCAGCAAGAAAAAAGCTTTTGATAATATAAATCTTGTCAGGATTATATTTATTTTCTATGTTATATTTTTGTGTGCTTTTTATTTAGCTTTTTCCCATTTATATATTTTTTCTTTATTTTTGTGTCTATATTATATTACTGTTGCTGGGGTTTCGTTACACTATTTTTCATGCGATAACAAGAAAAGATGGTAGAATTTTTTTTTTATCAAACTGTGATTTCACTAATTTGATTTTATAGTATTTTCTGGTCATCCTTCATCAATCAATTTATCGTTATATAAAAACTCGTTTAAACAGAAAACAACAGAAACTTCATAGTATATTATATTAACTAAAGCATTTCATACAAAAAAAGTTAAAGCTATTTTCACTGTATTAGCTGTATCCAGATATGTAGTGATTTTAAAATTTCTTGCGAAAGTGAATAAAGCCAGCAGAAATAACCATACTGGCGAAAAGAAAAATACATAGAAATTTTTTTTTATTGAATTTTTAATAAAACTTAATAGAGCAAATTTTATTTTCACCAAAATAAAATTATAAAATAAAACGGAAACTTTTTTCAGCTTGTCATTTACGGAAACAGATTGAATAAATGATTGGAAAATTGAATGCGAATAAAAATAGAGTATAAAACAAAAGGGAACGAAACTTAAACTTTTCAATTTCAACAAAAATTCTAAAAATGTACCTACGAGATGTTTTGTTATTTTTAACCGATTTATGTGACATAAATTACAACGACAACAATACGGCAGCAAACAAAAAATTAATTGTAAAAGAAAAAAAAATATTTCCGTGTTTGAACTCGAATCAATTAAAACTGTCATTCTTATGTTCTGAGAATAAAAGCACAGCGAATGGTCTGTTGAGTTTCTTAATTTTTTATTCTTTTGTTTCCTAAATCACTTCTAAATTTAAAAGTTTTTTGTTTACCTCAAACAAATTGTTTTAGTTAACAAAAAAAGAGATTTTTAAGAAAACAGCATATCTCGTGTAAAGAGTAAAAATCGGAAAATTAATTAAAGCTAATTGAACTTTTTTTAATAAATGCTTCTGTGTTTATTTTTTGTTTGTTATTTTAGAGACATAATGAAATTGCCGGAAGGTTACGATTCTTAATGAAGGTGAATAGAGCACCTCACTAAACAGACTTTTTTTTAAATGCTGCTAATGGCGTTATTCTTGAATCTTTCTACGTAAGAAACTAACCAAAAGTAATCAAATCTTAAGCGAAAATTATTACATACATATTTTAAGTCTTAACCAATGTTAATACTTATGTATTGTTCTTGTTTTTGTGTTTCTAGTTTTGAATATTACTTCGAATTAAATTCTTTAACTTCCTTCCTTAATACTTTTAATTCCAAGGTCGTCATATATGTATATTACTATTTTAAATCTTATACGGAGCAATGGTAACACTGGGAAGTATTTTCGCTTAGGTTCGTTGCAGGAGTTTTTTTTTTTTTGAAGCGCTGGTGGATCCCCTTAACTGAACAACGTATGTCCATATTGGTTTGATATTATTGTATGTTATTTCGGGATTAACACCTACGCTAATATCGTTTAAGTAATTGGGTTATTTAGTTTGACCATGTATTGCCTGTGAAGAAGAGATTTTCTTAGATCTGAGTGAAATCTTTTCGGTAGAGTCTCTTTAACTTTGTGTATTAGTCCATGGTGCCAAAGACTTGTGCGATATCCGGCAGCAGAACAATATTTATTTTACTATAAGAATATTGCGCCATTCTTCTACTACTGGTTTCAATTTCGTTAATAACATTTTTTCAAATAGCTTTGAAATTGGACGTTATGATGAAATCTGTGTTTCATTTTTTTCTGGCTTAGGTATCTTTGTAATCAAAGATATCTTCCATTTTTGAGGAATATAACTAGTCCACCTAATGCGATCAATTTAATATAAATGTTATTAGTTTTATGCATCTGTCCGGCAATTAGCATGAAATAATTAGTTTCTTCGTGTGGTGCGAATATGGCTATTTATGGCTTCAATGGCGTCAAAATGTGTTCCACAGAGTAGCAATTTGAGTCTGGGAAACAGGAAAAAGTCACATGGTGCTAAACCAGGCGAATGTGGTATTGTATTGTATTGTATTTTATTTACGAAAATTTTATATTAAAGACCAACAGCATGCTTCCACTATCAGTTTTGAGCATGTGCTCATTCATAACTGATCATGGGGCATGCGATGGCTTAACATTATAAATAATAAATAAATGGAAAAAGTGTAATTTCATAATCATCGTGGCGGCACAGTGGAAATTATGTATTGTACATACTCGTCCCTAAGATTTTATGCTTTTCGGGAGTGTCTACTGCCATCAATTGTTATATACACCACTTGAAAATTTATCATCGTAGCAGCATCTCCCTTGATGATCCCAGTGGTGGCCGCAATCTGCCAATCTGCCATTGCCATCAATTACGAAATTTTACAATAGATATTTTTTTGGCTAGTATTTGAATTAATTTAAAGTAATTTTTAAGGAAAATATAAAAAACTCCTCTTGGTGGTTGATCGATAGTATTTATTGAGTTGTTGGCTTTATATTTGTTCACAATCGTAGTTCGGTTTGATGGCGCGTTGTTGTCATGTAAAATCCACGGGCTTTATCCATAATTCCGATCACTTTTTCGCATCAGCACAAGAAATTTCGTTTGCAACACAAAATTTAAGGCCAACTCTTTGTTCAATAATTTAGTTCATCGTATAAATCGTCGTGCACTAATGAGGTCGACTGACCTAACCAACTGCTGAAAGCAAACTGGTTAACAGATCGCGCTCGAAGTTCAGATACTTAAAAACAGAGTGAACCATGGTCACATAAAATTTGGTGATTATCATATGATCATCATTAGCAAAAAAAAAGAAAAAGAAAAAACTACATTTTATTGCAATCAAGTCAAAGTAACAACAAAAATATAATCTCATCCACATTGATTGCTCTCGCCATTTTACAAAATTCTCATTTCTAAGCCGAACTTATTAAACAGGCTACACGTAAATAATATGCATAAAAGAAAACAACATAAACACATTTTCACGCAAATTAGGTCAATGAAGCAATACAAAAAGAGAACAATTCTAAACTTCAGCCATGTAGCAATTTTAGGCAACCAAAATTGTAACAAGCTGAGCAGCAGAAGCATTGGCTTTTTATTCTTCGCTTCTCTTCAAGTTCGTTAGCATTTTTAAATTTATTGTTGCTTTCCACAAAGAATAATCTGTCCTCTTGGTTGACAAGAGATCACTTAAATAGTTCAGGACGCTTTGGTTTTCTTCTTCCCACAATGCAAATCTTAGGGCCTTAATAGCTCGATTTAATTTCCATTTCAATAACAGTGATTTTGTTTGTTGCCATTGACGGCAAATTTTTCGCTTTTCCTGAATTAGTTCCTGTATATTATGTGACTGTTTATTAACTTTTTCAGTATAATAATGCCAGGACATCTTTAGATTTTATAGTGATGTCGTATCAATATCTGGTGGTGTGATACGATTAATATTCAGCAGATAATTTTGTTTCACTAGTCTCCTATATTGATCCCAATTAATTCGCTTGTTTGTAAGACGAACGTTTGTACAACGGTGGTACCCACTGTTACTATTAACGGTGAGAAGACAGATATTAGCAATCGGTGGCCTTAGCATATGTACGTGAAATGCCCTTAATTACGCAGAATTCAATTAAAACAGGAACGTTCTTTTTATCCGTGGACCAGTAAGTTGGGTGACCAGCAGATAAATAATCCAAGGACTGTTCCTTCCCAATAATTCAAAGACAGCTTCATAAAGAAAATTGTTTGTCTTTCTTTCGGAGATGTTGATCTGGAACCCCAATGAGTATGTTTGGCGTTGTAACCACCCCTCCCCCCCCCGCACCGGCAAGAAATTTATTATCTAACTAACATACAATATACTGATGTTATGAGACAGTTTCCAGACCACTTCTGCAGACAGTTGTACGTTGATTATATAAGTTTTTTCTCATATTACGTAAGGTCATAGTGTTTTAATGAATTTTAATGTGACAAAATGAAACTAACGATGCATAGTGGGTCATCTCGAATCGCTTTCTTAACCGTTTTAACGGAGGTTTCTAATGGTCACCATATTTACTGTATTTAAACCCCTGTGACTTTTCTATGGGGATATTTAAAAGATCGGGATCGGCACGTTCATAGTCAACGTTGATATGAGTGAATTTGAAAACGCTATGCGGACGAACGAAATTGAAATCACGATTAATCTTCTCCTCCCAGTTATTAATTCCATACCTAAAAGAGTAGAAAAAATCATTAACAAAAATGGGGACATATCATATTGTAACCTTTACAGCACTAAGTATATAGTTTTTGTAAAATAAAAATATATTTATAAACTTCAAATGGTTGCTTTATTGTTTTTAAAGAAACGTAAAGTCGCATTTTGAATTGGACACCCTTTATTTGGATGATTATCTTATATATTTCGGACAATGTCCAGAACTCATCTCTTAGATATTTTCGTGTTCCTCATTGAAAATAACGGTATTTTTTTATTTTTTGTTTTTACCTTCTGTTGTCCCGTTATTAGATACTTTAGTTTTGACAGTTTTTCAAACCTGATTTTTTACCCCGAAGTAAAGTTTCATATTCTCGGTTCTAAGTATTGGATTCGGGTGGATTTTTCTTCGTCAATCGTAATATACTCAAAACTGCATTTAACAGATAAAACAGCAGCTTTCCAGAAAAGTGTAAAAGAGTCTGAGTTTGTTCCTTCCCTAGCTTATCTAACAGAGGGCTTCAAAGTTGAAAAATCGTGTTTTTTATGTAAAAAATAATTGATTATTTACAGTTAATGGGATTTTTCCTAATTATTTTCATAGACAATAAACAAACATTAAGAAATATGTAGTGCAAAACTACAAATATTGTAGCTAGTTTGATTACGCAGGCTTGCAAAAAAAGGGTTTTTGTTTTATTTTTTTTTTGAGTCGTATCCGAAGAAATTTTTTAGCTATCGAAAATTTTTTTGTGCGTGTTGTGATAACCAAGTTCATACCTGTACATGCTATAAAATCACATTCTAATGACTAATGTCTTAGCCATGGTAATTGAATTGGTTTTGATGCCTGAAAGAGTGGATAGTGATTACGACAAAAGTGTCAAAAAGCGTATTTTTGTCACTTTTGTAATTCAAATAACTCAAGACGAAAAAGAGATAGGGCAAATTATTCAACAAAATAGTATTTAGGGTAACAAAATTTACGCAAAACCGTATAATAAACAAGTTCTCAGTCAATTATGCATAGTTTAAACATTTCATAACAAGAACACGCACATTTTTCACGCATAACTTGTATTCCTTCTCATTTTATAAGTAAACGATTTACAGATTCTTATATTTGTAAAGTTTTTGTAGTCGTAGATTTTGGTACAACTTTTGTACTTTTTTTCCAAAAGGGTGGGTGTTTGTAGCCCAGAGCACTGCGACCATTGAGCCCTATTGTGCATTCCTCGAGATTCTTACGTGAAACGTAGGTCTATGTCCTTGACAAGCGCCCCTACCTGATGCATATCCAGTGGGTCGGCCACTGGATTATATACGCATTGAGGATGATGTGTTTGGATGTCTCCTTACCGCAGTCACAGAATCTGCAATGGTCCGTAAGGGACCTTCCCATTTTATGTAGATGGCTGTTAAAAACCAGGTAAGGGATCTTAGGGATTGGGGTCCATCCACGGTGCCTCTCCTAGACGTATAATATTATAACTGAATAATTTCTTGCCTGTCTCATCCCAATGGAGGACTCCCACAGTAATTTCCTATAGTTCTGCTCCCAGTTCGTTATACCATCTGCCAAGTGGGTATTGTAAAAAGCAATACTAGGACTGGGACCCAGGAAATCTCGGCTTGCTCCCATTTTTGCACATCGGTCTGCTGCCTCATTTCCTTTAATGATGGAGTGACCAGAAGACCACAAAAGTGTGACTTTGTTTGCTTTACCCAGTTCTAATAAATTACAATATCAGCTGCAGAACAATTTCGAGTTCAACACTGAAGCTCCTAAGGCTAGCAGAGCTGCCTGGCTGTCCGAGATTATATAGATCTCGGTCTTCTTATATTTAACTAATATATGACAAAACAATTAGCATTGTACGTACTAATATATGACAAAACAATTAGCACAAAGCAAAATTTGGCAACTAATATCAGAGGACCCTGTATATTATAGAGCCATAATCAAAAAATTTGAGCTTTTATAAAGGAATTAGAAACGATGAAAATATCAAACTTTCCATAGTAAAACACATGAAACATATGGGAAATCACTTTTTTTTCAAAGAATGATTTTAAAATGAAAATTCACAAACTCTTTATTACTCATTATGATATAATAAGCAGAAATATTTGAAATGCTCCATACATGAATATCAATTAAGAAAATGATTTTCATTTATTTATTTAAAGAAACATTTTTACAAGAACAATAAATAAATTTAATAAAAGCTAAACAAGCTTACAGGGGTTACAAGGTAACAAATAAATTTAACTACTTGAATACTAGCCAATAGATGGCAGTAAAGCTTTCAGCCGCTGTCAAAATTGTTTATTCGTTTACAGAAAAAAAAATCAAAACAATGAGAGAGGAAATCTGTGAAACGCTTTTGAAAGAAAAAGTCACAGTAGGTTTTAGCAGTAATTACTCATTTTTAGTTAGATTTTCCGGAGAAATACAGGGAAATATTGGAAACCAGATTTTTTTTTGAAAATTTAGCTAATTGGCGAGTTATTTTCATTCATAACTCAAAATCAACAAAAATGCAGTTAATTAGTTTTCCAAAAACACAAAAATTATTATAATTTTACAAATATCAATATCAGTAAGAAATACATAGTAGCTATATAAATAAAACAAAAATAAACCATTTATATTCCTTAATACAGTGCCGATTTCATTTCCAGGGCAACAAATACAAATATCACCGAATCCGCAACAATTTGCACAATTCCAAAGTGCTACATATTTTGTCTAACCGACAAAACGGAATCAATCAAATTTAACTCACCAATTTGGCAATATGAGTTGGGGTAACGTTTGGGAATAAACTGCTAATGGGTATACTCATAAAATTGAGATACATAAAATATATTAAATTCAAAATAAATACTTTGTCAAAATTTATTTACTTTTAAAAACAAAAATAGAATTAAAATAAAGTTAGTATAAATAAAATATGTCCAAGTGAAAATTAAACGCGGTCAATGGTTATCCGCAAGAATGTTTGAGAGCTGATCGGATTTACACTTGTAAATTGTATTATTTATTTTTCAGTGTTTCCTGGAATAACAAACTGGCAAAAAACGCTTTGGCTCACGATCAATAACTTTCAAACACCACATTTGTGTGTGCGTGTGTGTGTGTGTGTGTATCTGGCACCACATTTTATGTCACAATTGTTCGGAAGTTGATCAGGACTATAAGCTCGACTTATCGATTAGTACAAATAATTTCGAGCAGCCAATTTATAAAATTCCGCGGAATAAATTAATTAGATGAAATCGCGCAGTTTGAATGTGAGAGGGCATTAAATTTGGAAAGTGTTCGAATGTTTATTGGCGATAAAAAGATTCGTAATGTGAATTTGGTACTTTCCCCAGGATACGAACCTCAATTGATGATTTATTTGTTCCAAAGCGATTTATACGGTTATATCGGAAGTCATTACGTAAATATACTATTTTATAAAAACTAAGGAAACTAACTATTTGAAAATTTCTGTTACAGTTCAACATATTCAACATGGTATCCCGAAAATTCATCGAAGTACAATTCTGCGAACAACAATTTTACGAAATCACAATTCTTCGCAATAACAATTCACCGCAAAATTCATAATTAAAGTTCCAAAAGATCCTTTATAAAATGACTTGAAAATGAAAAAAAAAACACTCACTCAGCAAAAATACTAATAATAATAAGAAGAAAATTATAAACAATACATTTTTTATAAATAATTTATTTGGGAGCAGCTCGAAATGTTGTTTTCCCAAAATCTTGTTTTTTATTTATACTTTATAAAAGAGAACAATTTCTATATAATCCGCTCCTACGTGCGGCACGCAGTACGACATGTTTGCTGATCTCGGCTCCTACGTCCCCCGAAGTTCAAATCTAAAGCCTCTCGGAGGGCTAAGCGGGGCGGGGGGAGGGAAGCGCAGGGACCTCCCGCATGCCCGTGACAGTTAGCGAAGCCGTTAGCCTCTACAATTCTATTTATATTTTTGGTTATTTTCGTTTCGTAACCGAAATCCCCATTTTCAGAATTTATAAAAAACAAGATTTCGAACCGCTCCCAAATAAATTATTTATAAAAAATATATTGTTTATAATTTTCTTCTTATTATTTGTATTTTTTGTTCGAATAATTATAAAAATTATATTGTTAATAACAAATTAAAATCTTTAAATAATTTTATTGTTAATTGGTTTGTTATAAATAAATAATTTTATCACAATTATTCTTGTTAAGAATAAGTAATCAATTAAAAAAAAAATAAAATAAAAATAAACGAAGTTCACACTAAAATCATTTTATTATAGATCTTTTGGAACTTTTAATATGAATTTTTCGGTGAATTATTTTTCGATGAATTGTGATTCCGTAAAATTGTTGTTCGCAGAATTGTGCTTCGATGAATTTTCGGGGAATCAAAATTGTTAAAACACAGAACACTGAGAATACAGTGCAACCAATTAGTCTCCGTACATTGAAAATATACTAGGAAATCGGTTAGATAAACGTTCCTAACTTTGTTATTACTGGTTGCATATTACTTAGGTTTGGTTTTTTAGATAAAAAAACTTATTGTTTAAAATTAAGTAAAGAAAAAAATTTAAAATAGCTATATTTTTAATAACAACCATAAAATAATTCATTATAACTCAACAAAAATATTGAAACCATTTAGTCTCCGTATTAAAATTCTCAATAACGGAAAAATATTATTTCATTTTCTGTGATTCTTTTTTATTTTGCATTCGTAGCATCGTTATAGTATAATATATATATATATATATATTTGAAAAGTAAAGTGACTCTTCAGTCTTCAAAATTAAATTCAATGGCGTGTAATCTTAGATTAACTATAGATAGAACAAAACAATTTTTGTTGTGAAGCCGTTTTTGTTTATTTATGTTTTGATTTTTCATGAAAAGAGAAAGAAGAAAATGAGATAACAATATTTAACGTATGACTGAATCGCGCAGTGGCGGAGCAATTTTATATAATAAGAAGGGAACAGAAAAATATACAAATGCAAATTGTTTTCTATTGAATTTTTTTTTTATTTTAAAAATTAATTACATAATACCTAAAATTTTTAAAAAACATTAACGCATCACATTCCTTGAAAGTTAATTATTCTTGTGTAGAAAGATCGCAGTGATGTTTTTTTATTTTCTAATTTTGCTATATAGTGAAATCGTATGTTTAAATATTTTTCTGCTATACACCTAATTAACAAATTTCTGTGGCATTCTGCTTCCAAGAAAACGGTATTGTTGCAAAATCTTTCTTGGGCCCTTAAGATTATTTTATTGTAAATGATTCTAGATATTGCAATATGACTTTTAATACTTATTCTGATTTCCTTTTCTATAAATTTACAAATTTTTATTACATCGAATGATGGCTTTTTTAATTTATTATTTCTATCTTTTATATCTATTAATAAATGTTTATCCTGATCTGAATGTAATAAATTCAAGCAAGAATCGCATTCAATTCTGGTGTATAAATGCCTAACCACAAAACCTGAAACGTATTCTACAATGTCAGTCTGGTATTCTGTTAGTTCTATGTTAGGTTGATGTATTAGGTCTACATTTACAATGCCATTTAAATTCTCAGGCTGATTTTGGTCGCAAATTACTGCTGGCTGCGATATAAAGTGCAATCCTGATTGGTCCGTTTCATCACTATTTTCCTCGCTTTGGTCTAAATCTTGATCAGAAAAAAATGTCTGTCGCTGAGATAAGGTTTCATTTATGAGCTTGACTGATGATTTGAATATATTTACCTGTAGTATTGAAATGTCTAATTGTGGAAAACAGTTTCCGGTGGTATTTTTAATTTGAACGTGTAGTAAAAGTCTTTTATAAGTAGCGGCAAACTGTCTAACTGTTGGGTTATTGTTATAGCCTAAACGACACCTAACTGACGAGAAGAACAACTCTAAATGGTCTTGGCTAATTTTATACATCGGTACATACTCCAGTAGTCCACTTTCAATAAATTTATCGTAAATAGTTTCAAGATTCTTCAAACACAAAATAATACCTAAAAATCCGGTATGCCGTTTAGATTCTAATACAGGTTCCATAGAATATTTAAACTTTAATGATTCTATGTATAAAACAGCCTCTTTTGAAAATTTTTTGATTTTATCAATATTTGAAGAACAAATAGGTTTGTTGAGATTGTTGCATTTGATATTTCGACTATTCAAAATATCAAAAATAATTTTTTTAAATATTTCCAATCGATAGTACCACCATCGATATCGATAAGAGGACCTCTTTCAGCAAAAGAGTTTCTGACTAATTTCCGCATATGACACGCGTCTAAATTGAACATAAAACTACCAACGTTTTCAATGTTAAAAGAAGAATAAAGGTTCGGGCTTTTTAAATTACACCCTAATAATTTTGCGGCCGTTAGGTTCGCAGGAAGACCGTCACAGGTAATGCCTACTACTTCAACCCCAGTGTCTATTAGATTTTTTAAGCAAATTTCTATTACATTTTTTCTTTGGTCTCCTGTAAAGGAAGTAATCGGAAAATATCCAATAGGTATTTTCCAATGTTTATTAATACACACTACCATAAATACTAAAATCTGCTGTGCGAGCATTTTATTACATTCAGGATCTGAACCAACTTCTACGTAACCCCATGTCCTTTTTTTATGCTCATCCCATTCTCTTCGAGCTCTAATCGAAATTTCATCAAAAACTAAATTAGTGATAACTCTTTCGTTTTTAGTTTTTGCAATTTCAACTATTTTTCGAAGAGTGGTAAATGCTTCTTCTGTAAATCCAGGATTGCCATTTACCGACTGATACCAACGACTAATGGTTTTTAAATGAGGCAAACATAAATCTAAGTTTCTTCGAACATAATTATACGCTTTCGGTGAATAAAAATTCAAGTTCAAGGCAAATTTTTTAAGTTCCTCGCTATACACTATTCCTTTCATGCTCCTTCGCATCAATTTCTTTCTGTACACACTGAATAATTCCTTTCCGATTCCTTTGGATTGGTTTAAAATTAAACTGTCATCTTCCGAAATTAAATTTTTAGATTTTAAGTCTCGAATAAGGGTAGTTAAGTTGTTTATCTTAAAATTTCGACGTCGAAGAGTTTGATGAAGTTTTCTAATTTTTTTGGATTTTACTACAGCTGCTACTCTTAATTTTCTTAATTTTTGCCTCTTAGTCGCTGATGAAAGAACATCATCGGAAGATGATTTCATTGCTCTTTTGTAGGTCATTTTTGATTTCTTCGGGGTTGTTGGTAAATTTTCTTTACCACTAGAAGTAGCGTTCAAATCATCAGATGTTGTAGTATCTGCTAATGCCTAAGTAATATTAAATTATTTAAAAAAAGTTGTTACAATTTAGTTTCGCAAAATTAATTTACTAACTTCTAAATTTTTATCAGCAACAATTTCATCTGCAGTTTCTGTCACAGTACCTTCATCAGTAGTTGAAGGCTTCATCTTTATTCACAGTATCTGGCATTTTTACATTCGATTCCGGTGATAGAATCCTAACCAGAGGGCGCCTACATTTTTTTACCTAAATAGATATATTTTAATTATAATCAGGGATATTTTGATTTATAATTTCAAAGTGGTTAATTAATTCAAGTTAAAATATTCGTCGTTTTCACTAAGCAAATTCGTTGATACTTTATATTCCGTAATTATATTTATCAATGCATTTTATGTAATCAACGTACAAGTTTTACACTGGTGCATTAATAATTCAGACTGGTGCATTAATAATTATGATGAACATATTTTAAATGGTCAAAAGTTTATATAATCATTGAGATGAGCGAAATTGCTTAGTAAAGGTTATGAGGCCTCAAAATAAACACATATTAATATATATGTATTAGCCGCATTTCATGAAACCGAGTGATCCGAATCCGATCGAAGTTTTCATTGAAAGCAACAATAAAAATTGTACTAAGAAATGCAACTATTATTAATGTTGACTGATCTACAATCCATGTTTTCTTTATACAATACTAAATAGTTACCTCTTTTTTATAAACAAAGATTGAAGGAACTGAATCGCTTTTTAATATCCTTCGGATACAACCAGGTTTAAAATCGATACTTTTGAAATGTTCTGAGCATACAACATCACGATCCTTTGGGTACCAATTCTTCCATTTTAATGCATATAGCCATTTCTTCCTAATATCCCTGTTTCTTGGAAACCTGTATTTGAATTAACAACATTGATTAATTTTTTGATTAATAAATCTTTAGTCAATTCGTAATTTCATGCCCGTGAATCGCAGAAATTTTTTTAGAATTAGACGATAGCTTAGATTCATTACTAAGTTAAACATAAACATCAAATCAAATATTCGTAAGCTAAATAACCGAATTGAATATTCGACTCGTTTTTTAGTTTTATGTTAGCAAAAATATTCGATTAATCATATTATTCGATAATTGAGTTATTCGGCAAATTTCATGATAGACCCCCCCCCCCCTCCCCGATTTTAAAAGAAATGGCTTTGTCATACGTAAAACTATACTTTCATCTTCTATACTTTTACTTCTTACATTATATACTTTCATCATTTGTCGGCCAATTTCAACAGTCGAGCCACAAAATATAAAAATTGTTTTTTTGTTAATAATTTTGTCATTGTAGGAATAAATTTATGTCGCAAATTGAAAATAACCGCAATATTGGTTTAAAAAATCCAAGCGAATGTAGGTGACAAGTGACAACCTTAATCCTTATCTTTCTCACAGGATAATAAAAAATTAAAAAATAAATTAGCAGGTAAGAAGATATTTTTGTTACATAAAGGGATGTAATATTTTTATTACAGCCATTTCGTTTTGAATGCAATAAATATTTATGACGTTGGTTAAATGCAGAAGAAAAAATTAAACAGGTAGGAATTTTTTCCCGACTGAATCACAGTGCTATTATTTAAATTTAAAATTGAAGGATTTCGGTTTATTCTTAGATAATCTAAGGGTTTATTATATCAGGTCATACGTCATACATTGAAATTATACCTGTCTTAATTCTACGCGATAGAATATCAGAAGTGACTAAAGTAACTAATTTTAATGTTTTTTAAATTACTAAAATATTACCTGCTACAAATACTTAATATACGTATACAATTACATATTACATAATATTATATAACAATATACAGATGTATAAAACTATAAAACCATAATTGATTTTGTTAACTTGCGATACAATTTATTTATATTTTTATGGGCATGAATTTTTATTAAAAACTGAACATCAAAAAAAATTTGAAATCAGCCAAAAAATTAATAATCGGCTAACGAAAATAATCACACCGCACATAATAAATAAAATAATTTTAACTACACCACTGGGTTTTCGAGCCGAATGAAACTTAAAAACCTTGTAAAAACACAGCTCTTACATTATACCTTAGATTATACTACATTATACTAACACAACTGTACTATACTTGTATTGTTATTGTTTACAAATATAGCACGTGGATTTTTAACTTTTTTTTAGAAAAATTTTATTGTTTCCACTTATTTTTTTGAATTAAAATTAATATTAATTAAATTATTAATTAAATAGTATTAACTATGCACGTGTACACTATAAATTTGTGTAATGTTAATAAAATCAATCATGCCGTTATTAAGTAAATGCAAAAAAACGGTTTATTGACACTATCGAAAAACTTACCTATGGAAAGAAATTTCCTTTTTTTTTATTACATCAGAGTTTTCACAACCATAAACATTACACTTTCTCATTTTTTATAAAAAATAAAAACTTATTTTTGTTTTTTTAATTTAAAATCTGATATTTTTAAGTTATAACTTTAAGACACAAAATTGCACTTACGAATGACTAAAATATCCTATTTGTGGTCTTATATGCGCATCTCGTTTTATTTATTTGTTCATCTCGCTTTGGCATGCCACCTTTGCGGCTTCACTTTTTATTTTCGTTTTGTATTGAAATTTTGATAGTTGTTCTATCTATAGTATAATCTAAGCGTGTAATAAAGAAATACCAATCGCACCTTGAGAATTGATGGTTAAATTAAAAAATGAAGGCAAATCTTATAAGGATATTGGTGATATAGTTGGAGGAAGTCGTTCGTCTGTCCCATATGTTTGTCAAAAATATAATTCTACTGGATCCGTAGCCAACAAACCTAGATCTGGACAGCCACCAAAATTAAACAGCGCTGCAAAACGCAGTATTTTGATAAATGTTCGGGAAAATCCAAAATTGAGTGCTAGTAAAATAGTTCAAAATCTACAATCGGACTATAATATTAAAGTATGCCCACAAACCGTTCGGAATTTGCTAAACGGAGCTGGGTACAATGGCCGAATAGCGCGGAAGAAGCCGTTCATAAACAAAATAAATAGAGCAAAAATATTAGCTTTCGCAAAAACCCATTTAAATAAACCAAGCAGTTTCTGGAATAATGTTATTTTTAGTGACGAGACAAAAATTAACATACATGGGTCAGATAAACGCGTTACAGTGTGGCGAAAACCAAATAAACACCTGAAAACTAAGAATTTATGTGGGATTGTAAAGCATGGTGGAGGTGGCCTAATGTTATGGGGGTGTATGAATGCATCTGGAGTTGGACAGCTCCGCATCATAGAGTCTATTATGGACAAGCAACTTTATTTAGACATCCTTAAGAAATACTTACACGCAATTGCGGAGAAATTTGGCATAAGTAGATCGTTTATCTTCCAGCAAGATAACGATCCAAAGCATACGGCATTTATGGTGAAGGAATGGCTGCTCTATAATTGTCCAAAGCAATTACATACGCCACAACAGAGTCCAGATATAAACCCGATAGAGCATCTCTGGGCCGAATTCAAAAAGTGGATTAAAAATCGGATTGTGAAAAATAAGAAAGATCTCGCTGAAGTTGTGAAGGATGAATGGAACCGAATTGAACCAGAAGTAACAAAAAAATTGGTAGAATCAATGCAAAGACGACGGCAGGCAGTTATAAAAGTCAAAGGTGGTCCTACGGATTACTAAAAAAAATCCGATCAGCGACTAAAACCAATTCTGTTATTTTATTGAGAGTTTTAATACAGTGTACGGAGATTACACGGTTTCAATTTTTTTGTTGAGTTATAATGAATTATAGTATTTTATTGTTGTTTTTAAAAATAAATTTTGAATTTCTTTACGTAGTTTTAAAAAATAGGTTTTTTTTTATTTTAAAACCCAAACCTGAGTAATATGCAATCAGTAATAACAAAGTTAGGAACATTTAACTAACCGATTTCCTGGTATATTTTCAATGTACGGAGACTAATTGGTTGCACTGTACATAGTTTCACACGATCGGTTAACGAACAACTGCACTATTTAATATCATTTTTTAATTTATATGATTTTAATACGTTCCGAAGATTGTAAGAGAATTCTATCCAGTTTCGAACTGATGAGCTTATGATTATGAAAAAATCAATCTTTTCATCAGGCCGCGGCGACTGGACTGATTATACCACAATTTACATTCTATATATACAGAATGTGCTGTGCTTTATGTACTAGCGAATCGTACTAATACAGATTAATTAACATTCAACAAAAAATTAATAAAGTAAAATTAGCGTACACAGAAATAGAGCTGTGTGAATGTCGTGAAGAAGAAAAAATTGTAAGAGAATTTATCTGTATTAGTACGATTCGCTATTACATAAACCACAGCACATTCTGTATATATAGAATGTAAATTGTGGTATAATCAGTCCAGTCGCCGCGGCCTGATGAGAAGATTGATTTTTTCATAAAAATTATTCTTTAAAATTAGCGTATTCTTTAAAATTGGAAAGTGGTCAAGGTTCCAAGTTTTAGGGATAGGACATGTAAATAAAAAAATTTAAAAGATGATATCCTTTTGTTCTAGTTAGTTAGTAAACAAAACAGAATGCATATATTTATGTACATTGTTATCTCAGAATAAATAACACATACAGCATTTTTTTATAAAACTGAAAAATTCGATCAACTGGGATCTTTGATTATCCGGGAATCGTTCGGTCCCGAGCATCCCAGATAATCGAGTTTCGACTGATGTATTTTTACGAACACGGTAAACAAAAAAAAAGTAGGACGCTTTTGTTTTCAGTTTTTTTTATTAATATATAAATATTATTTTTAAACATCCACAGATAATATTGAGTTTTATGAACATCCTTATGAATATAATTAAAACAAAAATCCAAATGATTTCATTACGAATTTTTTTTTTTTTTTTTTTTTTTTTTTTAATAATTTTATTTATGATAACAATAAAATTTTTTTACAAAGTAACTAGTCATTTTTGACTAACAGCGTTTGACTCTGACAATATAATAATAAAGCACTCATATGTGTTCTTTACATAAAGTGTTGTTTTGGTTGATGTTGCATTGTGCGGACTATTCAGGCAACTCAAAAGGTTTTAGTCTTTTGAGTCTTCTTATTATACCCTCTTGATGAAGTAGTCTTGCAGCTTCGATATTAGGGTGATGATGGAGCCTCTCCTGGTGTTTTTGAGCACATTTCTTTATTTCACTTGCGACTGTGTCTATTCCGAGATCTCTATGAAGGTCACTATTACGAGTGTACCAAGGTGCATTTACAATTCCTCTGAGGACTTTATTTTGAAATCGTTGAACTATCTGTTGATTGCTGATTTTGGTGCATCCCCATAGTTGAATACCATATGTCCAGACCGGCTTGATTACTTGTTTATAAAGCATAAGTTTATTATGAATGGAAAACTGAGAGTTTCTTCCAATTAACCAGTACATTTTTCTATATTTTAACTGAAGCTCTTCTGCTTTTTTTTTCACGTGTACTTTCCACTTTAACTTTGCATCAAGGTTCATACCAAGGTATTTTGCTTGATTGGCCTGTGGTACAGAGATATTATTGAGAGTCACAGGTAGTGGTTCTATTGATCTATTAGTGAAGTTAATGTGAGTAGACTTCGATTCATTCACTTTAATTCTCCACTTAGCTAGCCAATCTTGTATATTGTTTACGGCTATTTGTAGTTTGAATGTGACTTCACCGGTTGTGTAACCAACAGCTAGAATTGCAGTGTCATCTGCAAACGTGGCGATAGTTGTATTGCTCGTCTGCGGTATGTCGCTAGTAAACAGCACGAAAAGGAAAGGCCCTAAGACACTCCCCTGCGGGACTCCTACTTTAGCTTCTTTAATACTGGAGTAAACTCCTTCCTGTTTAACTCTAAAATATCTCCTTTTCAGGTATGACTTTAGCAGTTCGCAATACTCAAATGGCAGAGTTTTCTCCAATTTAAATATTAAACCATCTAGCCAGACTTTGTCAAATGCCTGCGCTATGTCAAGAAATATGGCTGAACAAATCTTTTTTTCCTCTAAGGATTTTTCTATTATATCTGTTATTCTATGGACTTGGTCGATTGTGGAGTGTTCCTCTCTAAATCCAAACTGATGGGACGGAACAGCTCCTGATTTTATAACTTCTGGTTTAATTCGTTTTAATAACAATCTCTCAAATAGTTTTGACATAGTTGGAAGAAGTGATATGGGCCTGTACGAGGCCAGTTCACTTGGTGGCTTACCTGGCTTAGGTATCATTATCACTTCCGCAAATTTCCAAGATAGAGGGACATAACGGAGTCTGAAGGAAGCATTAATTATGTCCGATATTTTTTTAATAGCTTTATTAGGTAGTAGTTTTAGAATCTCTCCAGTTATCAGGTCATATCTTGGTGATTTTTTAAGTACTACATGGTTCTTTATTACTTGTTTTACTTCTTAGCATTAGTTAATGGAATTTCCTCTCTCAGGATAGTTATTTGGTTTTCGAACAATATATCCTGTTGGTTAAGTGTTGTTAAATTTGGCTGAAAGGTACGCTCGAGATGATCCGCGAATTTTTCTGCTTTTTCTTCTTTGCTTTTAGCCAGGTGACCATTATTTGTTCTGTTTGGTGGTATATGCATAACTGGCCTTTTCAAATATTTGGTTGCTTTCCACAATGAATAATCACTACCTTTATCATAGGTGAGAGATTGTAGGTATGAATTTATTGATTTATTTTTAAATTCCCGTATTTCTCTACGTATTCGTTGTGTTAAATTATTTAATCTATTTTTGACGGTTGGGTCTCGTGTACGTTGCCACTCCCTACGGGTACTTCTCTTCTCTATAACTAGTGATTTAATTTCCATTGGATAGCATTTGCGAGCTATTTTTTTGTTTGTTGTGTTAGTACTTTTCCACGCCGCTACCTGTATGTCCTTGACGAGCTTCTCCACCTCCTGTTCTAATGTTTCTTCTGATGAAAGTTGTGTGTTTAAAATGATGCTATTGTTTAGTTCATTCCTGAACTTTTTCCAATCAGTTTATTTATTTGTTAACAGTGCCTGTTTATCATTAGTAATTATTGTATCACTTATTATCATTAAAATAGAGGAGTGGTCAGATGTGGAGTCCAATCCTTCCTGCACTTGTATATAATCAACCGGGATTTTTCTTGTTATAAAGAAGTCAATTAGGTCTGGTGTTTTATTTTGATCACTGGGCCAATAAGTTGGTTTTCCAGTAGAATGCCAGTTGCAGTTGTATTTAATTATTGCTTGATGAAGCTCTTTCCCTTTAGTTGTGGTTAGTCTTGATCCCCAGTCAGTATGTTTAGCGTTGAAGTCACCCCCGACTACAAATTTTTCACCGAGCTGCTTGAAGAACTGAGTATAAGCATTCTCTTTGATGTTATATCTAGGTGGGCAATATATTGCGGATACCGCTAACTTGTGGTTGCGGGTATTAATGCTAACGCTAATTGCTTGTATTTCATCACTTTCAAGTTTTTGTTGCAGATGGTATTTAATATCTTTTTTTATAATCACGGCACTGCCCCCTGTAACAAACTGAGTAGCATCGCTGGGGACCAAGATGAACCTGGTTTCGTAATAGTGCCGTTTGTTACTGAATATTTTCTTTTAACCTATTTAGAGCTTTGACGTGGTCATAATTTTGCCGGCTAAGGCTCAGGGAGTGGGGTGGGGTTTGCCAAAGATAAATAGATTCTAGTGGACCACGAAGGTAGGACTAAAAAAAACGAGAAAAAAAAACTAGAAAGGCATATAGGACGGGATGTACGGATCGAATACAGATCAACCTACCAAGACAGACTGCTCGCCACTTACCTAATCATCCTCACAATAGGGCTATCAGCCTCTCATCCTGAAAATCAACAAAGCGGAAAATTCAAGCAGTACGAGAAAATAAAATTAACCATTAAAAAAAATTGAAAGTTAGTTAACAAGACAATAAGTTTATTATGAACTAAGAATGAAAATTAAACTAGGCAAAATACAATAAAAAAAAAGGAAAAAAAAATGTGAACAATTAATTATTCTCTTAGCATTTTCTTACACTACCCATGACGTCACTAACCCCACTAACTAAATTAATAAATAATAATTCTACATAAAAACTATCAATGTTAAGAAGTATCTAAACCTAAACCAACACTTGAAAAAATCTCAAGATAAATTAAATAAAATTATTGTAATTAAATAAAATTAAAATCTTAGCTTATATAAATCGTGTTTTCCATGAGAACTGCACTAGAACTCGATAAATTTTTAATTCCTTTTATTCTATGTAAACAGAAAAAAAATTAAATTCATAAAGTGATAATGTGTAGTGCATTTCACATAAATACACATTTTAAGTTGTTACAGCAATAAATAATGATAATTATAGCTTATTTTTTAGTTACACTGGATAAACCCATGAATTTATCGAGTGTAGTTGCGTGTAATGACGTCAGCAAGAAATTAGAAAATATTGATGAAATAACTGTAGGGGGAAATTTTTAAACTTAAAATATGTAATTATATCAAATACACTACACATTCGTGCTTTAAGAATTTTTTTTTTTTTCGTTTTACATAGAATAATAGGAATTTAAAGTTTATCGAGTTCTAGTGCAGTTCTCATGGAAAACACGGCTATAATGTACAGCAGCAGATTAAAATGGTGAAGTTGTCCCACGTTGTCCGATTTGATATTCAATATGGTGACATCGTTATATTCACGTTTATTCTATTAATTGTTATTATTATTATCTTTTTTTATTTGGTTTTTTTTTAATACACAGTGGATCACTTTTAATCTTATTAATTTTATCTAATTTTAGTTTATTTTTTTTTATGTAGCAACTAATTAATATTGCTGTTTAAATTTTAATATGAAAATACCCACATATATATTTACAACTGTTTTCCATTTTCACACTCCACTTTATAAAAACCAAATGCACTACGTGTGGTCACCTTAATTTGTAATATGCGAGGAATTCATGTATATTGTGTATAAACGTTTTACCATGTTTTCCTTGCGCTTTCAAAGTTTTTTATTTAATTTTTTGTTTTTGTTTTGTTTTGGCGCCCACACCTTCACTTTTAACTATCGTTCGATGCACTTAAGTACTGTTCATTTTCTTTACGTTTAACTGTTATATTATTATTATTAGATTATTAGATTATTATTATATTTAGATTAATTATATTTACGTGTATTATGAATTCTTATTATTATTTATTTTAACAAACACCACCAAAAAAAAATTAACTTATAATTAGTTTGGTACAGAATTGAATGTCCTTTCATTAATTATACTATATATGCACTGTACACTCATTATATTTTCTAACATTAATCCTAAGCTAGATTCAATTATTTTTTTATTAATCGAATAACTTTCAATTCTTAATTTATATTATTTAATTTTATTTTTACTTGTGCCAATTCAAGCATGAAATTGCGATATTGGCGATCGCTCTTAATTTTTTTTTAGTTTTAATTTCTTACTCAATAATCATTATCTTCTAATTATCCAAAACTGACTGCCTACCGCGAACGTTCCAAATTTTGTTTTTTTTTTCAACATCAATACAATGAACTCTCCCACTCCAACATTTGAAACGGGATGATCCAGTTGCCCTAACAAAAAATATATCTTTCCCGCGATTATTAATTCTTTTCTCCCAATTGTAATCCATTACGTCATCATGCAAATAATAAACAATATTGAGCGTCAGGGGTATTGAACCTTTTAAACTATGGAACGACGAACGATGGTCTGTCGTTACACCCCTCGTGCATTATTATTAGGATGAACTGCTGAGTGAATTTCGTAGCCGCGGATTTTTATATGACTTTGAGTAGTAAGGTGTGTTTCAGATAATAAACATATATCTATTTTTTCTAAATCAAAAAATAGTTGTATTTCATTTTGTCGTTGCAATATACCATTGCAGTTCCATGCAAGAATTTTTAAATTATTTGCCATGTTTTTCGAGTAGAGTGAGCCTTTGTAGGATTGATATAAGGGCTTTTTCTTGCTTTTCTTCTTGTGAACTAAGTCTATCAAGAATATCTTGTTGTATTTTATTAGTTTGGTTATTATTTGAATCATTTAATAAAAGAGAACTATGTTGTCTTCTCGAACTTCCAGTAGATAGTACATCAGCAAATGTTACATTTGGATTAGTTCTTGATGGCTGGATTAATGTTTGGTGTGGCCTTAAATTTGTAGGTATTCTTGTTGAGGATGAGTTAATTTCTGGCCTGGTAATTATTGAAGTTTCCCTTGTTTTGTTGCGAATTTTTTGCAGCTCTTTTATAACAATGCAACCTCTGTAGTTGGCTGGGTGTGTCTCTCCACAGTTAACACATTTTGGTGGGGTGTCTTTTAGTTTCGTACATTCCTCGGGCTCCTTATTACAAAAGTTTTGCGTGTGTCCGTAGACTTGGCACTTTTTACACTGGGGGATCAGCTTAGATTTTTTAACTGCTTCTATTTGCACTTTCATATGGAGTATTTCGCTGATTGCATAAATATTTTTAATGTCTTCTGTTCTTTCAAAAGACAACATATATAATGGAATAGGTGTTTTGTCACCTCTTTTTAGCAGCTGTGTAACTTCTTTAATTTTGTATTTTTTCTCCAAAAGATACACTTTTATCTCTTCTGGTTTGCATGAAGCGTGTAGCTTCCTAGCAATGACTTTGGTTTGCCTTGTCTGCTTATCTTCGTAGGAATACCACGCTCTCTTTTCTTCGTTAAGAGCTCCTGTTAACTTTCTATAGCTATCACTGTCTGTGACATTTATTTTGATATCACCACTATTTAACGCTGTAGCTTGAAACTTTATATGATTGTTGTCCATGATGTTTCTAATACTCTGATAATTATTGCAATTAGATATTATTACTGGAGGTGGCCGTGGCACTTTTTTCTCCAGTTGTACATTCTTACTTCCGGTTGGGAGTTCATTACTTGATCGTTTCTGTTCCGACGGAACCTGAGCTTTATCCTCCTGTTGCACGTGCCTACTTCCGGTTGGAAGCTGCTCAACTGATTGTTTCGAATCGCGTGAAATCTGTGGTGATTTACTCATCTTACGTTTCTTATTTTTTTTGTTACGGTTCAGAATCCATCCCGTTTCTCTATTGAGTTCTTCCTCGTCTGTTTCATACATAACCTCTATATGATCATTGGTGTTGTTTATCTTAGTGGTTTCTTTCTCAGACATTACTGCATTTAGAGCATCTTTTAACTCCTTGTTTTCTCGCTGTAAGTTTTTGAGGTCTTTGTTTAGATTTAACGTTAACTTTTCTATTTCGTAAATCTTATTGCGCAGTTCTGCGTTATCCCTTTCTAAGGTGTTCGCTATTGGTGATAGTGATCTACCCACCCTGGATTGTTGTTTAAATGGGTTGGGTTGCCCAAAAGGGCTGTTAAACAATGATTGGCTCACCCCAGAATCCTTTGAGCTAGCCTCGTTAGAGGGTGGATTTGCCAGCTGATTAGCTGGGTTACCACCTGGGGTACAATTTCCTGAATCCGTTGTACTCATTGTTTATTTTACTGGTCATAAAGCATCTACCACTCTGACCAGTACGAGTTGGTAGTGGGTCTGGTTTGAGAAGATCATTTACTAAATTCTCGATAGTCAGTTATACCGCCGTGTCTCGGTCGCCAGAGCCTCGTTAGTTATCCAGCAGGGTGCACCACGTGCAGGTGAGGATGACATTTGGACTATTTGTAGACCAATTACTTAAGCCCCCTTTCCCACCCCTTCATTACGAAATGCAATAAGAAACGAAAAAGATTACGAAAATTTTAGTAACGTTCCGTTGCGAAAATTTTCGTAATCCGATTTCAAGAATACCATTTTAGAGTTTTCGTAATACTTTAACACTAACTCGCAAAGCGAAAGTTTTCGTAATAGTTCAAGAATAGCACCCCTGGTTAGTAAGTTAAAAACGAGTTTAACATTGGAATAACTCAAGACGATTCAAAAACAAACATTTAGATGTAAGGTATTAAATACGGGGAATATTGAAAATAATAATAATTTAAGTCCAATGAAGCATTAGTTGAAAATACTGCTCCAGAAGTATTGGCTAAAAATTTAGCGGCATCGTATTTTTAAAGTTTAGAGACAAGTGCAGCTTCAATGACATACCTACAAGAACATGAACGAACAACTATACCTAAAATGCACAACAGTTTCACCTAAACATACATCCCCATGAAGATATCGCTATTTTATGATTGTCTGAATAACGAACAATTTAACAAGTACACTGGTTTGCACCGAAATAGCTTTGATGTGCTATTTCCGTTTTTAGAACAAATCGCCCCTTCAAAATTTGATATTTATCTAACAAAGCGGGATCAGCTACTTCTGACCTTGATTAAATACAAACAAAATTCTCTTTTTTCCGTTATTGGGGATATGTATTGACTAACATTGTTAACCACATTGGTTGTGCATTGGACGAACGTGATGTATGCCGCATTTAAATCTGTCGAATGGTGGTCGTTGGGGAATCGCAAACCAGATGCCTACACATTAAATTTAGATTGTTCTGAGGTGAAAACGAACCAGAGTAGGCAGAACCCACAAATTAATCAAGCATTGTTGTCACATTACAAAAATCAAAATACTTTAAAATATTTAGTGGGTACAGACGAAAAAGGAACTGTAATTTATTGTTCAGATGTTTACTGTGGGTCGGTTACAGTCAACTACATAGTCGGAGATTGTGGAATTTTGGATCTATTAAACGAGTGCTATATTGTGTTGGCTGATCGAGGTTTCGATATTACCGACATCCTAGAGAATAAAGGGGTCTTGACATACCACCGTTCCTAAGAAATAAAATTCATCTGACAAAAAAAGAGGTTATAGATACCCGGAAAATTGCAAACAGTCGCATATCAATGAAATAATATACGGATCAAACATACTGATTAATTTTAAAAAAGGAATTTTGTAAACTCGTTATTAAAACAATTTATTGAAAAATAAAAATTTTGAGGCATTTTATTTAATATTCATAAAAATAGTGATTAGTAATCAAAAAAATTTAATTATTTACATTTTGAATAAAAATGTATTTTAATGAAAATAAAGTAGGTAAGTAAAATAATGGAAGTATGTATAATATAAATTCAATCGTAAGATCAAAAATGGAATATTTTAGCCTTAAATATAAAATAATAAAAGTACAAAATAATTAAAATGTTATACTATATGTATATAAAGTAAATAAAATCGATATTTCAATTATAAGGTTTTCAACCTTCCAATAAATAAATTAAATTTAAATAAATTAAATTTGTGTACACATACTTATACTACATATCATAATACAAATAAAATATAGATATTTCAGTCTCAACTATAAAAAAATATATACCCACATATAAAATAAATAAACAATGAAGGAAAACAAAATGTAATTAGCGTAGGTATGTACGTATATAATTATAATTCAAATATCACATCAAATCACGTTAAACTCACAGCTTACATATATATAACCAGTTGTGTAAAAGATATTCCTTACAGAAAACTTTTATATAATATTCGTCCATTTGTTTAATATTTTTTTCCATAAATTTTTTAATGTAAATAATGTTCAAAATTTTTAAAAATGTTTGTGTCAAATTACGAAATCGCATGATTTTATTTGGGTAACGTGCATCTGCAGTTAGCACTGCAAATAATATTTGTGTTTTTTTTTAATGATCCATTTAAAATATATTTAATATTTTCTTCATCGTCATTATTTCGTTGAGAATATGAACAACACTTTATCTCTATAACCATAGCAGAGGTCTTGGAAGTAAGCAATTTGACTGACATTATGTTTGTAATTTATGGCCGACTTTTGCTATTAATTAATGAGAAGAATTTGAAGATTGTTTGTTTTCTATTGTACTTTTCATTCCACAATTGTCTATAAATACCTGTTGATTAATGAACAAGTTCTGAACGAATTTTTTTTAAAAGCTCACCGGTACTTCCATATTGTTGAAAACCAAATATTACCGCCCCAATATGTTTGCTTGCTGCAGTCAGTCCAGCACCTGCTACACATTCATAGTTGGCACTGTTCATATGTTCATCGAGAAATACTAGCTTCACGATATAAACTATGCTGAGCCAAACGAAGTCCTCTGTTCAGGCTAGCCATTTTGTGATACTTAGAAAACCAACTCCTAATAATCGTAACTGACAATGGCTTTAGTTCGTTGCTCAGCACAGTTTCATTTATTATATCTGGATCTGTCTCTGATTCTTGATATAATGTTCTACATAAATTTTTATTTTGCCACGTATTTAACCTAAATCAAAATTTATATTTTATTAATAAAGTTTAATTCGCGCTAACAGTCAGTGTTTCGTTCTTTTTACCGTTTAAAACTTCTTACCGTGTCAAAGTATCATTACTTCCACTGGTTTTCGCCCCCAATTTTTTCAAGTGGTGCTTTACTGTGGAAACTGAACACGAATTATTTTTAAATGTAAAATTATTTAAATTTTATTTGATTTAACATAAATTATGTTTAATATTATTTTGTATTATTTAATTTATACAAAACAATTACCTAGCATTGGAGGATTATCCATTTTTTATTATAAAAAAAAGAATTTTGTTAAAAATTGTATCTAGTCCTCTTGACCGTTTGTATTGAGTTTTTATCATTTGACGTTTGGTTTGAATACCTTTTCACATTACTAGCGGCACACATTTAGTTCATAAATGAATAAAGCGTATTGTTTGTTACGATGCGTCTTGGGCAACAGAACGAGAGTGTGGACGAGCATTAAAAATATCTCACGAAGTTTTTTTTGGCAACGATGAATAGTGAGGATTTGAACCAAAATATATCCATTGAGTCGGAATATATTTTGTAGGTGTCACTGGTATGTCGAAAGGAGTTGCAAAAACTTACAATTATAATTTAAATCAAACAGAATTAATTTTGAATAATTACAGTGCTGGAACAAATGAGTGAGCGAGTGAATGAGAAAATCGCTACAACGTGTTTCGTTGAAATAACATTTTTTTTTTATATGATTTTAATATGTTCCGAAGATTGTAAGAGAATTCAATCCAGTTTCGAACTGATGAGCTTATGATTATGAAAAAATCAATCTTTTCATCTGGCCGCGGCGACTCGACACTCGACTGATTATATCACAATTTACATTCTATATATACAGAATGTGCTGTGCGTTAAGAACTAGCTAATCATACTAATACAGATGAATTCTCTTTCAATTTTTCTTCTACACGATATTCACACAGCTCTGTGTGTAAGCTAATTTTACTTTATTAATTTTTTTGTTGAATGTTAATTAATTCAGGTAATTTCTAATATTCTACCGGTGATTAGACCATTTTAATTGTGTTTTTATTAACACGAGAAGTGTATTAGTATTTACGAACAGTAATTCAACGAAACCGACTAATAGACAGAATTCTATTTATTTAATTATATGATTTTAATATGTTCCGAAGATTGTAAGAGAATTCAAATTTTTTTTTTTTTATCCCTATCCCAGCATAATTTTTATTTGCATTACATCGAAGCATATTTTACTAAGAAATATAAAAATTAATTCCAATTAGCTGTTTTATTTATGTATGTAAATACAGAAAATTTATTAACTATTTTAATTACCAAGTGATTGGAATAATTTTATTACTAATTTAAAATATTCTCGTAAAATCGATTTTAATTCACATAAAAAATGCAATCACTTGAAAAATAATTGAAAACACTTTCCCAGTTTTGTTACACACCCAATCCAATTGGTGATGTTTTGTATATTTTACAGACTTGTAATCTTGAGCCGAATTTTTTATCGAACCCTCTCAATAATTATATTTCTTATGGAAGTATTGTAGTATAATGAAATTTGTTCCCTAATTTTTAATAAAAAAATCAAAGAAATTTTATTCTTCGATTGTCGAAGTTTTTTCAATTATAATAAAGCTTTCTAGAAGATTTAAGCAATTTACGTGAGGTAAACGAGAAAAAACAATCAGAATTTTAAAAAACTAAAACGGCAGTTGAAGATTGAAATAATGATGTTAAGGGGTTATTTTCAACGGGGCCATAACCATATTACTGAAAAATCATTAACTAAAATGTCCGCGAAATTTTTGTTGACACTAGTTAGGTTACTATGAATATATATTTTGCATTTGTATTTATATGCAAATTTTTCCCAAATACTCGTAAAATTAGATTATTGATTATTTATTACATACGAGTATTTCTATACCTCAAATGATAAATATTATTCAAATTACTATAGATGACGTTCGGCACAAAAAAATTTCAATTTTTATTTATTTGTTGTCGTGTGGAAAAATCACACATACGTGTATTTCAATAGATACAGCAAGCATATTTATTTTACATTACGAGAGTATAAATGGATCGAAAATCGAAAAAAAAGTAAGCTTCAGTTTATTATGTGACTTAAATATTTAATCTAATATAAAAAATGTCAATACTTGTACGTACATTTCCATACGTACATATATGTAGTACATAAATTATTCAATCGAATTTTAACATGTGAAGCTTGTGTGCTTTACTATTATTATGTATTACGAACTTTTCGATATTTTTTTATTCGATCAATTTCATTTCTCAAAAATGAAGTGGAAAAATATGCTTAACTGTTTGCTAGGTGCGTGCGCGGAGAAAAAAGCAAATGCTTTAATATTAAACGTAAAAATCATTTTTAAATTGAACTCAATTGAATTCTCCGTAAAATAAAAATATTCGAATTAAATAAAGCTCAGGTGGAATGGAATTGAACGGAAAATGTAAATTTATTTTCAACTATTTACATATTTACATGTACATATGTATACATATGTACATGTGAACTGTAACAGATATATGTACATACGAGTATAGTGATAAGAATTTTAGGTTATTTTATATACATTTTTCTAAGCACTGATAACATTTTGATTTCTTGTTGTTTAACATACAAAGTGCGTATTTGAACCTGATAAGAATAAACAATTTATAAAATTGACATGTTAGGTGATTTGTTTCTCACGTCCTCTTCGCACATCAATACAATAGGCAGCATCGTACCAAATCAATGAATGTAATATTTTTTTTTTAGAAATACCTATATAAACAATCAATACCAATGTGGCTGTTAACGACGAGGAAATTTTTATTTTGTTTTATCTATCGGTATAAAGTTCTTGAGCGTTTTGATCTTATTAGTGGTAACATCATCATTAGAAATAAAGTCACGCGTTGTATTTTTACTACTAGTCATAATATAATGTTAGGCAAGAAATAAAACAATTACATAAGCAACGATTAAAGAAAACGTTAAAAAGCGTTACAAGACGTAATCACATCACCGACACCTCAATATTGCCATTCCAGAAACCTTTGAAGCATATTTCGTACGCAGAAATAGTATATTACATATCGAGTCAAAAATTACATTTTACTGCATGAGTAGGCAATTTCACAAAATTAAAATATAAGTTTAGCCTATTTTATGAAAAAATAAATGATGTCATCGGTCTGTAAAGGATTGTACCCACAAAAGTACTTTTCGAGTTAATATTGCACTTATTTGCAGGCTTATTTGGCTGACCTATAGCAACCTCTCTTAGCTTGAGCTAAGATCCGTAAAAACTAGTAATTATCGATTCCGGTGTGTTTATTATCTAGGTCGTCCAAGAACCACCCAAATAATATGAAATTGATAAAATTATTTTAAATTATGTATATTTATTATATTGGGCACAACCTCAAAAAACTAAGGAAATAATCAATTTTTTTAGTGTTTCTGAAGAGCTGTCTCCATCTTTGTCCAAAATGGTCGCACAGAGATGGCATTTTAAACTTCAGGTTTCTAGTTTCGCAATATTTTGGTAGAAAAGTTTTGTGAGCTACAGATATTGCGCAAACATAAGAAATAGAGCGAAACAAAAATTTCTCAATTTTTTTTTATCCGCTCGCGAATATTTTTTTAGTTAAACCAACGCATCGGTGTTTGTTAATTTAGCTTTCATAAATTTTTTTTTGGTCTCTCTACGTCAATTTTTTTCTGAGACAACCGACTTTGGATGAAACAGGATTCTTTTTTCTTTGATCAACGATATTTCAGCAACCAATAGTGCTACTTTACAAACATTGATGACAAGGCTAATGTTTCCAGATTTTTTTACAATGGAATATACCCCTGATAGCCCTGTAAATTTGTAATTGATCCATCCATCACATCAAAATAAAAAAAAAAACAATTTTTTCACCTTTTTTCACAATTTTGGAGTAGTTACCTGTTAAGTTTGAGAAAAAAAAAATCGAAAACAAAAATTTGATTGGCAATTGTCTTTTGCGTTACCCAAAGCGTACCACGTGGAGGTTGACGGTCGAAATTACGCTTCTGGTGCATTACGCACGTATGTCTGTCTAAGTTTGTGTTGGTGTGTATGGTCATGTGTGTGATTCTTTTAAAGAAATGAGATCCCATGGCGGTTGGTCAAATTCCGCATTATTTAACGACTCCAAACTCATACCTTAAATTATGTGTGTGTTTGTGTTCGTATTTATGCCTGCGTGTATATAATAAAGCGTGTTGCTGCCTCTACATCGAATCACTACACCTAATCTTTTAGCATATTCATGCAGCGTCGAATAGTTGATTGGGGAATCGTCTGCCAAATTGGCGCCAATGCACACTCTAACGCACCTAAATTTGGAAATTGAGATATTCTCGGCACAATCGACGTTCCATGATATTCCAGACGAGCTTTATGGGGTTGAGATCAGGTCTCACCGCTGGATGTCGCAATAACATTATGTCGAGCCTCTCAAAAAACCGTCTGATCACGTTAGCTGTATAAGAGCGAGCATTGTTTTGCATGAATACGAACTCCCTCACATTTTGTCGTCCGGATAACACAATTGGCCTCAAAATCAGGGCTACAAACACCCACCCTTTTGGGGGAAAAAAATGACCGCGAAATCCCGCCCGAAACCATCACCGATCCTCCATTAAAGGCAGCATCGGGGCGAATGAAGTTTGGTAAAATACGCGCTCCTCGGCGACGCTAAACTTGTTGCCTTCTGTCGTTGCCGTACAGACAAAACCGAAACTCGTTAGTGAATAAAGCATTACCCCATTACCTCATGTTCCACTAGACTTGTTGGCGAGCTTACACTAGATGAGCTCGGCGATGTCTGGCTATTAACATTGACACACGGACTGGACATCTGGGTCGCAACCCAGACCCACGCAGATGGTGATAACCGTTTGCTACGAAATATTTCGCGACCGTTGTTGTTGTTCTTGCTGTTGACGGTTTGGGAAATTTTGAGCAAGGACATTAAAAAGGACGAAAGGTTTTCGACGAACTCGTCTAACAATTGCCCGATCATCTCGAGGATGCCCGATCGTCGTCGACAGTATTTAGCGGCTTCTTGGTAACGTGCAAAGACACGAGACACGACCGACACGCTAACGCCCAACCCGGCACCGACATCCCGATAAGTGTAACCCTCTGTGACAAGAGTCAGTAGCCGAGCGACTTCTGTTCAGATAAATGCCGCCTAGGCATGATCAAAAATTGAAACAAATTAAAGTTTACAAAGTATTTTGATTAATATTTTTTTGCCAAAACTTACGAAAACTTTACCAAAAAAAGATCAGTTTTTGAAAGAAAAAAAATATATATATTTTTAACACTAATAAACTTCGCAGAAAATATCGGGAATTATTCGCATGAATGTTCGCAAAATGAGTACTGAATACAGCTTAAGGTATTAAGTTTTAATTAATGCAATTAATTTAAAATGAGTAAAATTATGGTATGCAAAGGCGTTCGTTTAAAAAATAGTATCAGCTACAGCTTTGAGTATATATAAAGTGATCACCAAAACAAAAACTTACAATATCACCTCGCTCAAAGAGGAGAGCACGATTTTTTCTTTTCAATTTTAAAATTTTTTTTTTTTTCGAGTTATGTTTTTGAAATATTTTTTTATTTTCATTAGTACGAAATATTTTGTACCATCATAAAAAATCATTTGGAAACTGCAGAATTCACAAAAGATAATCGCAGATCGAAATTCAAAGTTTACGTTAGAATTTTAGTCCAAACAATTATTGATTCCTTTCCGACGACTTGATTTATTTTTGCAATAGTGATTCGCTATCAAAATTTTGCTTTGTCTTCCAACTCAAAATGAACAAGCAAGCCGAACTAATTTTCATTATTGGTTAAAAAAAAAAATCGACTATTATTAGCGGCCCTCTTCATCCCCCCAATAATAATAATTAACTGTTAGCCATAATAGTATTATAAAATCGATTAAATTAAAATTTATTTTAAAATTTGAGCGAATTAGCTAATTTTACAAATCTGGAAGTTGAGAAATTCTGGGTAACATGATAAATTTCGATTACTTCTATATTGATAGAAGCATAAATGTATCAACAGATTTGAAATGAATATTAAAAAGAATAGGAAAGCACATCAAACCTCATATTTTATTTAATTAAATTAAATTTTGTACTTAATTACAACATTAATCGACAGACATAAAATATTGCGTGTTAAAGCATTCGTTGGGTGGACTGCCTACAAATTGTACCGTCAAATATGGATGCACATTAAATATAAAATAAAAATAGAAGCTTTGGAGCCCCCAGATATTTTATCAGATCTTTCGAACCTTACTTATGATGAATTGTGAAATTTCGAGGTTGTCAGCATAACCAACGATTCACACTAAGTCGTTTTTGCGTTTGTCGAAGCATATTGTTATGAATTAATCGAAATTTTGGCCAGTGGTGGGAGCCTAGACCGCAGCAACTGCCTTAACCACTGCGCTGCTCTTTATTCGTCATTAAATGATAATTGAGTATGTACAAAGATAAAACGTAACTGTATTAATTATATTTTATTATACAAATTAATAAAATCACAAACATATAAACATTGGAATGTGAAAAGTTGATAATGTGTCTTGTAAATCTTTTTTAGTAGAAGGTTTGGTTAGTAAAACCGTTTAAGTTCAATGATGAATCAAGATTTATCAAATGATCTTTGCCCGATTACTTGATTGACCCGATTCTGACTTCCAAAATTTCTTATTATTCTAGTCCCGACTAATTTCAGCATTCCTAAAAAAACGGAAAATAAACCACTTCACTATCTTCAATAATTTTATTGTGGACTTATAATAAACCTGGAATTTCCAGTAAGTGCGCGTGGCATAACCAAGTAATAAGTTTTTTTTTATTACAAATTCATTTAAGAAGCAGCAGAAAAATAAAATAACAATAATATAACATGAAATTTATCAATCCATAATCGAGCTCAGTATACAGGGTGTCCGGGTTTGGGATGCTGATCCGTCATGGGGTGATTCCTTGGTTCATTCTGAGAAACAATCGTATGTGGAGGGGGGATCCATTTTTGATATCCTTTGAGATACAGGGTGTTTCAAAAATTAGGTTCAGAAAAAAAGTACACCCAAATATTAAACTGTAACTTCCAAAATATTTATCGGAGAGCAACCAACTTAGTCTTATTTGGTTGGTAATCGTATAGGCTATTATTAAGTGGTTATCTTGTATCTGCATCCGTTTGAGAGCTATGGTGATTTAAAGTAAAAAAAAATATTTGTTTTTTATAAAATCGAGTTTTTCTCAAAAAAACCGTTATAATTTTTTCTTTTGTTTATTTAATTTTAATTTGTCATGATCTCCTCTGTAAACTCTGTAGGCCCAATCGTCAAAATGTTGTTTTTCGGGAAGGTTCTGACAATGAAGCTGTTGCAAATCCATCAACGACAAAATTATTGGCATTTTTGAACTTGAATAATAATGACCCTTCATCTAATAGACTTTTGCAAAGAGACCATTGCATTATGTTTGGAATTATAGAGAGCAAAATTGGACTAAGAGAAAACGTGGAAGTGAAAAAGTGATATCTCGATTGTATGTTATGTCTCCCAAAGATATTGAATTGTTTCATTTGCGGTTGCTTTTGTTGCATGTTCGGGGTCCAAAGTCATTTGGAGATTTGCGAACGTATTTAGATGTTCAAATCCTATATTTATCGAAGCATGAAAAGCGCGAGGTATTGCATCCAATGATAATGAATGGCGTGAGTGTTTGAATGAAGCAAAAGAAACTAAATCTCCTCGGCAATTACGTGAATTATTTGAATTTATTTGTGGTTTGAATGTTCCAGCAAATGCCTTACTTCTATGGGAAGAGTTTAAAATATTCATGAGTGAAGATTTTCTTATAATAGATTCTTTGATTATTGATGATATTCTTCAAACACACAATCTTTCCTGTCAGCAACTTGGGCTCCCAATTCCAGTGTATGTAGATGAAAATATTGATTTCGATTTTGTTGATCCTATTAAAGACGAAACCATTTTTCATGAGATGTATAGAAGCGCCAATGATGAACAACGCAATGTTATAAACTTGGTTTTGCGTGAATTATTAGATCATAATACTGGTAGCAATGTATTTTGTTTGACAGCTCATGCAGGTTATGGAAAAACGTATGTCCTAGAAGCAATCATTCATAAATTATATTCATTACAAATACATGCATACCAACTTCTTTCAGTGGTATAGCTTCTACTCTTTTGATTGGTGGCCGAACTTTGCATTTGGGGGAAAAACAATTCTGTTGTGCGGTGACTTTCGGCAAATTTGACCAGTAATACTTCATGGATCACGTGTCACCCTAATTGAGAATTGTATTATATCTTGGTCTGAATTTTCAACTTTTCACCGTGTTACTTTAACACAAAATATGAGAACTCTACCTCATGAAATTGGGTTTGTTAAATCCTTTAAATCTATTGGTAATGGTGATATGCAAACTTTCCTTCAATACGGTCAAGATGTCATTGAAATTCCAACACATATAGTATGCTGTTTGATTCTTCAAATATCATACAAGATATTTTGTCAATATTTCAGAAACCTTACTATCTTCGGATATTTTAAATATTGTTATTTTGGCTCCAAAACCGAAATTATAAATCGTATACCAGGCGATGAAAAAGCATACTATAGTTTTGATACGATTATTAGCGATAATATTCGAGAACAAAGCAATTATCCGGTTGAATTTTTAAACTCGTTGACTGTTACCGGTTTACCGCCACATAAATTGGTTTTGAAAGAGAATTGTATTGTGTTATTCATACGTAATTTAAATACAAGAATGCATTGATGAATGAAACTCGAATGCGTGTGAAAAAAATGCATACAAATACTATTCCGGCTGATCACACGCAGTTAATACTTCAACACATCATTTCCTCGTTTCTTACCTCTTTGCCTATAAACTACTTCCCCCTCCCATTAGTTTATAGGCAAAGAGGTAAGAAACGAGGAAATGATGTGTTGCAGTGTTAACTGCGTGTGAACAGCCGGATTGATTGTGAAATTTTGACAGGCGTTGTACGTAACACACGAATTTTAATTCCTCGGATTCATTTCACTTATTCAGGTACACTTTTACCTTTTCATTTTAGACGTACTCAATTCCCAGTTATATCAGCTTTTGCAATATCTATAAATAAATCGCAAGGACAAACATTTGAAAAAGTAGGGATTTTATTACGACAATGGATTGCGATTTTACATTACAGATACTTCAGATAAGGGCCATTTATCTAATAATGATAGAGTATTTACAAAAAATATTGTTTATAAGGAAATTATTGACCCTTACTTCCCAAAACAACCTAAACTTCAATATTATATTATATACGTAATATTTGTTACCATAGACGTATGAATTATCAAAAAGGGACGAATAACTCTTGCTCGGATGACTTTTTGTTTTTTTTTATTTGATTTGTTTAAACTTCTTTGTATTGTGGATTAGGCCTACGGGGGACACCACATAAAAAAAACGCGCCTGTACTCTACCTCAATGGTAGTGTGGAAGAAGTACATACATATTTTATAGTTTTATAATTAAGTCCAGGAAACACTACGCTATTTTCGGTCTAATCTGCAATGTTACAAGCAAAGAAGATGCAGTAAACATCCTAAAACGAGAGAGAGGTGAGAACAATCAAGTCAAAAAAGGGGGGCTTTCACTCTTTAAGCTTACGTTTAACAAAAAGGAGAAAGTTGAAAACATTTTCAACATCAAAGCAATTCTCAATATGAGGGTTAAAATAGAACCGCTAAAGAAAAACACGAGGCTAATACCTCAATGCAAAAAATGCCAAGGTTTCAACCACACGCAAAAATATTGCAGACGGGAGCCAAGATGCGTAAAATGTGCTGGAAAACACAACGCGAAAGAGTTTACAGAAAGTAGAAACACCCCTGCAAAATGTATAAACTGTAAAGGGCATCATCCTACAAATTATAGAGGCTATGAAGTAGCCAAAGAACTTCAAAGACTAACAAACAAAATGCATCAGTTTCCTCAAAACCCTAAGGTTACCAGAGAGAAACCAAGTAAAACCCAAGCGGAGCCAAAACCACCAGTTATAGGCACAGAACGGAAAAGTTATTCACAAATTGTACAGCAATCATCTAATGATATGAATGACAACCCCCTTGAAAGGATATGTCGAAGCATAGAAGCCATAAATATACGGCTAGCAAAGCAAGAACTTTGTCTAGAAGCTTTATATAAGCGTCTAGATATGCATCAAACCTTGAACGAGGCATCAGCCCTCATAAACTAAAATGAGCAGAATATTAAGAATTGTCACCTGGAACGCGAACGGACTAGCGCAGCATGTTCCAGAGTTAGAAATTTTTCTAAATTTAGAAAAAATAGATATACATATGCCTTATATCGGAAAGCCATTTGGCAAAAACATCATTTATTAAAATACGTGATTATTAATGTTACCATGCTATTCACCCAGCAGGAAAACCCAGAGGAGGATCAACATTAATAGTGAAAAATAATCTCAAACACTATGAAGGACCTAGTATAGAAGAAGAAAGTATGCAAGTTAAAACCATAAAAGTTGAAACTAACAATAATAATGAATACAGTATTTCCTCTATCTACTGCCCTCCACGCTATAATCTAAACAAAGAAGATTATAATAGACTCTTTAGATCACGAGGATCTAATTTTATTATTGGTGGTGACTTTAATGCAAAAAACACCTATTGGGGATCAAGACTTACAACCCATAAAGGAAAAGAGTTATTCGAAGCCGGACGAATAAATAACTGCGACTTTCACTCTGGAGGTAAACCAACATACTGGCCTGCTGATATAAATAAAATACCAGATCTCATTGATTTGTATGTAACGAAAGAGATCTTCGAGGATTACATGTGCATCGAGAACAGCGAAGGGATATTTTCCGATCATACACCTGTTATCATGACTCTCAGCACAATGATAATTAATAAGGATAACCTGCCTAAATTAACAAATAATAGAACTAACTGGGACCTATTCCAAGAACTAATTGAAATGCAAATAAATCTACGAGTGCCGATTAAAACACCGGTACGGTTGGAAGACGAACTAGAGGTATTTAACAGTACTATTCAACAAGCAGCATGGAAAAGTTCTCCTGCTAGTCACACCGAATCCCGTAGGAATCAAAATTATCCTATTGAGGTCAGGGAGTTAGTTAGAGAGAAACGGAAGGCAAGAAAGACCTGGCAAAGGACACGCGCCCCGGAAAACAAAAAAATCCTCAATTTTCTATGCAATAAACTAAAACAACTTATAAAAGAAATTAAGAACGAAATTATTAACAAGTACTTAAATGGTCTCACCGAACATAAAGATACTGATTACTCTCTTTGGAAAGTAACAATAAAGGGATTAAAAAGAACCAAAATGCATGTCCCGCCTAATAAAAATGGGGAAGGAACCTGGGCCAAAAGCGACAAGTAAAAAGCTATTTTATTTGAAGCTCACTAGGAAGACACCTTTTAACCGTTACCTAGGCAAACAGCAGATGAAAACATAATAACAGTTAGCAAAATTGATGAATATAATATTCGATGTGTAACATTACAGGAAACAAAGATGAGATCAAGAGTAATTTGAACGCAAAAAAAGCTCCAGGATATGATTTAATTACTGGACAAGTAGTAAAAGCCATTCCCGAGAAGGGACTACGAAAATTGGTTCAAATTATCAATGCTGTCTTCTGAATAAAATATGTTCCACGACAATGGAAGGTTGCTGAAGTAATTATGATCCCCAAACCAGGCAAACCAGCGAATGATAAAAAGTCGTACAGACCGATTTCAATACTTCCTGTAATATCAAAATAATTTGAAAAATTACTGCTCAAGAGACTCAAGCCAATAATAGAAGAAAGACATTTGATTCCACCACACCAATTTGGATTTAGAGAAAATCATTCAACGATAAAACAAGTTCAGAGAATAACGGATATAATAGAAGACGCACTTGAGAATAAGAAGATATGCTCCAGCATCTTCTGAGTACATCTAAGAGCATCTTCTTAGTACATCTAAGCTTTCGACAAAGTTTGGCACAAAGGACTTGAATTTAAATTGCATCGAGATCTACCTAAGCAGTTCTATCAAATTCTTAAATCTTATATCGCAGATCGACATTTCCGTGTAAAATATAACGGAGAGTACCTACTCTGAACTAAAGAGAATATCAGCAGGCATACCACAGGGTAGGGTACTGGGTCCTATATTGTACATCCTGTACACCAGAGATATGCCAAATACAGAGGGTGCCACCATAGCAACATTTGCAGGCAATACAGCTATTCTGGCAACTGGAAAGTGTATATCAGAAGCAACGGCCAAACTTCAAAAAGCAACCAACACAGTGAGTAGTTGGACAAAGAAAGGGCGCATTAGCCTAAACGAAGCAAAACCGGTTCACGTAAACTTCACAAACCAGAAAGTTAACTGGATTCCAGTGGAACTAATACCATAAATCAGTCCAGTCGCCGCGGCCTGATGAGAAGATTGATTTTTTCATAATCATAAGCTCATCAATTCGAAACTGGATTGAATTATCTTACAATCTTCGGAACATATTAAAATCATATTATTAAAATAAATAGAATTCTGCCTATTAGTCGGTTTCGTTGAATTACTGTTCGTAAATACTAATATACTTCTCGTGTTAATAAAAACACAATTAAAATGGTCTAATCACCGGTAGCATATTAGAAATTACATGAACTAATTAACATTCAACAAAAAAATTAATAAAGCTTAATTCAAGGCCTGTTCCAAATGCAAATACAGCCAAATACCTCGGCATGACTCTCGATTGCAAGCTTAGATGGAAAGATCATGTTAAAAATAAAAAAGAAGAATTGAACATCAAATATAGGAAAATGTATTGACTAATAGGTAGAAACTCTGAGCTTACAATACATAACAAACTGCTATTACATCAGCAAATACTTAAACCAGTATGGACCTACGGTATTCAACTTTGGGGTTGTACCAAGAAGACAAATGTACAAATGATACAATGTTTTCAAAACAAAGTGCTGCGTGGCATTGTAAACGCACTATGGTACATTAAAAATGATAACCTCCATAGGGACTTAAACATGGAATATGTACGTGAAGAAATACAAAATCATGCAAAGAAACACATTCAGCGCGTATCTCGGCACCAAAATGCACGCAAACGAAGTTTGTTGGATACCACTAATGCAGTAAGAAGAATTTTAAGGCACAAACCTTTGGAATTGAGCAGTTGTATTTAATTAGGATAGAGAAAAATAATTACTATGTAAATTCAAACGCCCGTCAAATGTGAATCTTCATTTAAGAAAGATAAATTACTAAATGATTTATAAATCAGTTGTAATATTAAATAAAGGAAAAAAAAACAGAAATTACCACTTTTTTAACAATTAATCCTCCAAAATGTATAGACTATAGTTCAGTAGACTCAATATTGCAGAAGGCTGGAATCTAACCAACACTAACAGAATATAAATAAAACGAGTGATTTATGTCTATAAAAAAATTGAGGTGTGGCCAACACACGACGTTCTTTTATGAACAGAGAATTTTGAGAAATTTTATTTTTTTATAACTTTTTTTTTTTTTTTTTTTTTTAATTTTTAAATTTTTAATTTATTTTTTTTAATTTTTTTATTTTTATTTGTTTTTAATTTTTGGAAACATTTTGTTTTAAGTAGTTTTTTGTAAACCTTATACTTTTTAAGATATTTGCAAAATAAATTTTCTGGACCAAGGGAGTGGCCACTTCCGGTTAGCCGATTTGGAGTAAAATTCACTGGGACCTCACAATTTATCAAACAAGCTTAAATCTGAAGTTTCAGTTCGATTGGTTAAACCATCTGGGCTGTAGAGAGGACACAGATAGACTGACAGACTGACAGACAGACACCATTTCGAAACCCACTTTTTCGGACTCAGGGGACCTCAAAACAGATAAATCTCTAAAAATCTCAAGGTCCAAAATTTTCATGATTACTATACTTTATTTTACTAGAGTAAAAGAAAGTAAAATAGCCACACGTGAAGTAAATGCGCCAACCTTTCTCCAATACTTAACAATCAATTTAAGAAAGGCGAAAACTCAGAAAAACCATATCTAGGGAACGTATGAAAACCCTCAATAGCAATAGCCAGAAATATCAGAGAATTAGTTCACAAATAAATTTCCTTACGATCCTTACCAACGAAAACTTATAGAAAACCACCTTCGCGCAGAGTTCGAAAAAAAGATAGAAGGAATCAGGCCAGGGCTCAATATGTTCATAGAAGTAAACAGAATTACAGGTAGAAAACGCTTCGGTAAACCGAAAAAAATAAGAAAAACAGACCAAAAATGTATCCCTCACCCCGAAGAAATAGCACAAGAACTCGCCAACTCCTACCAAACACTATAGTCGGAAATGGTTCCAAATGGAGAACTATTAATATTGCAAGCTGTGGAAACCGTCAGGGATCATAAAGAAAAACAATAGTAAGAACCCTTATCCTCATTCTCCAGGGACAATCTAACATTCCAAAAACCAAAGAAATCATTAGATCCATCAACAGCATAAAATCCTCAGGCCTAGACTGTATCAGTAATTATATCATAAAAAACTACCACCCCAGTTCATTAAAGCCCTAATAATAATAATTAATAACAGCATTAATAACTCCTACTTCCCTGTCAAGTGGAACGAAACAGTAGTAATACCAGTTCCTAAACTCTCGCGGGCAGAATCACCAGCCGATTACAGAACAATTAGCATGACCGACCATTTAAGGAAGATAATCGAACAGGTAATATTATTAAATCTCAATGACCATATGTGAAGTACGGCTCTACTTTATGCCATAATATTTGCTCACAATTTGAATTCGTAATTTGTACGATCGTCATACCAATGGTAAATAATAAAGTTTATGGTAGTAAAATGATATAAAAAAAGAAATAAAATATAATTGGCAGTCGAGTTGTGATTTCCGAGATAAAAACAATAAATAATATAATAAAAGTATTAATAACCTTTTAGAAAATACGGTGTTTAATTTAAAGGAGAAGCGTAACCGCTCGACATGCACAACAATTGGTGACAGCGGTGGGATTTCCGTACTGTTACCAGATAAAAGGTAACCTTCTTACGGTTCCCCAAAGAAAAAAAAAAAAGTTTTATGCATATATAAAAACGTGCTCGTGAAAAAAAAAAATTCAAACATAATATGTACTATATAGAGTGAAATAGTGAAAGTGCATAAATAAAAAAAAAATATTTTAAAGTGCTTTCAATTGCACATATAGTTTTAACTATACATGTATATTTGCAAACTGTAATAGTGCAAATGGGTATACATATTCAAAATAGTACGCAAAATAAGCATTAACTACCGTATAACGAGTACGGTAAAATTCGCAGTATCGAGTTGTTCCTGTTCATCATTCACATAAACCATAGTTACGGTTATGTACATACAATCAACTATATCTACAAACCTATATCTACAAGCTATAATTCTTGTTACATAATTTCACCATTTTGGATTACCGATATTTGGGATTACCGATATTAATATTGGTTATTATGAATATTTTGGACACCATCAATTTATGAAATTCTTGAATCAATCAACGACCAGCCACACAGGGATCATTTGGTTGGTTTTAAAATATTTTTGTGGACACCATCAGACGCAGAAAGGTAAACCAAACAAAACTTTTTCCTTACATATATTATATACTATTTATCATTTCTTATAATTAAAAAAAAAAAAAAAAACAACACAAGAATGTACTTGTATGTATATACATAGATATAATATAATTTGGGATATCAAATCCAAAGACAAAGTTCTTTGAAAAAAAAAAAAAAAAAAAAAAAAAAAATTTTTGGTTTTAAAATTTTAGATCATAAAACCATAAACCTTTATATACTTATCATAAATTTATTTAAATATAATTAGATCATATTAGGTCATAAATGTTTATTATACCCATAAAATAATTAAATTTTTTTTTTTTTTTTTTTTTTTTTTTTTTTCCCTTTATTTAATATTACAACTGATTTACAAATCATTTAGTAATTTATCTTTCTTAAATGAAGATTCACATTTGACGGGCAGTAGCCCAATGGTTACTCCCGTTTGAATTTACGTAGTAATTATTTTTCTCTATCCGAATTAAATACAACTGCCCAATTCCAAAGGTTTCTGCCTTTGAAGTCTTCTTACTGCATTGGTGGTATCCAACAAACTTCGTATGTCTGCATTTTGGTGCCGAGATATCCGCTGAATGTGTTTCTTCGCATGATTTTGTATTTCTTCACTTACATATTCCATGTTTAAGTCCCTATGGAGGTTATCATTTCTAATGTACCATGGTGCGTTTACAAAGGCACGCAGCACTTTGTTTTGAAAACATTGAATCATTTGTACATTTGTCTTCTTGGTACAACCCCAAAGTTGAATACCGTAGGTCCATATTGGTTTAAGTATTTGCTGATATAATAGCAATTTGTTATGTATTGTAAGCTCAGAGTTTCTACCTATTAGCCAATACATTTTCCTATATTTAATGTTCAATTCTTCTTTTTTCTTTTTAACATGCTCTTTCCATCTAAGCTTGCAATCGAGAGTCATGCCGAGGTATTTGGCTGTTTTTGCATTTGGAACCGGCCTTGATTTAAGTTTCACTGGAATCCAATTAGCTTTCTGGTTCGTGAAGTTTACGTGAACCGACTTTGCTTCGTTTAGGCTAATGCGCCATTTCTTTGTCCAACTACTCACTGTGTCGGTTGCTTTTTGAAGTTTGGTCGTTGCTTCTGATATACACTTTCCAGTTGCCAGAATAGCTGTATCGTCTGCAAATGTTGCTATGGTGGCACCTTCTGTATTTGGCATATCTCTGGTGTACAGGATGTACAATATAGGACCCAGTACGCTACCCTGTGGTATGCCTGCTGATATTCTCTTTAGTTCAGAGTACTCTTGGTTATATTTTACACGGAAATGTCGGTTTGCGATATAAGATTTAAGAATTTGATAGAATTGCTTAGGTAGATCTCGATGCAATTTAAATTCAAGTTCTTGGTGCCAAACTTTGTCGAAAGCTTGTGCTACATCTAAGAAGATGCTGGAGCATATCTTCTTATTCTCAAGTGCGTCTTCGATTATATCCGTTATTCTGTGAACTTGTTCTATCGTAGAGTGATTTTCTCTAAATCCAAATTGGTGTGGTGGAATCAAATTTCTCTCTTCTATTATTGGCTTGAGTCTCTTGAGCAGTAATTTTTCAAATAATTTTGAAATTACAGGAAGTAGTGAAATCGGTCTGTACGACTTTTTATCGTTCGCTGGTTTGCCTGGTTTGGGGATCATAATTACTTCAGCAACCTTCCATTGCCGTGGGACATATTTTAGTCTGAAGACAGCATTGATAATTTGAACCAATTTTCGTAGTCCCTTCTCGGGAATGGCTTTTACGACTTGTCCAGTAATTAAATCATATCCTGGAGCTTTTTTTGCGTTCAAATTACACTTGATCTCATTTTTTAATTCCTGTAATGTTACACATCGAATATTATATTCATCAATTTTGCTAATTGTTATTATGTTTTCATCTGCTGTTTGCCTAGGTAGCGGTTGAAAGGTGTCTTCCAAGTGAGCTGCAAATAAAATAGCTTTTTGCTTGTCACTTTTGGCCCAGGTTCCTTCCCCATTTTAATAGGTGGCACATGCATTTTAGTTCTTTTTAATCCCTTTGTTGCTTTCCAAAGAGAGTAATCAGTATCTTTATGTTCGGTGAGACCATTTAAGTACTTGTTGATAGTTTCATTCTGAATTTCTTTTATAAGTTGTTTTAGTTTATTGCATAGAAAATTGAGGATTTTTTTGTTTTCCGGGGCGCGTGTCCTTTGCCAGGTTTTTCTAGCCTTCCGTTTCTCTCTAACTAACTCCCTGACCTCAATAGGATAATTTTGATTCCTACGGGATTCGGTGTGACTCTAGTTCGTCTTCCAACTGTACCGGTGTTTTAATCGGCACTCGTAGATTTGTTTGCATTTCAATTAGTTCTTGGAATAGGTCCCAGTTAGTTCTATTATTTGTTAATTTAGGCAGGTTATCCTTATTAATTATCATTGTGCTGAGTGTCATGATAACAGGTGTATGATCGGAATATATCCCTTCGCTGTTTTCGATGTACATGTAATCCTCGAAGATCCCTTTCGTTACATACAAATCAATGAGATCTGGTATTTTATTTATATCAGCAGGCCAGTATGTCGGTTTACCTCCAGAGTGGAACTCGCAGTTATTTATTCGTCCGGCTTCGAATAACTCTTTTCCTTTATGGGTTGTAAGTCTTGATCCCCAATAGGTGTTTTTTGCATTAAAGTCACCACCAATAATAAAATTGGATCCTAGTGATCTAAAGAGTCTATTATAATCTGCTTTGTTTAGATTATAGCGTGGAGGGCAGTAGATAGAGGAAATACTGTATTCATTATTATTGTTAGTTTCAACTTTTATGGTTTTAACTTGCATACTTTTCTCTTCTATACTAGTTTCTTCATAGTGTTTGAGACTCTTTTTCACTATTACTGTTGATCCTCCTCTGGGTTTTCCTCCTGGGTGAACAGCATGGTAACATTCATAATCACGTATTTTAATAAATGATGTTTTTGTCAAATGGCTCTCCGATATAAGGCAGATATCTATTTTTTCTAAATTTAGAAAAATTTCTAGCTCTGGAACATGTTGCGCTAGTCCGTTCGCGTTCCAGGTGACAATTCTTAGTGATCTGCTCATTTTAGTATATGAGGGCTGTTGCCTCGTTCAAGGTTTGATGCATATCTAGACGCTTATATAAAGCTTCTAGACCACGTTCTTGCTTTGCTAGCCTTATATTTATGGCTTCTATGCTTCGACAAATCCTTTCAAGGAGATTATCATTCGTAGCATTAGATGATTGCTGTACAATTTGTGAATAACTTTTCCGCTCTGTACCAATACCTGGTGGTTTTGGCTCCGCTTGGGTTTTAGTTGGTTTCTCTTCTCTGGTAACCCTAGGGTTTTGAGGAAACTGATGCGTTTTGTTTCTTAGTCTTTGAAGTTCTTTGGCTACTTCACAGCCTCTATAATTTGCAGGATGATGCCCTTTACAGTTTATACATCTTGCAGGGGTGTTTCTACTTTCTGTAAACTCTTTCGCGTTGTGTTTTCCAGCACATTTTACGCATCTTGGCTCCCGTCTGCAATATTTTTGCGTGTGATTGAAACCTTGGCATTTTTTGCATTGAGGTATTAGCCTCGTGTTTTTCTTAAGCGGTTCTATTTTAACCCTCATGTTGAGAATTGCTTTGATGTTGAAGATGTTTTCAACTTTCTCCTTTTTGTTAAACGTAAGCATGAAGAGTGGAAGCCCCCTTTTTTTGACTTGATTGTTCTCACCTCTCTCTCGTTTTAGGATGTTTACTGCATCTTCTATTTGCAGATCTCTTGCCTTTAGGTCCTCAATTATGTCCTCCTTCGTACACGTTGGATGAAGGCCTCTGGCCATATTCTTAATTGCGCGTTCGTTTTTATCTTCGTATGTGAACCATTCTTTACCTTCCGCATTGAGCTTTGTTGCTAGAGCTCTATATGTGTCGGAATCTGGTGTATTGATTTTCCACACGTTATTGTTTAGTGACACTACTCTATATTCCTTAGCTGTCACTGATTTCATTATAGATTGTATACTTGCAAATTCTGTTATGCCGATTACATTAATTGGCGGAGGAGTCTTTTCTTTCGGTACAACCTTTTGTTGCTGTTGCTGGTGAGTTGGTTTGGTATTAGTATCACCAGTTACTAATACATTAGCTTGCGAATGATCTCCAACTTCAGGCGAGAATTCTGCTTTTCGTTTTTTGGTAGGTCTTTTCTTCCTTTTCAGTACCCAATCTGTTTCTCACATGAGATCCTCTTCATCAGTATGGAACTCATTGTTATAACTAGTGTGAGTACTTGTTTCATTATAACAAGTTAGCGGGTTTTCAGAAATCTCCATTGGGTTGGGCTTCTTCAATTCTTCATTTTCTTTTTTCAGCTTTTCAATTTCACTTCTTAATTGCGTTAAAAGTACCTCTACTTCACTGAGTTTTCGACAGAGTTCAGCGTTTTCGTCTTTCTGCTGATTTGCAGAGTTAGTATGATTGTTTTGTGATCTTAACAACATTGAACTTCTTTCGAATGGGTTTAGCAATGATTGGCTCACCCCAGAATCCATTGAGCCAGCCTCGTAAGAGGGTGGATTATCCAACTGGGTAGTTGGTTTACCACCTGGGGTATTGTTTCCTTTTTGCGTTGAACTCATTGCTTTAAAACTGGTTATGTATCAACTACCAACCTAACCAGTACAAGTTGGTAGTGGGTCATTGAAGAGAACATCATTTGCTATGTTCTCGGTAGTCGGTTATTCCGCCGTATCTCGGTCGCCAGAGCCTCGTTAGTTAATTAGCAGGAAGTACCACGTGCAGGTGAGGTTGGCATTTGGTATAATAAGACCATCTAAACCGGCGCCCCTTACCCCCCATAAAATAATTAAATGAAAATTTTTTTTTATGATTGAATCTAATTGAATTTAATAATCAAATTCATCAAACCAAATTTTACATTTTGAATCATTGTTATTTTTATTTCGGTTTAATGCGAATTTGAGACATTATACACATTAAACAATTTAATAATTATGCGCGTTAATGTTAATATTCTAACTGAGTCATGTCATCTTCCGATGAAGACAATAAATCAGACTCAGAGACAAGTTTTATAAACCTACGGCACATTAAAATTGAAAAAGATACGTCAGTAAAACAGAAAATTATTTCTCGAAAACCTTCTTGTGTGAATACAGTTTTACCTGACCAAGCTGGTTTAACAACAACCCAACCGTCTTTATCGCTAAATACAACAAATTTGGAAATCGGTGACTCTGAAGAGACCGTGACAAACATAAATACAATTAATATTCCCGATCCTAACCTAAGCCTTACAACTTCTTTTGGCAAAATGGACAATTTAGACCCGAAATATGCATTAAAATTGATTCCTAATTTTGACGGAAAGCCACGAGAACTTCACAAATTCATTTCTTGTGTGGAATTTATATTAAAAACTCTAAAAGTGGATGCAATTCCTATGTTCTTAGAATTAATCAAATTAAAATTAAATGGTAAGGCATACGACTTAATTAAGTATAGTACAGTGGAGTCATGGGATGCTTTAAAAAATTTATTAAATACTGAATTCTTAGAGATTCGCTCTGTCGGACTATTACAAATGCAGTTAGCCACAATCAAACAAGACAAGTCGGAGGATGTTAAGTCATATGCCCATCGTCTTGAGGTGTTGCTTCATGATCTCAATGAAGCGTGTATCGCTTCTGAAGGGTGTGATGCAGCTTCGATTATTAAAAAACTTAATGAGAATATTGCTCTAAAATCATTTCAAGAAGGCCTTAATTATTCAATAAAAACAACAGTAAAAGCTTGCCGATTTACCACTCTAGTTGAAGCTATAAATCATGCAACTGACGAAGAAATCACTATCCAACAATTTTCGCGATTATCTTTAAATGATTCATTGACTCCTAAGATAAATAAACCTAGTCATTCTCAAGAATTTTTAAGGAGACAACAGCATAGTACACCGTCTAGTTCCACTTCGGCATATAAGTCGGTCTCCATTAAACCAATTCAACATATTCGCTGTGCATATTGCAAGCGCCTTGGCCATCATATTCGAGACTGTTACTCGAAGAAGCGAAGTGATGCTCGTAACGCAACAACACCATTTATACCTACTACAACGTTTCAGAACAAAACATCCTCAGTTCATCCATCCACTTGGGGAAATGTGGATGGAACCTTGAAGAAAAACAGGGGTGCTCCTTCAAGGCTCCAGGAAGAATAGAGTATCTCCGTAAGATTGATCAATCCACAAATGTTAACAAATCTGAACCGAACCCGGATATTACTATACGTGATGAAATTTATTCAGTATCATCACGTTCATTTAATTCAAAGAAATATTTATACCTTAATATCAATATTGGTAAATTTTCAAATATGCCATTCCTTATAGATACAGGAGCAGATATCTGCCTAATAAAAAAAAATACCTTAAAGCCCGACACTCTTGTATACAAAGATATGAAATGCACATTAAAGGGAATTACTTCTGAGCTATTTGAAACGTACGCTGAATGTGACGTCACAATTTATTTTCCGGATGCTAAAGAACTTAATCTTAGTTTCCAAATCGTCGAAGATTCTTTCCCAATAAATTGCGCTGGTGTAATTGGTCAGACATTTTTGGATAATTTTCACTGCAAGATTGATTACTTACTTGGAGTCGTAGAGATACCATTCCCAGATAAAATTGTAACATTAAATATTGATTCCAAACTAACTTTTGAGAGTGTTGCAACTATCGAAATTCCAGCTCGTTCTGAAAAAATAATGACTTTCGCTATAAATATACCTAATGGTAACGAGTTTATTGCCTTTTTCCCAAGAAATCGCACCATTTATATACATGCCTAGTGCTATACATAAAGTTCGAAATAATACTATCACAACTTCATTTCTGAATATTTCAGATACACATAAAAGGGTTGAAAACTTTAAACTTAATATCGAACCTTTAAATAATTTTAGTATTCGTTATTGTCAAGAATGGAATGATACCTTAGAAGATAGATTATCCGCATTAGAAACCACCATCGATCTTAAACACCTCAATAATGAAGAACATCGTTCTATTACACAAATTATAAAAGAATATAACGATGTGTTTTATTTACAAGATGACGAACTAACTGCTACTGACATCTTGGATCATAAAATTCCACTTCTTCCTAATTCTTCTCCAATTCATGTCAGGCAGTATCGTCAACCGCATTCGACGAAACAAGAAATCAAAAGACAAGTCGATGAAATACTAAATAATGGTATTATCGAAGAAAGTCGTAGTCCATGGAACTTCCCATTACTAGTTGTGGCAAAAAAATCTGTGAATGACGAAAAAAGGTGGCGCGTTGTGATTGATTTCAGGAAACTGAACGACATTACTGTGAACGATGTGTTCCCCTTACCAAATATTTGCGATATCCTCGATAAACTGGGTAGTGCACACTATTACAGCTCCTTGGACCTTCATAGTGGTTATCATCAGGTCAAATTAGATCAATCTGATAGAGATAAAACGGCGTTTAGTACTGACGATGGTCACTACCAGTTTGTACGAATGCCTTTTGGTCTGAAGGGTGCCCCGTCTACATTCCAACGAATGATTAACACCGTCCTAAGTGGGTTAAATAACTTGAGGTGTCTCGTTTATTTAGACGATGTAATCATTTTTGGATCTACTCTAATGGAACATAACACGCGACTAACTGATGTATTAGATCGTTTCCGTAAATATAAACTAAAATTCAATCCAGCAAAATGCCAATTCCTTCGACGGGAAATCACATATTTGGGACATGTCATTACACCATCGGGTATTAGACCGGATGAAGGAAAAATCAATGTTGTCCAGAATTACCCTTGTCCCAAAACTTCAAAGGAGATTAAATCGTTCCTCGGTTTTGTTGGGTATTACCGAAAATTTATACCACATTTCTCAGGGATAGCCAAACCACTCACCAATTTACTAAAAAAGGGCCAGCGTTTCGAGTGGAACGCAATCTGTGAGGATGCCTTCAAAACTTTAAAATCCACGTTAACAGATCCCCCCATACTACAAATACCAAACTTCGAGAAACCATTTTCATTGACGTGCGATGCAAGTGAATTTGCCATAGGATCCGTACTGTCGCAATCCGTAAACTCCTCCGACTTACCAATCGCGTATGCCAGTCGTATCCTGAATAAGGCAGAAATCAATTATTCCACAGTTGAACGAAAACTACTGGCAATAGTTTGGTCAGTAGCTCATTTCAGACCGTATTTATATGGCAAAGGGTTTACGATTGTAACAGATCATAAACCACTTCTCTGGCTCTGTAGTATCAAAAATCCTTCTTCTCGTCTAATGAGATGGAAAATTCGCCTGGATGAATACGATTATACAATCATACACAAGCCTGGTTCGCAGAACAAAAATGCTGATGCATTAAGTCGTGTCAAAATAAATCTACCTAATTCTATGCCTATCATTGATTGTGACGTTATAACACGATCCCAGAGATTAAAATCCACCCTTCCGAAACACGATTTAACCGACACTATAAACCCTCATGATGATTCACCCTAGCAGGACCAATCCAAAAGTAAACTATCAGATTCTGATATTGAAATAAGACCAAATAGAAGGTCCCTTTCTCTTAATGATTTAACAAAAGCTATTCCTGAACCAGAGAAAACAAAACTTCTAAGCTCATCAATTAAAAATTCTAATTTATCAGAACCTTCCATCTCTGAGAATAACGTTGAACCTATTATATGTTCTGATAATTATGATTATAATTTGGGACATGATAATGACCTGAATCTTTTAAATAAAAATAGATCCTCACCATTTCAACATGATGATCAATTTAGTCAACCGGATGTTAAAATTTTAGACAACGAAGTCGAAATAAACCAATTGATCAGAGACTTCCATACTTCAGCCCTGGGTGCTCATCAAGGTGTCTATAGGACATATCAAAGAATGAGAAGATATTATCTTTTCCCTAAAATGTATCAAATTATACAGAAATTCATAAATAATTGTACATCATGCCAAATAAATAAACACTCTCGACACACAAGAATGCCGATGAAATTGACATCAACATCTTCTAGGTCATTTGAAAAGATTTTCTTAGACGTTGTTGGTCCTTTGCCTTCCTCATATAAAAGCAATAAATATATACTAACGATGCAGGACGATTTATCCAAATACTCCATCGCCATAGCAATACCGAATCAAGAAGCTAATACGATAGCCAAAGTATTCGTTGAGAATTTTATTTGCATATACGGTATCCCTGATGTAATTTTGACTGATCAAGGGTCAAATTTCATGAGTTCTATGTTCTCTCATGTATGTAAATTACTCAAGATTAAAAAACTGTCTACTACGCCTTATCATCCTCAAACGAATGGTGCCGTTGAGAGGTTTCATAAGACCCTTTTGGAATACCTTCGAAACTTTTCGCAAAATGATCCTTTAAATTGGGACGAATGGTTGCCCTATCTTACTTTTTCTTACAATTCAACTCCGCATACATCTACTAATCTTATGCCTTACGAATTAGTTTTTGCAACCCAACCACATATTCCAACTTCCATTACCAAAGATGTCCAACCTGTATATACCTATGATGACTATCATGATGACTTAAGGTTCCGTTTACAGACTTCTTTTGCTATTGCAAAAAATCATATAGTATCAGCCAAAACAAAGTCAAAATCTTATTATGACAGACATATAAATCCAGCCACTTTTAGAGTAGGCGATATGGTTCTACTTAAGAATGAAGCGGCCAAAAGTAAAATATCACCTCTTTGGTTGGGACCTTACAAAGTGGAAGACATTCCGTCAATCGAAAATTCCACTATAAAAATTGGCCGTAGTCTAAAAACTATTTACAATAATAGACTAAAACATTTCAAAGGTGACCATCACTCACCATTAACTACTTACCAATAAACTGTTGAGCTCGATTAAGAATATAAACATTAATAACCTTATAAAATAATAATAATAATAATGTGTCAAATTTAGAATTAAAACAAAACCTATCTAAATTTATTGAATTAATTAATGTAATTTCATTATTAAATAATAATTATGTATGTAAAGGTAAATCAACAATTACAATTGAATAATATAAAATTAACTGAAATTGATATAATTGTACTATATTCTTACCTACATTTGATATTAGTTAATTAAATAATTAATTTGCCCTTAATTGAATTTATGAATAAAATAACTACCTATAAATGAAGCATAAATATTGTAATCATATTGTAATCATATTGTAATCATATTGTAATCATATTGTAATCATATTGTAATCATATTGTGACCAAATACCCCTTTCTTTATCTCAAAAGATTATTTCAATAACTTTTGTCTTGATGAGGGAGATGTGAAGTACGGCTCTACTTTATGCCATAATATTTGCTCACAATTTGAATTCGTAATTTGTACGATCGTCATACCAATGGTAAATAATAAAGTTTATGGTAGTAAAATGATATAAAAAAAGAAATAAAATATAATTGGCAGTCGAGTTGTGATTTCCGAGATAAAAACAATAAATAATATAATAAAAGTATTAATAACCTTTTAGAAAATACGGTGTTTAATTTAAAGGAGAAGCGTAACCGCTCGACATGCACAACACATATATATAGTATGGAGACATCCAAACTATTCCTGATTGCCAATTGGGTTTAGAGCTGGCCACTCAACAGTAGATGCCTTAAACCTTTTAAAAGACAAAACCACCGACTCATTGAACGAACGAAAAACCACAGCCGCCAGCCTCTTAGACATAAAAAAAACATTCGACTCCGTTTGGTTAGATGTTGTCAAATAAAAATAATAAATAGCTTCATTAAAAATAGAAAGGCAACGGTTCAAATCCAAAACACAAAATCCCCCACATTTACCATAGATAGGGGTATACCACGAGGTACTAGGGTAACCGTTAAATCTAACTGGGCACTTAGATTTGCTAAATACTAGAGTATCGTACGCTGACGATACTCTAGTATTTAGCAAATCTAAGTGCCCAGAAATTGCGGGTAGGAGAGTAGAAGAACAGGTAGAGAAGCTAGTGAATTACTACAATAATTGGGGGATTAAAGTAAATGAACAAAAATCAAAGCTAATAGTATTCAGGCCACCAAGCAGAAAATGCATCAAATCGGCAGTCTCAAAATGCACAAAACTGAAAATAATCATCAATGGCCAACACATCATAACAACAGCCAAATAAAATACCTAGGAATAACCCTGACCAACCGCCTAAAATTCAACGAACAAATAAAGACCGCCATAGCTAAGACAAGGACCGCCTATAATATTATTCACCCAATAATGAGGCAGCTTAAACTAACCAAACTTACAAAAGAAATATTACACAAACAGCTGATCAAACCCATCCTATGCTATGGGTTTCCGATGTGGATCACAGCATCCCCAATACATTACCTAAAACTAGCTAGATATGAAAGGAAACTAATGAGGAAGATATATGAGACAAGATGTATCCGAAATCAAATGTTACAGAAACAAAGATTTATACTCAAACACAGAAGCAACCGAAATAAATGACTACCTCAATGACATAGTGAAGAAATTCCTACTAAGATTCAACAGCCACAACAACAAATTGATTATAAAGTCAAAGGAAGATAATGATCTCCCAACAGAATACTATCTAAACACTAAAAATTTAGATAAAATATCATTACACAAACTTTATAAATAAAAAATCTGAAGAACACAAGGGGTAACCTAACAGATGCTGGCCTAAACACCCCATTTGTTACTTTATCTCCTTTGCGACTCAACAAACTATTGTTATTATTATTATTACCCTTATTATTATTATATAAAAACAAAAAAAAAACCCCATTAACATAAGTTAATGTTAGCATTAAGCAAAATCAAAAGGTAAATTGTAACTAAAACCAAAGAAAATGAAGTATGCACAAATAACTGAAAATCAACTCATAACTAGGGACTATAAATAAAAGCTAATATAAAAGCCTTTAGACTTAAGAAATGAAATATTTATAAATCTTATATTGATTAATGTACATACATATTGTATGAATAAACAAATAAATTTAAAGTTTAAAAAAACAAGTTTACACGATCAATATTAATATCTTTAGCGAAAGCATCATTTTCTGTAAAAGTCTTGTGTTTTCACGCTTTCATTTATCAACGTACACAATAATTGTAAATAACATTAAAATGATTACATATGTGTACGTTTGAAAATAACGAATGGTGGGTAATGACAGTAATATTGATCGTGTAAGTTTGCTTATTAACTATACACGGTCATTATTTTCGTTTTCCATATAAAAAATATTCTAATTATTTAAACTCCAATTAACTTTTGTCAATACGGGATTTATTTAGGCTGTTATCATAGTTGGTATAAAACCGTTTAAATTTAAATTTATTTTAAAATATGAGCGGAACTACGAATAAAATGTTTAATTTCGCATAGTTCTGCATATTCAGTTATGTAGATGTATCAAAAGATATGAAAGATATTGTCGCCCACTATGCTTGCACAATGCATTTAAGTACGGTTCGAGAGATTGAAGACGCTACAAACATTTTATTTTGACGAAGATGCATTCAACAGGAAACATAGGAGGTTAGGATTTTTACGTAAAACATCCCAATCTGCAGTTTGTGTAGGGCTCTCTGCTATTTTTGAACAATTTCCTCAAACTGGATTTCGTTCCGATTTTACCACTAAGAAAATTTAAAGAATAAATAAATTATATTTTGAAATATGAATACTTACATATAACCGAGCCTTACTTCGTCTTTATACTCAGACTTATCGAACTTTACTTATATGATATATTGAATAGATGAAACATGAATTTTTGGTTGCCCAAATGAACGTTTTACAACCAGTGCTTTTGTTTGTTTATCGAATCATGTTGTTATCAATTAATTAAATATTTGGTCAGCGGTGAAAATTGTACTGCGGCTTAACTGTCCTAACCACTGCTCTACTTTCAATGTCGAAATTATAAGCATAGTTAACATAAGTGTAACAATAAAGTCCAATATAAAGTTTGAACAGTCAAACTTCGTGGATAGTAACAAACGGAGGTACTATACAGAGCGATCAAAATCAAGGAATCGGAATTATAGAAATCGTAGTATGTCGAGAGGAAGGAAACTTAAATGTTTTAATTGTGAAGGATTGGGACATAGATTTTGAAGTTAATATCCAATTAGTGGATGAACTGATTCCCATATTCCATAAACCGTATACATTACCCTTTAGAGTAAGAGAAAAGGTCGAAAAAGAGTTGGATGATATGATTCTGAAAGATATTATAGCCCCAGTGACAACATCGGATTGGGCTTCACCTATAGTAGTGGTACCAAAACCAGGCAATGAAATACGCATATGTATCGATTGTTCGGTTACGGTAAAGAAAATTATGTTCGTTCACAACACTATCCGTTACCTATTATAGATGAAGTTGGCAAGTTTAGCAGGCAATAATTATTTTGTGTCGATCGATTTAAAGGGTGCATATACTCAATTAAAACTATCTGAAAATTCACAGAAATTGGTGACTATAAATACCTATCGTGGTTTGTTTAGGTATAAGAGGCTTCCATTTGGTCTTAAACCAGCAGCATCAATATTTCAGTCAGTTATGGATCAAATTCTATTGGGAATACCGGGAGTATTTTGTTACATTGATGATATTCTAACAGGAGGTAAACATTTAAATGAGTTATACGAGAGGTCTTGCTTAGTATTGAAACAGTTAAAAATAAATAACGTAAAAGCAAATTGGAAAAAATGCAATTTCTTTGTTGAAAAGTTAAGGTATCTGTGTCATGAGATTTCAGTAAAGGCTATTGGTCCATGTCAGAAAAATTTAAAAGCAGTCGTAGAAGCACCAGTTCCAAGTAACGTTTCAGAATTAAAATCGTTTATCGCATTGTTGAATTACTATTCTAAATTTCTGCCTAGATTAAATGAAAATTGCAGCGTTCTATACAAGTTATTGTGTAAAGATAGCTAATGGAAGTGGGATCAGGAATGTCAAAATGTTTTTGATGATTGTAAGCAGGCATTAGTGAATAGTGCAATTTTGGAACATTTCGACCCTAAAAAACCAATGCGATGCTAGTGATAGAGGTATAAGTGGTATTCTATGTCATATTGTGGATGGTATCAAAAAACCAGTGTTTTTCATATTACGAACAATATCAAAAGCGGAAAGACATTATCCTATTTTGCATCGAGAAGTTTTGGCTGTAGTTTTTTCTTTAGAGAAGTTTTGCAAATATATATTTGGAAATCATGTGATTGTGTACAGTGATCATAAACCTTTAGAAAGCATTTTGTCAAAGAAAAAATGTCAATCTAGCGTAATAGCTACAAGGTTGCATAGAGATATATATCGTTTATCTATTTTCGATTTTGTTATTAGGTATCGTAAAGGTAGTGAAAATGGCAATGCTGACTGTTTAAGCAGATTACCAATAGAAGGTAATGCATCAGATGACGATATTAATGAGGAAGGGTTATTTTAAATTCATCAAGTGGAAAATAATGATTCCATTCAAATTGATATTGCATCAGGAAAAGAAACAAGCAAAGAGAAAGTTTTGGTAAAGTTAATGGATTATATTTCGAACGGTTGGAATGAATCTAATATTCCAAGAGATTATAAGAATTATTATATGAAAAATGAATTTGTATCCATAGAAAAAGGTTGTGTATTACACCGTGGAAGGTTGGTTATTCCAAAAACCATGCAAGATGATGTGTTAAGTTTGTTACATATAAATCGAGTAGTATTAACATTGTTATACGGAATTGGCAAACAACGCAAAACACAACCAAATCTTAACGGAGAAAATTGGATCATCTTCTAAAAGTAAGTAAAACATGAAAATAAATTGTAAGGTACTAATTTTGAAAGTATCAACTATCAAAAAAGCAGTAATTATGGTTAATTTTTATCAATGTCAGTATTTAAAATACGATATGTTATTTTAGAAAGGTTGTGTTGTTCTGTCGTGTTCGATTGTAATGTAGCGTGTTGTTGGTTTTTTTATTTTGTTAACACTGCGCATTTGGATTTCGGAGCAAGTTTTTTTTTTTTTTTTTTTTTAAACTATGCAATCTTTTTCTGGGGCTCAAGGCACTCCCAACTCTTTCGCAGTTAATTTTACCGTCCTACTTTACGCAGTATTAGCCAAATCGAGGACGTACGGCTATAGACCCGCTTTGTATAAACCACCTGCACATTGCATTGCTTCATGCCAACCTATAGTGCTGACATGAAAGATGGGTCGGCCCATGGATTCTGCACTCTCAACAGGGGGTCATAGTTGTGTTCATCGTCATCACCGATCGTAATCAGATGATGAAAAATCCCTTTTGCATCCCGCCCCTATCGGGATTCGAACCCGGTACCTCCCAATCCAAACGTCGCAGCTTTAACCACTGCGCCGTTTGCGGAGCAAGTTAATTAGTTTTTTTTTATAAGCAATTTTTTTTTGTTGAACAACAAAGTAAAATACGTTGAAAGGCCTTTAAATTTTGAATTACATGGTGCAATAATTTTAGCGTTGGCTTTTTTTATTTTTTTGAGCGGCATCTAAAAGACATTAGCTGAGTTGAAAAATCCAAAAAAAATAATTTTTCGGAACGATCCATTGGTCGTTTTCCCATTAGATGTCCCTCCTCAAACAAAAAGTTTTTCATTTTTTTTGGTACTGTCACTCGCGATCGCCATGGAAATTGGCTATATAAGGAGGACAAAATATTGAATCGGGAGGGAGAAAGCTTTTTTTTTGTTTTGAAGAAAGAAGTACAAGAGAAAATAATATTGAAGTATAATTTTTTTTTTTTGATAATATTTTGGATTGGAAAAAAAGTGTCCATTTTGTGTGATTGGGCCACGTTGTTGGAAAGTGAAAAAAAATATATATATACGAAAGAAAACATATACGAAAGAAAACATTAAAAATAAAAATTGTGTAATTAAATCGTAATTAAAACCGTAATTGCGAATTGCCAATTTTATTATATATATTGAATATTTTTGGCTAATCAGTGAGTCCCGGAAGTGTTTTTTTTTGCGGCGACGAGAATAGCAGAGCCGCGTCAGGCGAGCATAGTAGAGGCAAGCCAGGTGAACAGAAAGGAGGATTAACGAGACCACCTGCATGAATATTCGCAAGAGGTGGAGCTTTGCGGAAGGCAAATCGATGAGTTGACTACCAAAAGTAAACATAATGAAAAATTTTAATTCCTTTTAGTGTCCAGCAACATTTTCCTTTTCCTTTTTTTTTGTTATATCAAAATTTTCACCATATTTATTTGGTTTATAAAATTGCTCAGAAAATCCAACGAGCAGATGAAGGAGACAAAAATAACAATAAAAAAAAAAAAGACAATAAACTATTTTTCTGTTGTCAATTAAATGCAACAAATTTTTTTTTTGGACTGTTCGGTCATTTTGTTTATAAAAAAAAAACATAACAACACATTTTTTTTATTTAAAGTTAATTTATTTTCATTAGTTTCTTTTTTTTTTAGATTTAATTTAATTTAATAAAATTTTTTTTTATACGAGCTGAATTTATTTTTGTGTTTTGTTTTTTTATTTCGCCAAATTGCACGCTACAGTAAAACTTATCAGAGGTTGTAAGTGAAAGAATTTTCTTCTAAATAAAAAAATAGCTGCTTTAAGCTGATTTTTCGGATTTATTGAAATTTTTGATAAATAGGTGGGGAAAAAGTATTGATATTTTTTTGATATATTTTTTAATTAAATTTTTCTTTTATTCGAAATGGGTTTCATTTAAGAACATATTGGCCATTATATTTATGACCTTTAGCCATTTCTCGGGAAGTTCCATAATTCTATTGGTGTAGAACTTCTGGGGTTTATGGCTGAAAAACTTGGCCAGCTGGGTGGGGCCAGGTAGTCAGTGGGTGCAAGGGACGGGCTATAGTGGATTCATCAAAACTTCCCAGCCCAGCACTCCCGATTTTGGCCGGTTCATCAAAAATGTATGTTGTCTGCGGTTGTCATGATGGAAGACATCAAGCTTTCTATTCAACAATTCTGCCGTTTTTTTTTTAAATTGAAAATCAATTGTTTGACGTGATTCAAGAACCTCAGAATGTATGATTTTCTTATTCCACCATAAACACAGCATAACATTATGGAGCATCAATCCTGGCTTTGAGGTCGTTTGAGGTGGTTCATCTCTCTTTGACCTAAGTCCTTTTCGATAGACATTTTCTTATTTTACCCATTTTTCATTGCAGCGGCGGTTGGATCGAGGGGTACCGGGTTCGAATCCCTATAGGGGCGGGATGCAAAAGGAATTTTTCATCATCTGATTACGATCGGTGATGAAGATGAACACATCTATGACCCCCAGCTGGGACTGCGGAATCCATGGGGCAACCCACCTTTCATGTCAGCACTATATGCTGGCATGAAATAATGCAATGTGGAGATGGTTTAAACCAAAACCGGTGTAAAGGCGTACGTTTCGATATGTCTACTGCGTAAGGTAGGACGTAAAAAGCGTACGTTCTCGATTTGTCTACTGCGTATGGTAGGACGTAAAAAGCGAACTGTGAAAGAGTTGGGAGTGCCTTGAGCCCCAGAAAAGAATGCAGAGATGGAAACAAACATTTTTCATCGCCAGTAATGATTTGCTTCGAAAATGGGTCGATTTCGTTGCGTTTCAGTGCTAATTCGCTGATGGACATTCTGCGGCAATTACAATCTATGCGGCACCCAAACATCGAGCTTCTTTATATATCCAGCAACCTTACGCAATTGGTTTAAAACTGTTTTGTGATCGATATTTAATTCTTTATCAATGCCATGGCTGCTTATGTGTGGTCTTCTTCGATTCTTTGTAAGATTTCGTCGTCTTTTCATAGATTGGTCGACCAGAGCGAGGTGCATCTTTGTAATCGAAATTTTCAGAATTCCCCCAATTTCAAACGCGCATCCCTTTCATAAGTGGTATTTTGTTTAGAAAAATTTAAATAAATTTAGTTTTGATTTATTTTTTCTCCTTTTCTTTGATATCTACTACTTTGGTTATAATAAAGACATTTTTGTGTGCAATTGTTACTGTACATAATTTGTTTTTATTATTTAATCTTACAACCACAAAAATAATATGCATCTTGATTCTAATATGACATACAGGCTTTTTCATGAATAGGGGTTATCAATAGAGGATACTCCTCAGTGAAGATTTTGAGCTAAATTACTTGCGTTTTTGACTTTTGGCCACCTTTTTTCGAATCGGCCGCACTGTCCGACGCTCGTGTGATAGAATCTTAACAAAGAAAAAATCATTACTGAATTTGTTAGTTAAGATAATCAAGAAAGATTTTAACTTTTTAAACTTAAATTTTGTCTTTTCATTTAGTGCAAGAATTTATAATCCATCTATGTAAATACCTTCAAAATGCAAATATATATAACTCGAAATAAATAAATGTGTCCCGCCCTGTTATTGTTCCAATATATTTGCGCGTGATTTGTCACAATTTAAGTGACAATTGAATACTACTGTATGCAAAATGGTTCTGCATAATCGATTGCCTTTCAAAAACATACATTAGCTAAGCTACGCCGATATGTTCTTTCAGAGGGGGAACACGGGTATTCTTCAGTCATAAAATTTCGCACATTATAATAATTTATGAGCGAATCAGATTTATTATATCGACATGTATCTATCAACAATCGAATGAATATATGGGGCAAACAAATTAAATGTGCAAACGAAAATTAAAAAAAAAAAAATGTTCAACTGATACTTTTTGTCAATTGTGTAGACTAAACTTTCGGTTTAATAAAAATCATTCTATAAGAAATAATTGTACTTGCAAAAATTTTCAAAGGTCGTTAGCCACAAAAATATAAATCATTGACACGTACAATTTTCTTACACATAATTTGATGTAGAGCTGTAATATAGTAAGGGAATATTATTTTAATAAATTCAAATAATATTCAATATAATAAAACAAAATTGAAGAAAATAATTTTCTGTTTCTGACAACTAGTCTTAACACTACAACATTCCATTTTCTGTTTTATAAATATTAAGACGGTAATATAAATAATATTGCATACGTATACGTTTTTTGTGTGTAAATTGTAAATCACTCTTGGTTGTCGCACATCTAAAACAAACCATGAACTGATTTTTGTTTATTTACCTACCCGTATGTAGATAGACGATTATTTTGAAAAGAAAATTTGAGTTGTTTTTACCACATCAAATAAAGAAAACTATATTATTTTTAAGCAAACCTTACAATGATTCAGTCCGGTATGTAGATAAGTAAACCTTAAACAAACATCGAGCAACATTATAGTAAAATGAACAATAACGTAAAGAGCTTTGATTTCACTCAAAAGTTTCTCGTTAAATTAATAAAATTTTACAACATACTGTATACGGAATATGCATAAATATAGTAGTAGAGATAATGTTTGTAAGTATTCGTATTCTGGAAATGCAAATAGTAGGGGATAACATTTATGTATATTTTTTTATATTTAAAATATAAATAAAGCTTTTCAACTTAAAAATGCAACAACAAGGAAAACTGTTGTTTTGTTAAGCTTTTTTATGTCCAAATAATAAAAATAAAAAGTTTTTGTTTTATTATTTAAATATTTTATTGTTATTTTTTTTTTTTATTATTTTAAATTAAAGTCACGTAGAAATATTTTGTTTTAAATTTAATTTTTTTTAATGTTATATTTTATTTGAAACATTTTTTTTATATAATTTATTTAATTGTTTATTCCGAAACAATTGAATTATTAGAACAATACGCCGTATATGGTTTGACCTGAATTGGAAACTGGATTGGGCCCAGGACAAACGAATGTGTTACAGCCCATTTTACGATTTTTGATTCCAATCCTCTTATTTTGGTTCTCACCTAAATGTGGTTTCCTTGGCTTCTAAATCACCGCATTCAACAGATAACAATGTGATTATGATTAATGCCACAAATGAATTACTAGATCTGATATTACTTTTTTTACATAAACAGATTTTTTATTATTTTCACGAACTATAAATATTTTTAAAATAAATAAACAAAGTCCTAAAACTATATTAAAAATTAGGGTCTGTCCAACTCCTCGAACGACACTTTTCCCACAATTTTCCGTTATTTTGAGCAAGGTCCTTAAAAGATGTTAAGAACTTAAATTATTCCATTCAGGGAGCATCCATAATGTTCAAAATTTGTCCTCGGAAAATTTGTGCCGTTTGTTCAGATCACAGTGTTTCAGTCTGGACGGAGCATCGCTGTGGACCATTCGAGAAATATACCTTTTTCAAGTCAAGTTAACCATTTTTCAAACCAAATTAACAAATGTTCAAATCAAATTATCAAATATTCAAATCAAATTAACAAATGTTATAACCAAATTTTCAAATCAAATTAACAATTTTTCAAAACAAATTAAACTTTTTTCAAAATTATTTAACAACAATAACATTTTCGCAAAATATACAATAAAAACTGATGCATACAATAAAATTTATTAAATTTAATTAAATCAGAGAAATGCATTTTGCTAAATTTTATTGTAAGCATCTACATTTTATTGTATATTTTGCGAAAAACAAAATAATTAAATTTGATTTGAAAACTGGTGTTAAATTTATTTGAAAATTGTTAATTTGATTTGAATATTTGTTAAGTTGGCTTGAAAATTTGTTAATTTGATTTGAGTATTTGTGAATTTGATTTGAACATTTGTTAATTTGGTTTAGAAATGGTTAACTTGACTTGAAAAAGGTATACAAAGCAATAAAATAAAACCGATTTTATAATCCCTATTCATTTATCATTTAAATGAGCTCGATTTTATAATTTTCGGATAATTAGTTTTGCATGAAATTTTTAAATATTTGACACCCTGTATCTTAAAAAACAACAACAAAAAAGGATGTTCCACAAATTGTTTGTTTTACTCGGTGTTACATTCAAAACATAAAAATCATAAAATTCAAACATGACTTCCTTGTCCCATATAAAGGATATGCGATTTCACGTATTTTTCTCCATGTATTTATGTATTTAATTACATAAATAAAAAATGTATATATGCGGCTACTTACAGTAGTTTCTTTTATTTAAGCAATGTTAAAATTTTTATTTTGTATGTACAAACATATATGTATGTATAATATTTATAATAAATTTTATGTGGTAGTTCAATGGTGCAAAATACAATACAATTTCAACTTTTTCATGAATCAGATCAAAATTTATATATGAGGCAACAATAACATTTGCTCCAACATTGCTTTTGGAAAACAAATGGTGATTTAAAAATTAGCGCAGCTATTAATAGTGACATTTCATTTGCCAATTTACAACAACAATGATATATAATGAATTAAAATTAGGAATTCATCGAATTCCTGCTAAATTGACGGAATTCAAAATCGAATTCATCGTTCAGTTTGCCTACTTTAGTTCTATAGGTTGGCTATGTGAAATTTATTATTATTTTGACTATTCACATACCAATATTTTATTCGCGAAAAAAAATGTATTTCGCCACAAAAAAATTGAAAATGCTACTAACCTTTGAAAACCAATTGTTAAATATTGTAACCTAAAAACATTAAACAATTTTTATTATATAAAATCATAAAATCAATATTTAATATTATATAAAATCGAAATACTTATCTTAAAATCAAATCCCTAAACTCACTAACTTTGTAAACAAAATATGTTTGTTTATTAATTTTTTTACAGCAAGCAAAAATTACTTACGTACTACTCTAATAGAACATTACATTTGTAATAGACTTACGTGTAAGCTTTTTCTATTTAACAACAGGATGCGCGCGATTTGGTAAAATGCAGTAATTTAAATTTAATTAAACTCGCGCTTAATTTAGTGTTTTTGTTAGCCATGGGTAACCCAAAATTCTTAATGAGTTCACAAAATATTGAAAAATAACTCTCTTTTTTCCTGCGACTTTTAGACGAGCAGCATCAGCAACATAAAATATTCCATTTGAGTTGTGAGTTAAAAAAAAAGCGATTTTATATTATATTAATATTATATATTTAAACAAATAAAAAAAAAAAATTTATAACGATTGAATTATCAAATATATTTAGTTTTATTTTATTATAACAAATAAATACAATATTTAAATTTTGTGCAAAAACTATTCATGGTCCTTCGAGCCGGATTAAACTCGGTAGCATCCGTAATATTAAGTGTTTAAACATTAAATTTTTGAATTCAATAAGTGCAGTGCAAATTTACAAGATTTAAAAAATTTAACAATAATTGAATTGACATGTATATATTTATTAAAAAGATATTTGAAACAAGTGGTGATACAAACTAAGAAATAAATATAAAATATTTTGTGAATAGTGGTGTAAACAGGGATCCGGAATAAATAGACAATTCCAAGTGCTTCAAAAATTTGGCGCTTGGCTGAACTACATAAAAAAAAAAAAAAAAAAAAAGTTTGAAAAAACATTAATTAGTGTAATATAAATAGAAAAACAATTTTTTCTATTTTTATTTCACTATTAAATAGATATTTCTATTTTTGTGATAATTTTTGTTTATTTTTATAAATACCGGTTTCGAACTTCGTTCTTCCGTTCGTTTAAGGTTTAGTGCCTTAAATAATATAATTGTGGTTTAATTTTAAATTACATAAATAAATACAAAATTCGTAATGGCCAATACGCGATCCATCCAACGAAAAATCAATCGTATTTCTCAAATTGAAAACTTCGCTAAGGGTGACCTGTCTCGTGAAACAATAGAACGAATTAAATCACAAATAACGCTTCTGGAACAAGAATGGGACGATTACAAGGCAGCCGAGAAAAATTTTAAGGAAAGCGAGGAGCTTATCGCTCTTCAAGAGATTCTCGAAACCAAATATTTTGACACCAAGGGCAAACTGATACAAGTGGAATTGAAATTAAAAAAGAAAGAACAGCATCTTGATACCAGCTTCCACCAACTCGTCGAGAATCAAAGGTCCTTTCTTCACGAAATATCCAACATGAATAGTAAAGGAGACAGCGAAGTTCGATTACCGCGTGTGAATGTGCCGTTCTTTTCCGGTGTTTATTCGGAATTTACTTCTTTCCGCGATCTATTCGAAGCATCTATCAATAGTAATCCTAAGATTTCAAAGGTGTTCCAGTATCATAAGGGACTGTTGAAAGGAGAAGCTGCAGCTCTAGTGCGTCACATTTCCATCACCGAAGCAAACTACGATGAAGCGTGGGAAATAATAAGGAATCGATACGACAAAAAGAAGCATGTGACCAAAATGCTTTTGAAACAATTTATGGACCAACCGCCAATTGTCCAGGCTTCCGATGAGGCTCTACATCATATGCGAGATGTTTCAGACGAGGTATTACGAGGGCTTAAGGTCTTGGGTGAAAGAGCAAAGTCACGCGATCCATGGTTGATCCATATTTTGGTCAATAAGCTTGATCAAACCACCAAACACGATTGGGCTCAGCATAGCTTTGGAATTGAATTTCCAACCATCGTACAATTTTTTGACTTTTTAAACAAACAAAGCGATACTTTAGAAAGTTGCGAAACCACAAAACGCGCAGTCTATCGCCCAGCACCAAATCCAAATCTGAAAGTGATGCATGCAGACACAAAAACAGTAACTTGTCGGAAATGCAGCCAAAACCACTACCTACGCAATTGCGAAGATTTTTTGTGTCTTCCCACTGGCTGAAAATAAATTGTGCTTCATATGTCTTTTTAGTAATCATCTATCGCAAAGTTGTCGGTCGAGGTTTAGATGTGGTATATGTCGAGCAAGGCATCACACTATTTTACATCAAGAGGTCAAAAAACAGCCGGAGAACACTACCAGTTTATGCGCAGAAATCGTTCCAACTTCATCAAGAACATCAGAAGCTATTTGTGAAACTATAGATGTCGCCCATGCACGCGCCACTGCCACTAAGAGATTTACAGCTCTTTTACCAACAGCGATCATAAGAGTGCTAGATTCTGCAAACAAATTCCAAAGATGTCATGTTTTATTGGATTCTGGAGCACAGGCGTCTTTTATATCTGAATCGTGTGCTCAACGACTGGCACTGCCACGTAAGAATGCGAAAATTGTAATAAAGGGACTTACAGCTGGCACGGAAACGGCGAGAGGTTTAATGGAAATTAAAGCAGGATCATTGTATTCAAATACAGAAACACTAGCGCTCATTGTGTTAATTCTCCCAAAATTAACCAATTCTTTACCCTCTTGTGAAATAAATATGTCTAATTTTAAGAAAATTCAAGGACTACAACTAGCGGATCCATATTTTAACAAACCCGGGATATTGGATATCATTATTGGAGCAGACCATTTCTTCAATGTATTACGAGAGGGCCGTCTTGAAGATTTAGCAGACAATTTATCGGCTCAAAATACAATGTTCGGTTGGGTTCTGGCAGGGGAAGCAAACACAACTAAAAACCAAACCACGAGCCTCAACTATCATGTGGGAGTAAATATCGATGGGAGCATTACAAGATTTTGGGAAATGGAGGAACTTCCCAGCTGCAGTCTACTTTCCAAAGAAGAGAGCGAATGCGAGGAGCATTTCAAAACAAATTTTGAGCGACACAATTCCGGCAGATATATTGTGAAGTTGCCGCTAAAACAATCCCATACAGCACTGGGCGATTCGTTGAATATCTCAACAAAACGATTCTTCAATTTAGAAAATAAATTAAACCGCGAACCTAAATTGAAATCGGAATACATCAAAATCATGCGAGAATATATTACCCTGGGACATTTATGCGAGATTCCAGGAGATATTACAACCACCCCAGTGGAGAATACCTACTATTTGCCGCACCATGCCGTCACAAAAGAGGAGAGTACCACGACAAAATTGCGCGTCGCATTTGATGGTTCCAGTAAGGCTAGCAACGGTTATTCGATCAATGACATTCTTATGGTCGGTCCAACCCTACAACCAACTTTGCTGAAATTCCGGTACAATCGAATTGCTCTAACGGCAGACATAGAAAAGATGTACAGACAAGTTATGATAGCTGAAGACGATCAAAAATATCAGCAAATCCTATGGCGAGAAAAAGTTAGTGAACCATTAAAACCATATAAACTTACCACTGTGACATTTGGAATGGCCAGTTCAGCTTTTTTGGCAACAAGATCTTTGCAGCAGACTGCGTTCGATTTCCAACAAGAACATCCATTAATTGCTGAGGAAATTTTAAATAGTTTTTATATAGATGACTACCTGTCCGGTGCAGATACTTTAGAAGAAGCCCGATACCTGAAAGATAAATTAGGATATATTTTAAAACAAAGGGGATTCAATTTGCGGAAATGTCAATCTAGTGCTAGTGAGCTGCGAGAAATATGGAAAAATAATGAGTCATTGGTTCCCATTGAAGATGTGAACTCATCTACCAAAATCCTAGGCCTTCAATGGAATTCAGCAGATGATTTATTATCTTTCAAGGTAAAGCTGCCAGACGAAGTGACACCGACAAAGCGATCGTTAATATCAAATGCTTCCAAAGTATTCGATCCACTAGGACTACTATCACCATCAATCATAATAGCTAAAATCCTTTATCAACAATTATGGTTAAGGAAATTAGACTGGGACGAAGAGCTACCTGATGATATATCAATTTTATGGAGACAAAAGGCCGAACTACCACAATTGGAACAACTTAAAATAAACAAGAATAAAATGCAGATTCATTGGTTTTGTGGTGCCAGCGAACGAGCCTATGCAGCAGTGATCTACAGCCGATTTACAAACGAAAAGGGAGACATACAAGTGGAACTGATTGCATCAAAGACCAAGGTAGCGCCAATAAAGCAAGTTTCGTTGCCTCGACTGGAATTATGCGGTGCACATCTTCTATCAAAGCTGATATTAGAAGTCAAGAAAACGTTACCCGAAGGTGTTCCAGTTTATGGTTGGACTGACTCAAATATTGTTTTGGCCTGGTTATCCGCACATCCAACCAAATGGAAGACTTTTGTAGCCAACCGAGTATCCGTGATTCAACAATTACTACCCAGATATCATTGGAATCATATCAAGTCCGAAAATAATCCAGCAGACTACGCTTCAAAGGGAATTCTACCATCAAAACTACTAACACTCGATCAGTGGTGGCATGGACTATTGTGGTTAATTCAGTCGGAAAAAGCATGGCCAATTGTAAAAAACGACGTATATTATGGCGATACCATCTGCGAAATGAAACCAAACCAAATCATATCTCTTATTCATACACAGCTAATTCATACTGAAAACGAAATATACGAATCCATATTATATAGAACGTCTTCCTTTAACAAAACCATAAGAATATTAAGTTTCATTCATAGATTTATTGGAAATGCGAGAAAAACTAAGGAAACACGACAAATTAATGGAGTAACGTTGAATGAAATGTCTTCAGCCACAAAAAGGATCATCAAATGGGTTCAACAAACACAATATTCTAACGAAATCGCGATAATCAGTAAAAATCAGACGCTACCCAAACACAATTCGCTATCATCACTGGCGCCGTTTTTAGATGCTGATGGTTTATTACGTGTCGGTGGGAGATTAAAAAACTCAATAAATGCATATGATTATAAACATCCTATCATTCTACCTAACTCCCATATCGTAAGTAAAATGATAATTTCTTCATTCCATTTAAAATACCTTCATCCAGGTCCATCCCATACGTTCCATCTGATCCGGCAAAACTATTGGATCGTAAAAGGCCGAGCAGTTGTGCGAAACATAGTCCAAAAATGTATCCAGTGTTTTAAAAATCGAGCAAAAACCGCCAAGCAGCTTATGGGTGATTTGCCTTCGGTTCGAGTAGTCCCACCTAGACCATTTGCTAACTGTGGGATAGATTATGCTGGTCCAATCATGTTAGCCAGCAAGAGAGGACGCGGTGCAAAACTGATCAAAGGATACATCGCAATCTTCGTATGTATGGTCACCAAAACGATACATATCGGAACTCACCACGGACGCCTTCATTGCAGCCTTAAAAAGATTCTCGGCAAGAAGAAATGTTCCAAGTAATATATATTCGGATAATGGCACGAATTTCGTTGGCGCCAACAGAAAGCTAAAAGAGGTATACAAATTAAATAATTCTCATATTAATGATTCCGTTATTACAGAATTTTGCGCTCTTAATGCAATAAATTGGCATCATATACCACCCTCTGCTCCACATTTTGGTGGATTGTGGGAGTCTGCGGTGAAGTCGGTCAAAACTCACCTAAATAGAGTCACTGGAAATTGCCATCTTACCTTCGAAGAGATGAGTACATTGTTGTGTCAGATCGAGGGCATATTAAACTCACGGACACTTTGTGCGATATCAGCAGACGAAGAGTCATTTGAGGCTCTAACGCCGGCTCATTTTTTAATGGGATCATCTTTAGCAGCCGTACCTGAAAATGATATAACCGATATCGCGACATCCCGATTATCCAGATGGCAACAGGTTCAGCATAGAGCTCAAAGTTTTTGGAAACGATTTCACAAAGACTATCTCAACAATCTACAGCAAAGAAATAAATGGAAAAACCGCGAAGAGAATATCAAAATCGCCGATTTGGTATTAATCAAGGAGGATAACTTACCTTCATGCAAGTGGGCAATGGGTAAAATTATCGACGTTCATCCAGACATACAGGGATTAATCAGGGTTGTCACCATAAAAACAGCGACCAACATCATGAAGCGACCCATTACCAAAATTTGTGTACTTCCATTGGAATGAATATTGTTGATGAAATACACATTCATCAACGGAGGGGAGTATGTTAAATATTGTAACCTAAAAACATTAAACAATTTTTATTATATAAAATCATAAAATCAATATTTAATATTATATAAAATCGAAATACTTATCTTAAAATCAAATCCCTAAACTCACTAACTTTGTAAACAAAATATGTTTGTTTATTAATTTTTTGACAGCAAGCAAAAATTACCTACGTACTACTCTAATAGAACATTACATTTGTAATAGACTTACGTGTAAGCTTTTTCTATTTAACAACAGGATGCGTGCGATTTGGTAAACTGCAGTAATTTAAATTTAATTAAACTCGCGCTTAATTTAGTGTTTTTGTTAGCCATGGGCAACCCAAAATTCTTAATGAGCAACATAAAATATTCCATTTTTTTTCATAAGCGAGCGATTAAAGCGAATAACAAAGCGTGAGTTAAAAAAAAGGCGATTTTATATTATATTAATATTAGTCCCAGGAGCACCGAGCTATGCTCGTTCCGAATTACATTAGCGTTTGTTACACGTTCATGTCATTGAGTTTCACCTCTTGAGCAATATGTTAGTTCTATTTAGACTGTCGATTTTCCAGAAAAATTTCCGACACTCATGTTTGAATCCCATTCTATACTAAACAAATCCCATTCTATACAATTCATCCCAATTGAAAGGAAATGGTTTAATTCTGTTGAAACTAGAATAATATTCATATTCCCATTTTACAATCCCATTTTCATGGTACATACCGAGTTCTATCGAAATCGGTTGAGAAATGGCTTTGGTCCATTGGAATTGGCCATTTTACAGAACCTATACGATCCATATTTGGAACTAATTTATGATCTCTATATAATTCTCAAAAATCACAATTGAACAAATAAAAAAAACAAAACACAATGCAATATCAATAGCAATAACAACAATTAGATTTCCTTTGTTAGAAAATAAAATAAAAATGAAACCCGAACCTCTCCAGAAAGCCTACTAAAATATTTTTCCAAGAAATCAAAACCCATTACAATTGCTTCCTTTCACTAGAAAATTTCCATCTAACCAATTACTATTAACAAAAGAAAATAGTGAAAATATGAATTCCCATAGGAGGATCCTCTTAAACGAATTTTACTGAAATAAAACCACCCCAACCAACATTAATAAAAATCAAATAACCGTTTCAGAAACCGGTAGTAAGTTAAAAAGTAAGATAAAACCAAGCAAACAGGGGCTCACCGGACGAGAACTTCCTTAACGTTTTTTTAAAGAATCAATACCCGGTGTTATCGCGTTTTGGCACTCGAAAACTCTCTTTCACCAATTATGATCAATAAAAAAATATTCAAAAAAACGAACCCCAGGCCTATTAAAGGACCCACTAAACGACATTTCCCGAAATCAAAGTCCACTGCAAATGTTTCCTAACACTAGAAAATCCCTGCTCACCAATTATTACAAAAATCGTTGAACTTAAAAAATGGACCTCGACCATCCGGAGGACCCTCTAAACATATATTTCCCGAAATCAACACCCATTGCAGACCTTTCAAAACCCTATTTGACTTCAATCAATACCCATGGCGATCGCTTCCTGCCGCTCGAATATCTCTCATTACCAAATGTTTACCAAAATTGTTAAAATGAAAAAAGGAACCCGGATACCACTGAAAGACCCTAAGCTAATTTTTTTAAACCAATACCCATTGCAATCTCTGTCTGGCACCCACCCGCTCACAAATTTTTACCAAAAATGTAAAAATTAAAAAAGAAGCCCGGGCTCAACTGGAGAACCCCCTAAACGAATTTTCCAAAAATTTATACCCATCACAATCGCTTCGTGGCACTCGAAAACCCTCTTTACCAACTTTTAACAAAATAGTTAAAATTTAAAAAACCCAAGTTCCAATGGATGACACTCTGGACTGGTAAACATACTTACCAATTTTCAACAAAATCATTAAAACTATAAAAATGGAGTCTGAATTTTCCTGAAATCAAGACCAATGGGGATCACCTTATACCACTTAAAAACACTTCTTACCAATATTTACCAACATCGTGAAAATTACAAAGGAGCCCGAGTTCCACTGAAGAACCCCCTAAACTATTTTTTTCGAAATCAAGACCGGTCACAATTGATTCTTGGCACACGAAAAACCCAGCTTACCAATTTTTACCAAAATCGTAAAAATTAAAAAAAGGCCTGGGCACAAATGGAGAACACCTTCTAAATTATCAAGACCCATCGCAATCGCTTCCTGGCACGAAAAGACGACGTTCTTCGAAGTTCGACGAAGAAATGACGTTCCAAGCATCTGATTTTGTATTAAAATAAAAAACTAGTGTTTTTTAAATAAACAACAGTAGTTGTATAAATAAATTTTTTATTTGTATTATTTTTCACAAATGATTTTGTACTATTATCATGACCGCTAGCCCGCTACAGATATTTTCGAGTCGAGGTGCATTATCTCTATTAGCACATTTCCTTCCGATAGTATATACCGAGAGTGCTAAGATAATTATTGGTGATTCAGAATAGGAAAAATCAAAAGGGAAGTTCAATAATCGGGGAATTGGTTAAAGTTGAACCAAATTATGATTTATACGAGGACGTTGATGGTACCTTGATGGAAATATCGGATAAAATATCAAATATTGTTTCAGTACCACCGCATTCTTTAGCCACAATTGGATAATTCTTGAAACTGCCTGCATATTCAGATGTGTTATTGCGCGCTAAAATAAAAGCACAATGCTTACTACTCTTACCTTGTTTACCGGGGATGGTGGAGGAATAAAATTTATAGTCTGTCGCTAGCTTCATCACTCCTAACGCTACCACCATTTGAAGTATTACGACAATTATTTTATTTGCTCTACTAAACCACCGATGACGCTTGAAACCAAAAAGCATCCACCAGTCAACGGTGTTTTAATAAAACTTCTTTTTATAGTTGCGTGAAAAACGCTTTAGTAAAAAAGTGAAAGTACCACCCAACGTATCCTATGGGGTAGTCATTGATCCAAACATTTATACTGTTGACAATGGGCACTTGAAAAGAAAAAACTAAAATAATTTTCAAAACTTAAACTATTTTTATTAATCAATTTATTGTATCATCATGTCGTGTTGCTGTTTCAGCCAACGCTAACATGGCTAAAGCGGTAATACTTCGTACATTTCGGTGTTCATCAATTAAACCATTTATTATCACTTCGATCAATAGCTTGATAATACAAGATGAAATCGCGTTTATTCGAACAGCGATTTGTTGTACGATTTTTATGCCAGTATAACGATCTTGCCATTTGGTACTCTGGCAGACCACCTTGAGGAACGATAATAATGTTGGAATGCCAAAAACAATTGCGACCACCACAAAAGCATGTGCAATGGGTATATACGCCTCTATATTATCGATATCGGGACGCATTGCAGAAATCATTGCTGTTATACCGGTCGAATTTACTATTTTTGAGATTATCTCGTAATCTTTATATTCCTTAAGTTCAGGGTCATAAATAGTTTCTATAATTTTCAATAACACAATATCTAACAGATATTTATCATAATTTTGTGCATCCACAAGCGAAGGATTAGTATCGCATTTTATTTGAGGAGTTACATCCCATCGATTATGCCGCGTTGGTTTTGATACTCGTACCTTATTTTGATTTAAGAACGATTTTTTATGTGATATTTTATTTTTATATATTTATTCTATTCCACTCATTTTCGTGATTTTTTGGTCAAGAAAATCACTGGAATAATTAAATCCTACAATTGAAAATTGAATCCAATATTTCCAGAAAATTATTTCAATATCGATTTCATATAAATTTTCAAGATTCTCGCTCGAATTAATGATCCTTCACCTAAATACATATATATATATGTAGTTTCCCAAATTATACCTACGTTTACTGATATACATACATTTACCGTAACTTAAATGTAAATGTAGTTTTTGTAGTTAATTCTTGATTTTTGTGAACGTAAATGTCATAATTGTGCCTTTGCAACACAAATAATTTACTATAATAGCCTAAATGTAGCTTACTACTTTTACATTCATCTTTTATTATTATTCAATCATACATGCCATATAAATTTGAAAAAAAAAACGAAAAAAAAATTTATCTCAAGAATGTAATTTTCGAGGTTCGAACTACGATCTAAAATTTTAAAATCCACAACGCTAACACCTAGACTACTGCGGCATGGGAATTTGCCGAAAAATTACTTGGTTTTATAAAAAGTTTTGAGCATTCTACTAAATTATATAATATGTAGATAGATTTACACAACATTCTTGTTTGCGATTTCATGCGAGAAACACAAATTTTGACAGCTCATCAATTTAGAAATAAATTTTTTTTTTGTGTTTAGTTATATTTATTGTAATTATTAATTAATTTAGTGTTTTGAATTGGTGATTTAAGTGAGTACAAAGCTGATACAGCAAGCATATAAACAGTTTTATTACAAACAAATCAATACAAACAGAGTGGAAAAGTGCAAATTTTATTTAGTGAGTGACCAAAAAAAAAACACAAATTTCCGTGAAACTTTAACGGTATCTGCCTACGGGCAGGATGCCGATACCTACAAAAAATAGGTTTAGCACCTTAATGAAAATGAAGGGACATGCTAATCCTATATTACCGGATACAAACAACCAAAAAAGAAGGAGATTATTTTTTGATGACTAAGGCAGTCAGAAGTATGTGGTAATAAAAAAAACAGATGGGGAACACAGTTTTAAAGGCATTTCACCGTTTTTAATCGAAAAAGGGCTAGCAATGGTAACAAGCCACATACAGGAAACACAAAGATTGCGTAGTGGGGACCTACTAGTGCTTACCAGCAAAGAGGAAGGTTATTTAGCTTTAATGAAAGCAACCAAGATCGCAGAGATGCCAGTGTCTGTGGAAGAACATAAATTTTTGAATACCAGCAAAGGAGTGATATACAGCCACGACCTAATGTATGTAGACCCTGATGAAATTCAGAAAGAGTTACAGAGTCAGAAGGTTACAAAAGTCGAGAGGATAAAGAGGAAAATCAACGGGGAGCTTAAAGACACGCCCTTGCATATACTCACATTTAACACGACAGAGCTACCAAATGATGTAAAAGCAGGGTTTTTGAAATTAAATGTAAGGATATACATTCCAAATCCAATGAGATGTCATAATTGCCAGAAATACGGACACACAAAAAGCAAATGTACCCGAGTGCCGGTTTGTCCCAAATGCGCAAAGCAAATTCCAAAGGGACATGAGACGATTGAATGTGATCCCATCAAATGTGCCAATTGTCAAAATGAACACACCACTTTTGATAAGGACTGTCCTACTTTCATTATGGAAAAGGAAATAATGAAAATAAAAACTATGGACAGAATAACGTATTTCAGAGCTAAGGAAATATATTACCGCGAATACGCAAACACAACACCAGCATCTACGGCAGCACAAACGAAACCTCTATTCAGTGACATATTAAAAACGAAGCTAACAAATACCGAAAATACAAATCAAAAGTCAAACGAAACAAACAAAAATAATCAAATTAACAATAATAATATTAACACAAATAACACTAATAACAACAAAAGTAAAGATATCAACAATAATCGAAATCAAAACAACAATAATCAAAGTAAAATAAACAATAATACAAATAATAACAACACGAATCAACAAACAGGAAACAATAAAACAAAACACAACGAAATCAATCCAACAACAATAAGACAAGAGACAACAAGCAGTTTTTCAGCAGCAGCTGAAATACAAAAACAAACAACAAAGGAAACAACAATTAAAACTACAGATGGAAGAGCAGCAGCACACCAAAATAAATATAAATTTTTGAGTCCAAACGAGCTCAATATTATAATAGATGTAGAAGAGGATGAAAGGATGAATGAATAAAACCGCATGACGGAGCGAATGGTAAGATCCAATGAATGTATGTGTATTGGTCAGATTAACATCCGCAGCATGTATGCCAATGGCGATATGATGCGGACTTATCTGGCCAATAATTATGTGAATGTAATGCTATTAAGTGAGACATGGGAACGTGAGAACAAGACGTTTCGAGTGAATGGTTACAATTTTCTATCCAGACCGAGGGCCGATGGTTACGGGGGAGTAGCGATATTGGCGCGATCCAATATCACGCTGCAAACAGTGCAGGTCCCTGATTTTGAACACATTGAAGTGGTCGCTGCCAAAACTCGGAATCTGGATAGAGATTTGTTAATTGTAAGTGTATATGCAACCACAATTGAATCTGCGGGTGATAGAGAAAACGGCCTGAGGGATATTAAGAAATTTTTTGACTGGGTGCGTGGAAAAAGTGTACATAATTGTGGGGGGTGATATGAATGCACATTCGGGGGTATGGGGGTGTGAAAGGAATAATGCATGGGGAAACTTGTTGGCGGACCTCATTCTGGATTCCGATCTTGTAATACTGAATGATGGAAGACCAACAAGGATGGCGTATGTAGGGGCCACAGCCAGCGCGATAGACATTACCTTAGTGTCTAACAGGCTGGCGGCCCAAGTCACTTGGAATGTTACTGATGAGAATTTGGGTAGTGATCATTATTTGATTCACGCTTGTATAGGTGGTGTAAATGTAAACGTTGAGCAAAAGAGCATTATAAATAGCAAAAAATGGGTCAGATGTATGAATGAAATTCTCATGATGAATGAAATAAATGAGGTCAACCAACTTGAGGATGAAATACAGAGAGTGAATGATATGTGCAGTACGCAAATAAGAGTGAATGAAATTAAGGTACATGGTTGGTGGAACAATGAAATCCAGTATTGGTATGAACGAAAACGGATAAGCTTGAGTGAATTTAATAGGTGTATATGCCACCAGTGTAGGATAAGGTATGGAAGGGCGAATGCAAGGCTAAAAAAAGCTATCCGTAGAGCGAAAAGGAAAAGTTGGCGGGAGTATGTGTCTCATATGACACATAGAACTACAACGAAGGATGTATGGGATAAATTTAATAGAGTGAGAGGTCATAAAACACAAGGCAGAAATGCCGTTTTAGATGACAGAGAGAATGGAAATCAATTCTTACAAATGATGACGGATGTACGGAATAATTTAGGTGAAAGTAATGAATGCGTGTTACCTGAAAATAACAGGGAATCTGTAAATGAAATGTGTGTTGAATTTGAATGGGACGAGTTCTGTGGGGTTCTGGAATCATCAAAATCCACTACCCCTGGAATTAATAGAGTGAGTTATAGAATGATTGTTGATTTGGAATTTGAGGCAAAGGGAACGTTGTTGCAAATTCTAAATAAGGTGTGGATGAGTATCCAGATACCGGAAAAATGGAAGGAGAGCAGAGTGGTTCCAATTCCTAAGAAGGACAGGGATAGGAATCTGGCAACAAATTTCAGAGGAGTATGTATGTTGAATGTTTTTGTTAAGATGGTGAATGGAATGATGAAAGGAAGATTGGATAAATTCGTGAATGAGGGTAATTTGTTGCCAGAAACCACCTTTGGATTCCGGCGCAATCACTCTGCTAATGAATGCGTGGAAAAGTTTGTGTGGGAAGTACGAAAGGAAAATAAGAATGTTGTGGCGGTTTTTCTGGATATCGAGAGGGCATATGATTATGTGGTTCCAGGGAAACTATCTCAGGTTCTTTTAAACTTGGGTTTCCCTTGGAAAATTTGTAAGTGGGTATATGAGTTTATGAGTGAGCGTAAGTTAGTTTTGTGTGGAAGGGGGTACAGGTTGGAGGGAGCCGTGAATATTGGCCTTCCACAAGGGAGTAAGATCTCTCCGACTCTCTTCAATCTGTATACGAGCTCGATTCATGCACTTAATTCCGCGGATAAGGTAATTTTGCAATTTGCAGATGACTTTGTCTTGATAGGCAAGGGAAGAAACATTGACGAGGCACTGAATCGGGCTCAGGAATGTGTGAATCAGGTAACACAAGGTTTAACGGAATTGAATTTGCGTGTAAATACGAGAAAATGTTACAGTATGGCTTTTCGTTCAAAACGAAGAATTGATGTGAAAATTTATAACGAGAGTATTGAATATGTGACTTTGACTAGGTATTTGGGAATCTGGATTGATAAGCGATTGAGTTTTAAGGTGCATATGGAAAAGTTGGCCGATAATTGCAAGAGCAGATTGAATGTGATAAAAAGGGTGAGTAAACCGAAATGGGGAGCTCATCCTAGTGTGACTGACATGTTGCGAAAGGCGCTAGTGTCTGCCAAGATTGCATATGGGATAAGCGTGTATGGTGACGGGTCCAAGGTCGGGTTTGAAAAGCTAATGAAAGTTGAGAATGCATGTGCTAGAGTGGTATTGGGGGCGATTAATTCAACCCCAATACAAACTCTATGGTCTGAATTGGGTGATTCACCTCTCAATTATAAGAGAGAATGGATCACCGTGCGAGAGACTGTGCGAATGTTGACCAAAGACAACGTGTTAGTAAATGAGATGAAAGTAAGGTTGCAAGGAGGAACGGTTTTCCGGAAGACACAAAGGGCGAAGATAATTTTGGAAAATTTTCACTTATTTTCCAAGATCCGACAAGTGTGTCCGAGAGTTCCTCCGAACGGTCTTACGGTGTGTTTGAATTTTGGAGACACAACAAAAGCGATGATGAATGAGTTATCGGTTAAGAGAGAATTTAGAAAAATGCAATTGATTTTTTTTGCACATGTGGAAGTGTATACAGATGCTAGTGTAAATGAGGATCGGGTAGGTGTGGGAATATTTATTCCAACTATGAAAAAAGAGAAAATGCTGAGAATTAATGGTAACATCTGTATAATGAATGCAGAGTTGATTGGGATTATGGAAGGAATTAAGTTGGCAATGACAGAAGGGAGGAGGAGAGTAGTTATATTCTCCGACTCCCAGAGCGGAATGGATTTAATTAACAGGGGTGGGGGTACTCAAGGCAATGTGTATGTTGAAATGATATATGAATACCTTCAATCTTGTGGGAGCGAGGTGATCATTCAATGGATACCTTCGCATCTACAGATTGAGGGTAATGAAAGAGCTGATATGCTTGCGAAAAGGGGTTGTATGCTTGAGGAAGAAACTGAATATGAATTTATGGATGCAAGAGATGTACTTCGTGAATTTCAGGTGAATCTGTGGAGAAAATGGGAGAGGGAATTTGTTGAAAAGAGTCGTGTGAAAGGCAAGAAGTACTTTGAATGGTGCAAAGCTCCTTTGAGTAAACCTTTCTTTAAGGAGCTCAAAGGGAACACTGCAATGATACGAACGATGGAACGAGCTAGATTGAATCATGGAAATTGGAAAGAAAGTCTAAAGAAACGTCATTTGATTGAGGATGATTTATGTGAAAGATGTCTGATTGTGGAGGATATTGAACATTTAATTCTGCACTGTCCTAATTTTACTCAGAGTAGAAGAATGTTCGATGTCCTTATGAGTGCAAGGAATTTGAATGATTTATTACGAATGGGAACAAATGGGTATAAGGAGATGTATGAATTTATTAAAATGAATGGGATAACAGTATGAAAGAGGATCGATGAATGAAAGTTGAATAAGAGGAAAAAATTAAATTTTGTATATAAATTGTAAATTTTGAAATCGGGCCATATGGCTCCTATTTTTGGGGCTAGTGCAAATAAAAAAAAAAAAAAAAAAAAAAAAAAAAAAAAAAAAAAGATTTACACAATGTGACGTATCAACATAGAGAAAGATAAAATTTGTCAGATCTTTCTGTAATTTGGTATACAGATGAAGAAAAATATTCTAAGAATAATTTCCTTTTACATCATATCGGAAAAATCACGGAAAATGCGAGAAAATCGCGAATTTCCACTCGGAAAATTCGTCGGGAAAAGACTAAAAAAAATATGCTGATCATCCAACATTAATTTAAATTTTTTTTTTTTTTGTCGTGATTTTTGAAAAATGGACATCCATGAAAAAAAAAAATTAAATACATCCCAACTCCGTATGCTGCTAACTACGCAGCTGTACCTGTACTATTTAAAAAAATCATCAAACATTCTTTTCTATAAAAAAAAATACACAATACATATCGCTCATTTGCTGCAACAATGACACAATTTAAAAATAACAAATGTTATAATTTGAGAGACATTTCCGTTTGTCTTGTAGTGAGCTTTATAGCTTTAGGTGTGTCGTTATATCAGTTTTAACTATATAAAAAAGCCGATATTTCTCTATAAATAAGTCAAAAACGACCGATTTTGAGTTATGCCATTGTGGTAGCAAATGAGCGATATACAATTGACCATTTTAGAGATGGCGCTGTAAAATTTGGATAATTTTTCCAGATTTGAAGGCTTTACAGAGTTTTCCCAGACTTGAGACCAGACTCAATCGCATTTTCATGCAAAAAGACATCATATAGCCATTTTACGTCAACGAAATCGGTCTCGAAGTAGTTTTTCGTGCGGACATATATACATACCCGCAATTATTGCTCGTTTAATAATATAGATATATTTAAACAAATAAAAATAAAGAAATTTATAACGATTGAATTATCAAATATATTTAGTTTTATTTTATTATAACAAATAAATACAATATTTAAATTTTGTGCGAAAACTATTCACCAATCGAATTCCAAACATTGAATTCCTTCGCTATTTTATTTGACTAAATTTGAATTCCAATTTCAATTCCAATTTCTTGGTCAAATGAAATGTCACTAAATATTCGTATTTCATATTTAAACATTATATAAAACTCACAAGCACACTAACACAGTGTAATGTGTGGAGTTTGACTGAAAGCCAGCTTCCACTCATTACATAGAATATATCTTACCTGCTTGCGATACCGGGCGGCATGATTCCTGGCGCTGAGCCAGGTAGAGGAGTTTGGTGTGAGTAAGGTATCACCAGCAAGATCTAGTTTACCGCCTACGGAACATGAGGAGAAGGAGAATGAAAACAGTGAAGAAAAATGTTTGGCTTAGAATAGCATGGCTACGCTAAGCTTGAATGAACGAAATTAAAATTTGACCGCTGGCCGTGGTTAGAATGGCCATTGGTCTCTAACCGTGTGTTAGTATGGACAAGACTGGCGGACGTTGTCGACAGAAGGCTAGTATGGTGGTTAACACCATATGTTCCCTTGCCTGGCTCTTGCGAGGCTATCGATAGACCTCCGACCAGTCGGTACCCTTTGTGTTAGTAGTTCATTTTTTTTTTGTATATACATATATACTTACCAGAATATATGATTTAATCCCAATTAAAAAACAAAAACTTTAAATTAATGTACTTTTTTAAGGCTGGCAATAAATCGGCACACAAATAATTAATATTTGAGATACAAAAAATTAATAAAGCGGCATAAATTTATGAGCAACAAAAAAAAAATTTCTTGGCATCATAAAATTAATTTTTTGGAACAAAATAAAATAATTTGGCAACATTTTTAATTTTTTGGCATTATTTGAAGGAAACACAAATAATTATTTTTGGGCATTGAATTAAACCTTTTGCGAGTCAACCATTAGAAACAAAAATAATAAATAGGTATCAAATAAAATATTTGTCTGATTACAAATGTCTATACAAAAAATATTCTTTAAGGAACCAAATAAAATAAAGTGGGGACAAAAATTATCATCAAAATTAATTTATTGCTAAAATTTTATGAAGTTTTCGGAAAAATTAAGTAATACGACCTCATTTTGCGTTATATCAATTTGGTTATTTTATATTTTCGAATCTCTTTCTTCAATTTATTACTGTAATGAAACTTTTCTAAATAAGCTACGAAATTTTAGGTTTGCTTTATTTGTTAGACTAGAGTAATTCCTACTTTCATTTTCTTTTTAGTGAAAATATCGTTTGAATCATTTTGTTCGGCAAATGATAGCATCCAATTAATTTTATTCTTTAAAGCTGATTAAATTAGTTTTGGTTTCCACCGCAAAGTTCGTTGCTATTTTAGCAAAGGAAAATTTATTTTTTTTTACGGTTGTGTCGGTATTTCGTTTGTAAATGTACTTGTAATACAATTATAATTGTAATTTTATTAAGCCTCAAAACTTACAAATACATATACAAACGAAACGGTAAAAATAAATAAATTTCCCTTTGCTAAAATAGCAACGAACTTTGCGGTGGAAACCAAGTTTTAAACATACATTTAAAAGTCTTTAGCTGTGAAATTGTCATACTTGTAGTCTTACTTTGGGAATTTTACAATAACAATGCCGTGTATTTTCATTCCGAAATGAATAGTTTCAAACCAACTTTTTTTTGGTATAGAATTATTCTAGAAATAATTTTGCATTTTTTTTATTTTTGATGTCAACGAATAAAAGTAAAAGAAAATTTTTTCGTTTTTTATTTTGAGCGTAATTTGCATTTTTATTTTTATACCAATAACTGTTCAAGTGACCAAAGTAAGGCGGCATTTGATTCTTGAGTTTAGTTGTTTATTATCCTTTGAACAAAGCGGCTCATTTACAATATAAAATTATGTTTGTTCTTTGTTGTTTATTGGCGATTTTCATCAACTACGATATCTCTCCGATATAATAAAAAACGCACGGTATGTGTTCGCTAATATGAAAATACATATATTCTAATTTCAGCGGCGCTTCGAACGGCGTCTATGTGTTTGGGACATTAAGCATGAAACACACCGAGCAGCAGCATCGAGCATCAAATTTAAATATATGTTGATTTGCTTATAGTCGTATGTTAAGAAAAAGTATAAGTAATTTTTATAAAAACATTTAAATTTTTGATAATTTTAATAGATAAATGTTGATTAAAAGAAAAGCTCTTGGTGTGTTTCAGCCTTTATCCATAACATACAAAAAGTTAAGAATACATTTTAATATGACAGCAAAATTCGAAAATGCATTTTGAGAGGTAATTCAAAGAAATACAAAATAACTTTTCTAAAATACATTCATATTTATCGTAATTATGAATTCTTTTTTTATTTGAATTTACAACCATTTATTCAAAAAAAAAAATTAACACAACAACATCTAAATTTTTTTTTTTTTTTTTAAATGTTGCCAATGGCTTTATTCTTGAATCTTTCAACATAAGAAACTAACAAGAAGTAATCAAATCTTAAGCTAAAAATTATTACATATTTTAAGTCTTAACCAATGTTAATACTTATTGTTAGGGCTCACAATTTAATTAATTTAGACTACACTTATATGTGTATATCGAATTAAATTTACAGGTTCACAGGTTCATTAGTTCGAGTGGATCTGTTCTTCTCAGACGTCTAAATCGCGGCTGTTTTAGTATCTCCCTGGCCAATTCGTTGGGATGTGCTTCTAGTTTTGAATAATATTTCGAACTGAATTCTTTAATTGTTTCTTTAACGGTTTTAATCCCAAGGTCGTGATGTATATTACTATTTCGAATGTACTGCGAAGTATTTTCGCTTGGGTTCGTTGCAGGAGTTCTCTGTTTGAAGCGCTGGTGGATCCCCATAACTGAATACCATAAGTCCATATGGGTTTGATTATTGATTTGTACAGTAAAACTTTATTGGCTAATGACAACTGAGATTTTCTTCCCATCAGCCAATACATTTTGGAAAATGTAATTTTTATTTGGTTGCGCTTTGTTTCAATATGATTTTTCCACGTTAACCTTCTATCCAGATGCAAACCTAAATATTTTACCTTCGTTTGTTGAGGAATATTTTTATCGTTTAATTTCACTGGTGGGCAGGTGCGTTTGTTTAGCGTGAATGTGACGTGAGTTGATTTGTTTTCGTTTACTTTTATTCGCCATGCCTTTAGCCAGTCCGCGACCTTGTTTAAATGATTCTGTAACTCCTTTGAGGCAATTTCAGGATTAGTGTGGGACACCAGGATGGCAGTGTCATCGGCAAATGTTGATATTATCACTTTGTTGGTTACAGGTATATCAGCTGTGTACAATAAGTATAATATTGGTCCTAGAACGCTACCTTGCGGGACACCTGCATTAATATCATTTAAGCAAGTAGTTGCACTGTTTTGTTTGACCATGTATTGCCTTTGCAGAAGATAGTTTCCCAGAACTGAGTGAAATTTTTTCGGTAGAAGCTCCTTAATTTTGTAAATTAGTCCATCGTGCCAAACTTTATCAAAAGCTTGGGCGATATCCAAAAAGGCAGCAGCACAATATTTCTTTTCCTCGAAGGTGATTTTGATTGCATTTACAATCCTGTGTACTTGCTCTGTAGTACCATGTTGGTTTCGGAACCCAAATTGATGGTCTGGAATAACGCGCCGTTCTTCTAATATTGGTTTCAATTTCATTAGTAACATTTTTTCAAATAGCTTTGAGATTGTGGGCAGCATGCTTATGGGACGATATGATGAGATTTGCGTTTCTTTTTTCCCTGGCTTATGTATCATTGTGATCAAAGATATCTTCCATTTTTGAGGAATATAACTGGTTCGCATGACCGCGTTGAATACAAATGTTATTAGTTTTATGCATTTATCCGGCAATTCCCTTATCATTTTTCCAGTAATAAGATCATGTCCTGGTGCCTTTTTCGGGCTTATGCAAGTTTTAATTGTATTCTTAACTTTCTTCCAGTTATACTTTATAGGTTTGTAGGATAAACCATCATCCGTTGGCTGGGGTAGCACAAAATAATTATCTTCTTCGTGTGGGACGAATACTGTTGCTAGATGAGCAGCAAAAGCATTGGCTTTTTCTTCATCACTTCTCGCCCAATTTCCAGTTGGTAGTCTAATCGGTGGATTCGAATTTGTTGGCCTTTTTAAATTTTTTGTTGCCTTCCACAAGGAATAATCTGTCCTCTCGGTTGCCGAGAGATCACTTAAGTAGTTCTTTACGCGCTGGTTTTCTTCTTCGCTCAAAGCAAATCTTAGGGCCTTAATAGCTCGATTTAATTTCCACTTCAATAACGGTGATTTTGTTTGCTGCCATTGACGGCGAATCTTTCGCTTTTCTTGGATTAGTTCCTGTATATTATGTGACAGTTTATTAACTTTTTCCGAACTACTTATGCCGGGTGTAGCCCTTTTAGCAGATAATGTCATGACATCTTTTAGATTTTCTGCCGCCGCATCAATATCAGCTGGTGTGATCAGAGGAATATTAAGTAGACACTTTTGTTCGACTAACCTCCTATATTGATCCCAATTAGTTTTTTTGTTTGTAAGACGGTTCGGTATTTCGTTCCTTAGGACATCAGTACTCAATGTTACTATTACCGGTGAGTGATCAGAAGACAGATCATAGCAATCAGTGGCCTTAGCATATGTACGTGGAATGCCCTTAGTTACACAAAAGTCAATTAAATCAGGAGTTTTCTTTTTATCCGTGGGCCAGTAAGTTGGGTTACCGGCAGATAAATAATCCAGGGACTGTTCCTCTATGGCATCATAAAGTTGTTTACCTTTCGGCGAAGTTAATCTGGAACCCCAATGAGTATGTTTAGCGTTGTAATCACCGGCCGCAAGAAATTTATTACCCAGCTGGCTGAAATAATCCAAGAACTGGAGTTTTTTTATAGCATGTTTTGGAGGGCAGTACACTGCTGATATGACGCAGTTTCCAGACCACTCCTGCAGACAAATGCTCGTTGATTGTATATGTTCTTTCTCATATTTTGTAAGTTCGTAATGTTTTAATCTTCGCTTAATCAATACAGCAGTGCCTCCATGTGCTTTACCATCTGGGTGCTTGGTGTCATAAATAGAGTACCCATTAATTTTGAAATAGCTATTTTTGGTGAAGCGTGTTTCTGATATTAACATTATGTCAATATTGTGTTCAGTGAGGAATGCATGTACCTCCGATTTATGTTGTGTTAGGCCGTTTGCATTCCATATGGCTATTTTGATGATGGTCATTTTTGGCTTTTTACGACTATCTGCATCAGCGTGCTCATATTCTGCATCATTAGATCCATGGTTCTCTCCATCATCGCCATGAAGCTTTGCATCATATTGGTCAATTTGTTTAAAGCTGTTGTGATGTTTCCCTCTTCACTTGCTTGCACCTTAGGAGCGGTACCTTTGAGAACACTTGCGTATGAAACCCCTTGGTGCACGCTGCCGTTTTCAGTTGCGCACTGATTTTCATTTCGAGCGTTTCTGTTTACAATTTCTGGCCGTGCTTCTTTTCTAACTGAAGAATGAAGATTAAGGATTCGCTGCTCTGCTCGCTGCTTTGGATTTATTCTCCTTTTCAATTCCAGATAAATTGGACACCCTCTATAATTAGCTGTGTGACTTCCATCGCAGTTGCTGCATTTTCTCACTGATGCTTCATTTTTTGCTTTATTGCAAACCTTTGAATTATGGAGTTCACCACATATAACACAAACATCGTTCAAAGTGCAATAGGCTCTAGTGTGGCCATATTCTTGGCACTTAACGCACTGTACCGGCCCATTTCTTTTCCTGGGTTCCTCAATGGTAACCCTTCTGTGCAATAGATATTTTAGGTCAAATATTGCATGGTTGCCTTTAACCTTTTTATTGTCTGGTTCTAATTCCAGACGAAACAATGGCTGAGGAACCTTCTCCCGATTAAAAATATTGGTAATAGTTTTGCACTGGAAACCTTTTTCAGTGAGAGCAGCTTGAATTTCGTTTGCATCCACGTAACTCTCTATTCCTTTTAACACAACAACCAATCCTTTTTGGCTCTTTAATTGATACGTGTAGTAATGTTTACCAACTTGGTCGAAATGTTTAATTAACGCTATGTAAGCATCAGTATTGAGCGGTTGAATTTTTGTTTCTTTTATATTTCCTCTTTTGATCCCGGAAATATAAAATGCACCTTCAGTGATAAACTCGATCGTTTTAGCAAGTTCTCTATTTGATTCTTCCCTCAAATAGATTGGTGGTGGCTTCTCAGCTTTTGAAGTTTTTTCGGGCGGCGGCTCGTCAACAACCAAGCAAGAATACCTATTACCATGCGTTAATTCAACGCTAGCTAGCTTAGTGAATTTATTCGCGCTTGCACTGGCCGCTGATCTAGGGCTTCTTCTTTGTTTTGATGTGACAGTAATATACCGGTCTATTCCCGTTTGCACTAAACACTGACCTACATCACTGTTTATTTTATTGTCATCTGATGTCGATGCACTCTCATTGTTTTTTTTATTGTCAATATTTGGCGACGATGCACTTTTATTTTCGTTATGGTTCAACACACCAATGTTATTTAAATTAATAATTTCACTTTGATTAAAATTGCCTGGTAAGGTAATTTTTTGAACATTTAAAGTTTGTTGTCGCTTTGGACTATGCTGCACTTTTGTATTTTTATTAAAAATATCTGAGGTCGTGACGTTTGGTGGCAAATCGCTTGCGGACATCGCTGTCTGCTGATTTTGCCCAGCCTTTTTTACTTGAGGCGGAGATGAGAACATCACGATTTCACTTATTTTTCACATCACAAAATTTTTAAAAAAAAATAAAAAAAAATGATTTAAACTGCTGATTCAACTTTTCACACAAGTAATAAGTAAATTATTTAAATGTTTACTCGGTGGTAGCAAAATTGCAACATCTAAATTAAGGCTGAAACACACCAAGAGCAGCGCGACATGTTCCACACATTCCACTTGTGATACATTTTCTTTTAATCAACATTTATCTATTAAAATTATCAAAAATTTAAATGTTTTTATAAAAATTGCTTATACTTTTACTTAACATACGATTATCTATGAATACATAAGCAAATCAACATATATTTAAATTTGCTACTCGGTGTGTTTACGCTTTAACTTCAAGATATCTCATTCGTTCTTAAATAGACAGATAAGTTTAATGATCGAAAATTGGCATGAAATTATTCAGGATGCATTTCCGAAAACGCCTAAGATATAACATTGAGTCTGTTTTCCAAACTTGACTTATTTGATACTAATTGACTTATTTGCCGCTATTTTAAATAAGTAAATAAAGTGATTCCAATCGATTTAGCTTATACCCCAAAGAGATTAGCCGCGCTCTACGCCTGACTTCCCGGCTTTTTTTCAACCACATAAGTGGCTTTCACACGCATCATAATCCAATTCCGAACTGGGTTACCTAATCCGAAAAATGGTTGTGTGAAATGTGCAAATCTAATGCCGAAGTGGATTATCAAATACTCTTTATAATTCGGAATTATATAATCCACTGCGGTACTGAATTACCATGTGAAAAAATGACAGATATTATTCTCAAAACTGAATAGATGTTTTTAGAATTTTGATTAATATCTTAATTGATATTTTTTTAGCTGAATTTGATACGTTTGTCGAAAATTATTTATCTTTGTTTAATTAAATTCATATATTAAAAATGTGTAATTGATTTTTAACAAATACATTTTTGACAACCAATTTGTAACATTCGAAATGAAACTAGTTGCGCTTCAGTCAAATTGGCAATCTTTGATACGTGTGAAAAGACCTACATATGAAAGCTAATTATCAAATTCACATCGGTAATGGATTATGGTGCATGTGAAGGTAGGCGCATTCCAAAAGACTTCAGGTTTTTCGACACACATTCTACACTAAGGCTGTTTTCCATCGATACTTATTTACTTATATTTTTGTGGAACCTAACTTGTTCCATAAGAAATTACATTGAATAAGTTAGGTTCCACAAATAAGTAAGTAAATAAGTATCGTTTGGAAAGCAGCCTAAAAAGATAAATTTATATTGTGCGATTATATTCTAAAAAGTTATTAATTTTTTTTTTATAATATAACACGAGCGAGATGGAAAAAATATATCTTTTCAGTGTAGAACGCGTGTCGAAAAACACGAAGTCTTTTGGCATGCGCCCATAAATAAATATATGAGGTGGAGAAATACGCCAAAAAATTATTAAACATATTCGGACAGCATAATAAAAACTTGTGAATATAGTAGTTAGCGCCGCTTACCTGTTTAGGGCGTACATCATGCGATTTTGAAAATGAAAACATTCCGGTTTCCGTATGGATTGTTTGTGGGGATATCCGACAGCTTTAAGGCCCTTTCCGAAAGTTATACTCATTTATTTAGACATACTTATTTAAATAAGTATGTTAGCGACGTAACTTAAAGTAAGTATGTTCTTACAAAAAAAATAAAAAATCTAAACTTAAAACCAAAATTCTGTTAACTTCATTATGTTAACATTGCGATATTATGCATTAATTTAGTTTTATAAAAAATTTTATTAAAAATAATTTTAATTAAATGCGTTGTTGTCAAAATAAAAAATAAGTATGTGAAGTATAACTTTCGTATTTTCATTGTTTTGTTCCAAAATGTAACATTTGCTGCCAATTTATTATTTTTGATGCTAATGTTTGTCGCCAAAAATTTTTTCTTGTATGCCCGTTTAAATTGTTCCCTTTTTTAACAGATTTATATTTCGTTTTAAATTAAAAAAAATGTACGCTCCCCGCAATGAATCAACCAAACTTGTCTAACTCAATGTAAACAAAATAACTGGATGAATCTCAATAAAATATTGGCGAGGTTTTTATACAATTTTTCTGCTGATTGACCAAAAAAAAAAAAATTATTTTCCAGATTGATCAATAAACCGAAAAACACATTCTTACCCCCTCCAATACTTCATTAGTTATTCGCGATTATGCAAAAATTGCAAATATTCGGCACGTTTTCGTTCAATGTATAAACACATGAACTGCCCAAATTGCCCACAAAACAACAAAAAACAAAAAATTCCATTCATTTTGGTTTCAAATAGCCGCAGGTGAATAAACGCTAAAGAAACCCAAAAAAATGATAAGTATTATACACACGCTTGACAAAAATGCGTGTGCAACAACAAAAAAGAGAAAAATGTATTTACGTTTATTTACTGAAACTTGAGCACACACTTTAATGTGCAGAAATAAATTCATAAATTAAACGTAAATGAAAATATCGTCGTGTCTAAATAAGAGTATTACATCTGCAAACCATTAATTTTTTGAAGGGGTGTCTCAAGTTTTTAATGTTAAATTTGGCTTAATTTTTTTTAAATAAAATTCTTGCCACACTTTCTGGAAAGAACTTTATCTAAAAAAAAAATTAGCCGAAATTAGCATTGACAACTTTAAAGCCTCTTCAAAAAAATAGCGATTTGTAGATGTAATACTCTTATTTGGACACGACGATATGATTCGTATGGGCACGCTCCACTAGAATACATGGAATTTTACATTAATTTGTTGTACAACCAAATTTGATACAACTCAACTAACGTAATTAGAATGGTAACTGCATCCGGACTGTTTTTTTTTTTAGAAGAAAATGTCTTCAAATGTGGGATGCAGTTTTCTTGGTTTATTTTCTTGGGAATTAGGTATATTTTGTAACGGGAATGGCAAGCGCCCGTTACAACAGGTCAATCAGTGTACATTTGTTTTATGATATATGTATGTAACATAAGAGAATAATATGGCTGGTATAATATATTTGGGTTAGTTTCGACACCAAGGAATATTTTTATTTTGGTTCTTACAAATATGTTTTCTTCTTTCAATCGCAAGGAATATAAAATGATTTCTCCCTTGTACTTACAGCACATACAATCGCATTCTCTAAAAATAAAAATTAAAAATCAACCAAACCAACATATGTAAATGTCTATATAATCTGCACTGTTGCTACAAAAATTAGCCGATCAACTTTTTTTCTTGAATGAACTTGCTAACCGATAACTGCAGTACAAAAATTGAAAATTCAATGGGTTTTTGTTTTTATTAATCACAGTGTTCTATTGGAAACAATTTGCTACTGCCAAGTGGTTGTGAGTAGATGTTCAATGGAACGCAAATTTTTGTGACAATAATAAAACATAACCTCAATTTAAATAAAACTGCTAGATTTTAATAAAAAATACGTTGTTCTTTCAATAATAATAAATAATAATAAGTAATAAAATATTAAACAACAAAGTAATTAAAATATTTTTACGATTTAACAATTGCGCGTCGTATCACAAAGATCAACAATTTTTTTTTTGTTTTTAACCCTAATCGAAGCAACATATTTTTGTTATGTCAGTAAATTCAAATTCTAACCAAATAATTTACCAAATTTTTGCAGAAAATGAGTAGATGTCAAGTACGTTGTTTGGAAATGTTTCAAAATAAAATACATACAAGTTTATAACTAAATTAACATTATTTTGAAAATCGATGCATTTATCAAACGAGACAAAAAGGCACACCTTGGTTGGATTAGGGTTAAAAAATGACGTTTCCCACAACCAAAACAATTATAGAGCCACCTATTAGGATTTTTTAAACTAAAATCCCACTTTCGTTAATTATACGCGTAACTAACTACATCATCACTTGAGCATGAGTAGTTGCGAATAGATCAAGTACTTGTGAGTAGTTTGCTAACGATGAAACATCTAAAATTATGAAATAAATATTTACCAATACAGAAAGGTCTTGGTTGGCTATTGGTTTGTTATAAATAAGGGTCTTGGTATTATAACTAGAAATTATATTTTTGTACTGTTCGATCAAAACCATCATTCTTTGCCTTTTTTGAGGTTACACTTTAACGGAAAAGTAGCAGTAAGGTGTTATGGCGTACTTTTTCTGCAGTGATTTTAAAAAAATAAAAAGATCCCTTAAAAATTGAAGTGTAGTAAGGTTTTTTCTCCACAAAAAGTCATTTTTGCCCACTGTGCTACTCTCCAAGATATAGTTACGTTTTCGCCTTCTCATCTCACTGGATTGTGAATAAAGAAAAACACTTCAATTTATAACCAACGAATTTATTTATTGAACACCAAAAATTTATACCTCACAATTTATTAAGAATAATTCACAAAATAACTTTTTATATTTTTCGCACAATTTTAATGATCACTTTTAAGTTTTATATCGAACTATCAAATCAATTTTTAATTCCTTTTTAATCTCCACACTATCGCTTACCAAATACTAATAATGCAATTCGATCTCGTTTACTCCTTATATACTCAAACCAAAACTACTAAAAATTTCATGAGCTAACTTTCCAATAAGACGTTTTTATATAATAGGTGTATAAGTGGAAACACAGCACTGAAGTTGGTTAGTAAAAAATATTCTTAAACGCATTCAATTCGCCCGCCATTTTACATATAAGTATAAAGCAAAAACCATTTAACCCTTATGTCCATTTTGGGTTACCTGGGTAACCTTTTCGACTTTAATCGATAAAATTTCTCTTTTATCAATGGAATTTTGGCCCTAGGGCCTAGGATCGCTAAAATCATTTATTTGTAATAGTTATAGTTTTAAGTGACATTCGAATAAACTTGATAAGGTTACCGCGTAACGCTTAATTGATTAACGTAAGAAAAAAAATACATAGACCTAAGGGTTAATCATCGAGGACGTCTCATGAACATTCATTTTCAAAAAATAGAACAACAACAACAACAAATGGAAATACAGTAGAACCGTGATAACTTTACATTCTTACTCTCCTATAAATTTGTTTTTGATTTGCGTTTGACTTTGTTCAAAAACATCTATAATTCCAAGACGAACTATTGTTGGTTATTGGCTGATAATTGCTACTGAAGGTGACTAAATGATGACGGCAACGTCGCACATTTGAATTCATTTTTGAATTTAATAAAAAATTATTAAGATAATTAAAATTTAAAAGGTATCTTAATATTAAAAATCGAATTGTGTCTTAATATTTTTAAAATTTAACATGTAGTACAGCATTAAAATATGTACGCTTATTCGTATTTTTTACATAATAAAATGTGCCATTTTTTGGTCTAGAGTGTAATAAAGATAGGTTATACATCTTTTTCCTTATGTCAAAAAATATGTACGACAAACATATGACATCTTATTTTCGTGGCCCTTGTTATATAAAAAAATATTTTAACAGAGCGCTCAAGATTAAAGACGTAAGTAATTTGTTTATAATCTCAATATTTCACGTCTAATAACTATTTTATTGCAGTCGAAGCTCGATAATTTAACGTGTCATGAGTACAAAAACGAATCGGAGAAGTACAATCTGAACAGCAAATGTGTATACATAAGAAGCTACTGACCGAGTTCGATATTTAACATCATATTGCGCGGTTCAAAAATTATATTGTAGCTATCATGAATAAGAATTTAGTTCCAAAGTTATGGTCCCGTTTTTGGGCGTACCTGCTTGCCTGAGTCGAGGAATTCGTTATAATTTGGACTGATATTATTTCGAGGACGATGGTCACCATTCGAGAATAACTGGCATCTAAAAGATGAGTACAACAAATCTAATCGACGAACAAAATTGTCACAAAGTTGTCACGACAATAATGTGTTTTGTTGTAGAAAATTTAATATTCTGTCCGTTAATACTTTTGTGGCAGTTGATGTATTTTTTTTAAATTATGGTGAGTTGATTAAACGAGAACCTGGAACTTGAACGATATGGCCGACTATATCTACGACATTTAACGAGTGAACTAGTTTTTATTGTGGTATTTTAAGCGTTTTTATATGACAAACCGTTTATGATGAGGATGTTGTCCAGGTCGAAAATGTCCTCACTAAAATGACACTATTAACGGCGGTTGTTTTTATATCTCAAAACTTTATTCCTGATGAGAATTTAATTTGGTGCCCTGAATAATTGATGACAGCCATTCGGCGCATGTTCATTATCTCCCAATATCGTATCGTAGATTATCACATGTGTACATCAAGAGTACCTGATCAATTCGGACAATTGTTGCAACTGAAAGTGGTAACTACTAGTATCTTTGAGTTACATTAATTTTGTATTAAATTCATGTTTATTCCAGATTCATCTTGTTAACGAATTATAGTCCGCTAGTTATGCCATTTGTCATGTACTTCTGTTTCCGGTCACGGGCTTTGGAGATTGTTGATTTTTTTCGTTTGATGTTAGTTCGTTTGCTAAATGGATGTCCGAAAATATGGGAATCCAAATTGGCAGCTCACTAACAGTAATGAGGAGGAACGAATTACATCACAACCAGTTGGCCAAACGAATCAATATACGCAGGTTGAAAATGGTAAGACTGAATTATCACTGGTCATTTCACCATGAAAAACCTGCAGTGGAAAATGCCAAGTGGGGCCCGCCATTTTGTGCAAGGATTACGAAAACATGCTCTACAAGACTTGAATATATAACGCGCGGTGGTAGAGGTTTCAATACTAATAATTATACGGCGACATTCTTCGGTGAACATTCTTCGATAATTCAATCGATTTTGCGAAAGAACAACGTTGGATCAACAATGTGTCTATTCATATTCAGTCCACCTGGATATTTACCATCAAGTATGGCGCGCACTCGGCTGAGCAATATTCACCAACAGAGTCTGATACATTCGCGGCATTCGGATGACTTCGATCGTGTGAAATTATGTTAAATTTGAATAATGCAATGAAGCACCAAAAAAAATTCATAGCTCTTGGTGTATATATGTAGACCCATTTAATAAATTTCGTGTAAATAAAATAAACAACAAGGTATAATTTTTTTAAATATATTACTAAAGAAGTAAAAGCCGTATGGAAGCACATTTCTTAGTAAACTATTCAGTTAGTGTTTCCATTAGGCATAAAACCTTCCCCAATGAACATGTAACAAACAGAATAATAAATATATAATTCAATAATTAATAAATACAAATAAAATAAATAATAAATTTCATTTTAACTTTGTTCAGTCTTCGTGACGCACCGGCAGCTTTGCCCTTTAAATTATGTCGAATATGACGAGTGACAGAACCATTGTTGTTATTGTACGATATTATTAAACGGGCTATATGTACACAACTAACACTATGGGCAGTAGTCACTTTGTCCCTTTAAATTTCGTATAGTTCGTCTTGGAATTATAGATGTTTTTGCTTTGTTTTTAAAGAACACAAAAAACAAATACGATAGTACAAAATTCGTAATTCTCACTACTTTTTATTCGTGTTTATTTTTTGTGTTTCCAACTTGTATGCATGAGTGGCTCAAACAAAATGTTCGCTTGGTTGCAACAAATAAATAAAAAAACATTATGCTAGATAGAAAATAAACGCTTCTTGGATAGTTTCCTAATTAGTTTATTTTATTAGTTTTGAATTTTTTAACCTTTATCTGACTTAATAAAAAAAACAACATACCATATTTCGGATGGATTGGTACAATTGAACGTTCATATATTTTATAACAAAATAAGGTTAATTTATGATACTGACATGGGTTTTCATTATGTTATGGGTTATTTGTTGTGCCAAGCCAGGAGTATACACTTTTGGCATTGTAAATTGATTTTTGATGAAGTTCTGCAATATGGTCAAGTAGGATGAAAATTGATTATTTCTTAACCCATCATGATGAAATTCGAAATATACCATCGAAGGGGGATTCTGAAATGATTTTAGGAGAAGTTCTAGAATAAGGTTCATTAGCACGTATGTTTAGATGAAATTCTGAAATATGACCAAAAAGGATAGAACGTTGTTATTTCTTAACAGATTATAATAAAATTCAACATGTAGAAATGGGATCCTATAATGATTTTTAGATGGAGTTCTGAAATATGGCCAAATAGGATGGAACTTATATTTAGAAGTTATGGAAAATGCCCTATTAGGAAGGAATTCGGTTGTTTCTCAACGGATTTTGGTGAAATTCGACATGTGGTCTGGAAATGGAATTCTAAAATCATTGTTAGACGATATTCTGGAACGTGGTCAATTTGGAAGGCACTCGGTGATTTCTTAATCGAGAACTGTGAATTCGACATTCTAAACTGAAAAATGGGATGCTAAACTGATTTTTAGATGAAGTACTGAAATATGGCCAAGTAGGATGGAACTTGGCTTTTCTTGAACAATTTTCATAGAACATTGATGTAATTTGAATCCTATAACGATTGTTAGATTAGGTTCTGAAATATGGTCAGTTAGGATGGAACAATCAATACTTTGCTTTATATAATATTTGGCTTTTTCTTGAACAATTTTCATAGAACATTGATGTAATTTGAATCCTATAACGATTGTTAGATTAGGTTCTGAAATATGGTCAGTTAGGATGGAACAATCAATACTTTGCTTTAATCTTTAGACTATGTTGTCAAAAACCCATGGAGAAACCCCATTTGTGTGTGTATTATGCCCACACGAATTGATTTTTCGGCATTTTTTATAGACAAATGTATTAATTGTTCATGGCAATCCCAATATTTCCGATTTGGTAAAATATTTGATGGGTTTGATATTTGATGTAGTGAGATATAGTAGATATTTGAAATAATAATTCGCTATGTGAGCACGTTCTGGCCAGATAGTTAATGTAAGTGGCTAGAGTGGAATTTTTTGTAGTTTGGTCGTAGTTGCCTGTTGGTCTACTCAAACTTTTCAGTACGAAACCAAACTACCAACATAAAGAACTCATGGAGGGTTCTCATTTTGCAAAGTAATACATTGATATAACTCTTTGGGCCTTCAGCCAAAATTACGGGCAGGGGGGAAGATATTTCTACTTTTTTTCAGTAGATATGTCATGAGCGATTTTTATGTTGTTGTTTTGCTATATAATTTGACCACGGCTCTCTAAATAGGACATTCTTAACTATAACGATTTGATTAATTTTGTTTGGAATTATTTCCCGCTTGCACAATTTGACCACGGCTCTCATAATATAGGACATTCTTAACTAACGATTCAATTGTTTTATTAGAAATTATTCTTCACAATTATTCAAAATCATCCACTATTAATTAAAATTATAGGTTTTATTTTATTATTAAAATGGAACGTCAAAATAAAAAATTTATTAGTTATAATTAAAAAAAGAAAAGAAGTACAATGAACGTGGATTCTGTGATAAATTCTGTAGGAAAACTACCTACTAATGTATCATTGTCCAAATATAATAGTAAAAATATGGAGCTATTGTGTCAACCAATTAAAGTAGTAAATAATTGCTCAAATCGTATCAAATTGTATAATATTTGGTACAGATACATCAGAAGCAATCTTGTTCTAAACAACACTAATATAACAGAAGAATCAAACATTAGTGAAATAAATCTTAACAATTGTGCAAAATTAGTTGGACCTCAACATCGAAATGAAGATGAACTAGCCCCATTAATTAATATTAATTCAATTGATTTTAAATCAAATTCTTTTTGTGACTTAGCCGTTAGCTGTGCTGAAAAACAACGAATTTTCTCCAGACGAGTTCAATGAAGCAGAGAACGTAATATTGCATTTATGTTATAAACAGTTACCCGTACCCGTTCCAAACAGTAGTGCTCAGTGTGAAATACATTTAAACAGAATTAAAGAAAAAGGGGCAAGCTGGATTATAGTAAATGTGATTTCACGTTAAGTATTTCGGACAGTGTTTGGAAGCAAATATTTTTACCTGAAGATCGAATATTGGATACTTATATGTACAGATCGGTAATTATTGAAAATTTAACAAAAATTACTGGGTGCTTAATCAAAATTAAAAATTCGATATTTTAACAATAAGAACGTATTGTGGCCATCGAAATTTTAGCACCACCTGTCGAAAGTACAAACTTATTAATAAAAACTTATCTCGTGGAATTTTTGAAGTTCATAGTACCAATGATCGTGTATGTGCATCTCACAAAAAAATTTAGTTATGCATCAGGTTATACGCGAGATGTCTATAAAAAGCAACTGTTAGAAAAGCCTGTAGAGAAAGTTGCTGAAATCCTAATGCAAGAAGAAAACATTGATTTTGTCCAAAATAACAATACGATACAAAAATTAAAAACCCATGATGTGTTGAGAAAGAAGAAAATAAGGTCAGAGGTATTGCGGTCAAATGACAATAATACTGATGATGTCATTGATATAGATGAAGAGTGAAAAAAGGGCGCAATAACCGATGATAAGTACATTCAAAAAATTATGCGTCGCCCATTTATTGTAATGCAAAATAATATTTTAAAAATATTGAGGGAAACTGTGACAGGCAGTTTGATCCGAGCACCTCTCAACCCATGCTCAACTAATTCATGAGTTCTACACATTATCGCCATTTCCTATAACTGATATGTTTAGTTCGAGCCACAATATTGATTCAATTGGAGGCTGGCTTAAATCATTCAAGCCAGATTCAAAAAATGGCCAGTGTTCAATGCAGTGGTAATCGACTTTTCTTTTGCTGAATTGAATGCAGTGCTGAGTTCATTTAATGACATGGATTCAATAATATCTTACTGCAACCCATAATTGGATAAACAATAATTCCTGTTACAAACCCAGAGCATCTACCGTAAAAGTATTTTTATGTTGCGCTCATTTAACACATACAATGGCGCAAAATAAAAATATGCATTTTTCGAAGCATCCATCAAATTCAAAGGTTATCAAGGAAATTTTTGCATCGTTATTCATGACAACAAATTATGAAGCTGTTAAGGAATTATGGAAAGAGCTAACTATAATATTAAGATCCCGTTCACGATTCATTACTATTTACTAGACAAGTGCAGCAATCATTAATATGTTTATCTAATGTAATCATAGAAGGCGATATACATTTTGATCTAACCACCGACGTAGAACGTCCAGAAAAATTTAAAGAAAAAACCCGGCCAATATATGTGCAAAGCCCGTATTTTCTAGATTTAAAAAAAATTATGGACGAGATTTGTTTAAATGAAGACAATTCTACAATAATAGGTGGAATTAATAGTTTTTACAATACTAATTTTCAAGACTTAATCACAGAAAAAGATAAACAGATGTGGAAAGTTCATACTACTCAAATGTATATGAATGATATTACTTACAATTTTGGAACAGTTTGGAACAGTTGCCAGAAGTAACATCCGAGAACGAGAGGTTTGTATCGTTTACTTTATAATGTTTTCTCTTTCCAGTTTCGCACAGTTAAAATGCAATCGTGATTGTCTTAGCAAAATCGTTTTTTTTATATATACATTTGTACATACATAAATGTAATATATTTGTTCTACTTTATCTAATGTTTTCATGTATATAACCATTTCAATAATTTCTTTTTAAAATACAAGAACAATTTTATATTTGTTAATTGTTGGTACATTTAACGTTTCCATAAATTTCGAGGTATTTAATACGACATTAATTTAATTTAGACTATCAAAAATCATTTCCACAAGTTTATTTAAAAAATAATAATTATCCGAACAAATGGTAAATTCAATATTTATAATACATTGATAATAAACTAATTTATTCATACGTACAAATAAATCAAAGCTTTAATTTATGTGAAGAAATGTACCAACTTTCTTCTCGATCTTTGTTTTTTATGATTTCCATATTCCATTTTAGGACATTGTGTGTGTATGCTTCGTTACAATTATAATGGATTATTTGGTTTTCATATGGATTTGCTCGCTTTAGTTTTAGTAGGTACATCAAAAACCAAAACAAATGGTGTAGTCTAGTAATTGTAGTTTGAGAATCCATTTTTATTGAGTTATACGAGTATTATATTAGGATTAGTGTTATGTCGCCCATACAAACACGATATGAAATAAAAATTCAAATTTTCTATTTAAATGTTTATTATATAAAACTGACTTACACACTGACACAAGTCAATGTACATTTGTTTTATGATATCTGGCTTGTATGAGAACCGCAAGGATTGTACCAGACATACATTATACATTTTTGTGTACATACATTTTTGTAGTAGGGATTTTTCATTTATTATGATTCGTTATGTAACTGTTTTCATATGATGTAACAAAAATCATTTCGCTTAAATTTTTTGAAGTCAACGTATTTTATTTTGGAATCTACCTTTTGTCTTTGTTGATGTGTATATATTTAGAAAATTTAAATGCATTTAGCATTGCTTATACGTGTATGTGACCTTGAAAAAATTAATATTTCTGTCTTATAATTTTTATTTTGATTTTTATGAATTTATGCTTAATTGATGATGAGATTGGCTCTCAAAATTAAAATTTGTAGAGAAATTCTACAAAGGGACGTCGACGAGTAACTTTCTTACTTTTGGTTTTACAGTAATAATGGACCTTTAAATTTGACGGTCAATCTAGAGGGACGGTTTCTGATTGCATTTACATACACTGTATCAAAAAATTGTCCGTACAGCACTCGGTTAAGAAAACATTGATAAAAAAAACAATTACAAATCAAACAAAAAATTCAGTTTTAATTTTTTTAAACTCAAATTACATTTAGGAACCTGAAAATAATAATAATCATGATATAAATTAATTTACTTTCACGTTTGATATGATTTACTATTTAAACCGCTTAAAACGATGTCAAATAATTGTCCGTACACACTAAGAAATTGAAGTTTCATAATTAGAAAATCATAATCTACAATAGTTGTGCAAACTCGATAAACATGAAATATATAAAAGAGACAAAACCCACGTTTTTTTATTCGCTCCGGATAGCTGCTATCGAGAGCTGTCATTTTTCTACGCCTAAATTTAAATGTGACGCGCTATTTATTGGTAAACTAAACTTATTTAACATCAAATTATCATTTTTAATTCAATTGTTTAGCAAAAACTTCATATAAAAAACATTTGGCTTTACCTATTTATACGGAGCGCTATCGGGAGCCACTTTTTATATGACGGCTCTCGATAGCAGCCATCCGGAGCGAATAAAAAAACACTACAAAAGTGTAAGTGAAATGCCATGATCCTGGTGGCTTTATATTTTGCTGTGTGGCTTTTTTCCAATCTATATTCACGCAGTCTTCTCCCAAATGCACTATAGTGGCAGATTCCGCAAAAATCCCAATACATTCTGTAGGATCCGAAATTACTTCTCTTTGTCTTATTTTTTTCTCGAAATAGCCAAATACCCTATCCGATGGTAAAAATGAGTGCCCGACAATAGGAAAAACCAATTCTATATTTCGAATGTTTGGAGGTGCCTAGAACGATAACCATTTACGACACATTTCATGAATAGAGTTCTTGTTTTGGCCGCTACACCCGTCTGCGACAAGACGGGTAATTTTATGTGAATTATCAATTTGAATTTTTTTTAGACAATCAAAGACAGCTGATGCTATTTCGTTGGATCCTTTGTCGAATTCATCTTCGGTCCAATAGTATGAAAACACATTTTCCTTTAATAAATTCGATTTCGAAGAGCCCTTTACAATTACAAAATTGTACATGTATAGCTGTCTCGAATAATACGCCGTTTGATCAGGCACTTTCAGTAAACAAAGATTTTTTTGGTAATCGAATGAAAGCGTTATTATTTCTGGATTTTCTTCCAGTAAAAGTTTAAAGAAACATTATGCTTTTAAATTATGCACTTTCCTCTCAGATAGATTCCTTTCTTTGCTTGCAGGATCCTTTGCGTTTTTTATGCGCTCCGTTAACTCTAAGCATTTTGAACATACATCTGTTCGAGGTGTACTAAAACTTAAATTGTACCTAGTATTAAATATCATACGAAAATATGATGACTTAATTTATAAATATTCCGGCGACTGAGCAATACACATCCTATACATTTTGTTAATATTCAATTCGGATGGCAAGTGCATTTTGCAACTCTCGGATCGGCAATAATGAGATTCAACGCATTTGAATTGATTAATAAACTATTGTACTGCAGTGCGCTGTTCGCGATAATTAAATTCCTTTCGATTACCATCTCTGGTTTCAACAGGGACATGGCCCTAGTTTCGAAATGTTTTCATCACCCAATTTAACCGATATTTAGTTATACCTAAAAATTTTAGAAACGAATTTTGACATACGGGTATGTTTTGTTTGTCCTGATCGCGTACGAAACATCTTATGTGGGTTGTTTTTGTTGAATATTTTTCATTTTTTGGCCGTCGGCGTTTTGTATCGCCTATTGTTCAATGGGTAGTGATGAATGAATCTTAGATTAGTTTGTCTGGTGTTGCATAAATTGTGTATTAAACATTTGAATGTCAAGCATTTTTAACGATCTGCACTGATCGGGCATCCGATATGATGTGATTCTGCCGTTTTTGAAACAGAGTAATAAAAGGACATGATAGAGGATCGATTATTGAATAATATGACATGCCAAACTCATTTTTAAAAAAAAATGGAGATTGCCGCCTTTGTTTTTACAACCCTCAATTGTCTATACACTTGCACTTTTGTGAAAATTAAGATAGTTTACGAAATTTGTTGTTGCGAAAATGTTAATTAGTCGTACTTTTTTCATGGCGAATAAAATTATTGCCCAATTAAAAATGTATGATTCTTTTACCAAAAATAGTACAGAAATTAAAAAGTTGACCATTAAATTGGAAAGTGAAGCTAAAAGTTTATAGGAAATTTCCAAAATAACTAATCGCCCGTTATCTTCGATTCATTATAACATCCAGAACTCCCAAAAAATCAAATCGCTAGAGATTTTTGTTGGGCGTGATCGCAACCGAAAGCTGAACAGACGTCAAATACATCTAATAGAGAAGGAAATAAAATAGAATCGAAGGCATACTGCTCTAATAATCGCTGCTAAAATTTATCAAAGCAAAAAAGGAGCGATAAAACCTCAGACAATACGCAATATTCACGCAACGAAATGTTTTTGCCGATAAATAAAATATTAAAACCACATGGAATATGCATTGGGATATGTGAGTGAGCCCGAAGTGTTCTAGGAAAATGTTATTCCGTCGGACGAAAGTAAATTTAACGTTTTTGGTTCAGATGGGCGAGTTGGTGGCGGAAGTATATTGGTTTGGGGAGCTTTTAGCTGAAAGGGTTTGGGACATTTGGTTTAAATATTTGGATATTTTGGAGGATAATTTGTTAATAAGTGCTGAGAAAATGGGACAGGGGATACATTTTCGTTCCTTATATGACAATGCCTCGAAGCATTCGTCAAAACTGATCAATGTATGGCTATTGTACAATGTAAAGTCAATACTTCCTCATCCTCCCCTGCCACCAGATATCAACCCGATTGATAATTTATGCCATTATTTGGAGCGAAAGATCCGTGAACAGCAAATTAATGGTAAGGAACAATTAAAAGGGTCGTTGTGAATGAATGGGCCAAAAATTTCACCGAAATAACCCGGAAGTTGGCTTTCTCAATGAAAAGAAAGTTGCAAAGTATCATTGCAAGAATAGGTTACAACACCAGACCTAACTTTTTTACCAAATTCCCTCAACTTCTTTGTGTGCATGGACAATTATTTGACATCGTTTTAGGTGGTTTAAATAGTAAATCATATCAAATGTGCAAGTAAATTAATTTATATCATGATTAATAATCATGATAAATTAATTTACAAGAAAACGACAACCTCCCTACTTGGTATCAAAACCGGAAATCTCCATTTTTATCCTTAACTTACAACACTAAAAATCAGCTTTGAGCCTAATCGATATAATATAATGAAAATATATAAAATTAGGTAAATGTTGAACATTAAATATTTTCTTCAATTTATTTCTAAATATCCAAAAAAGTTTTCTTCAAATATATCAAAAATAAAAAAAATGGGGATTGCCGCCATTGATTCTATACCCCTCAATAATTTGAGATCGTTTTAGGATGTTTAAATAGTAAATCTTATCAAACGTAAAAGTAAATTTATTTGCATCATGATAACTAGTATTTTTTCAGGTTGTTGAATGTAATTTGAGTTTAAAAAAATTAAAACTGAATTTTTTGTTTGATTTGTAATTGTTTTTTTTATCAATGTTTTCTTAACCGAGTGCTGTACAGACAATTTGTTGATACAGTGTATGTAAATGCAATCAGAAACCGTCCCTCTAGATTGACCGTCAAATTTAAAGGTCCATTATTACTCTAAAACCAAAAGTAAGAAAATTACTCGTCGACGTCCCTCTAATTAAATTAAAGTCCCTTAAATTTTAATTTTGAGAGCCAATCTCATCATCAATTAAGCATAAATTCATAAAAATCGAAATAAAAATTATAAAACAGAAATAGCGTAAATGCTATAGCTATTGACACTTTTTAGAAAAAAATTCAATTCAGTATCCGATATTTCTGCGAAATACGTATTAAAATTTTTGTAATTAATTAAACTATTATCAAAATTGGTTTATCTTTTCAATTTAATTGAAATATTACACTTTAATTATAACATTTAATATCTAAAAATTGTATTTATCAGATTACTTTCAATTGTGTACAATTATTGACCCTTTGTTTTAGTTATTGACATAAGCTAGGCTACAGCTGTTGACACATATACGACTATTCGAATTTCTTTATTTTTAATTTAAATTCAAAATAAAACTAGGTGGTTAATTAACGTTTCTAGTTCAAAATTCATTTTAATAAATATAAAAAATTATAAAATAAATAAGTAGCTTTCATAGCAAAAATAAAATAAGAAAATATTATCACATTAGCTATATAATATTAAATGTACTTTTGGTTAATTTCAAAATATCGATATCACAATCTGGGTTATGAAGCTAGCGCTTTAAAGCTCATCGCTGATTATCACAGTTAGTGGAGTTTATTGCTACGTCAAAGCTCATCGCTAAGTATATTGCATTTGCCACATTAAAATAGTGGCAATAGTTGTAGTTTTAGGAAACCGATGCATTTAACATGAAACTCTCTCAAGCATTTGTTGCATTTGATGCCAACATTTTCCAATCCATGTAATTCGGAAAACGAAAAGGTGCAATAATAACACATTGAGCCTTTCGCAATCTGATTGTCTCCAATTTTCATAAGGGTCAGGTCGTTTAGATGTAAGACTTCTTCTTCAACTCAGCAGCTGGAACTGAAAATCAGCAGCTGGAATCAGCAGCTGGAACTGAAAATTAAAAATAGGCTATTATAGAGAGAAGATGATTGATTTAAAAGTAATGTTTAATTATTAAATTCACATGCTGCATTTTTCAATTCTACAAGAGAAATGTGTTGATTAGCTTCAGTTTCCAGAACCAAGTATCCTTTATGTCTGCAAGTAGTCTCTGTTAAAATGATAAAACAAAAATTCATTTTGCTAACAATTCTTGATTAAAACTGATAAAAAGCTTACCAATTTCTTTATTATTTGTGGTTGAATTGCAATTGCTGGCATCGGAATAATGAATTATAGTTTAATTTTTGGGGAAAGATTGAATGGTTTGACGAGCTTTTATGTTGAACCGGCGTTTTGGCTGTTTGGTCTTCGAGTTTTTAATCCAACAGCTTCTCTTTTTTTATCAAACATTTTAAAGCACTTTCCTCCTTTTTCATTCTCATTTTTTCAAGCCGAACTGCTTTTCAATTTTCCTTTTCCAAAATTTGCTTGTCTTTCTCCAATTTCCTTTCCCTTTGTGCCTTAATCCACAGTGGGGAAGTGATCACAAATGGTTTTGCTGGTTTCATAGTTGGTGTTCCAGTTTTTACAGGTGTTATAGGCCAATCTAAATAATTTTCTATTGAAGTTCTAGAACCTGTTAGCTCTTCTCCAAGCGTGATCACAACATCCTCGCTAACTGAATATTCATCGAAATTAGGTAGTGTTTGTGGATCACAAAATGGATTGGAAATGCTTTCATCAATATAAACAAACTCGTTTATTTTGTTAATATCAATCATTGATGTAGTCTAGTGGTCGTCGTTTTCACAACTATGATGTATAGATTTGGGTCCAATACTTGTGTGGTGTGCTTTCAAACCTTTTAAATGTTGTGAGGCCTTTCATTGTCATAAACAGCTGGAATAGTAATTTAAAGTTTTCATCGTACTGCTTTAAAGTTTGTGGGTTTTTCAAAACATCTTCAAAAATTTTGATTTTTGAATCGCTTACAATTTCCGAAAATTTTTCGTAATTAATTGAACCGCCCAAAGGAATTGTGTTAGACACAAAGTTATTTGATGATTTACCGAGACACTTTGAAAAATCTATGGCGGTGAAATCCCACGGAAACAAACCACATGCCTTGAGTCCATTTGCAATTATTTGTGGCGTAATGCAGTTATCAAAGCTTTTAGTAACAAAGGTGGAAACTTGTCTCGTGTAAATGAAGCAGCCGGATTTTCTTTGCGCCATTTGTGAATCATTTTGGCCCAGGAATTTTTCAATGGTTTAAAAGCTGCAAAGTCACACGGTTGTAAAATTCGAGTCGCATTTGGGTACAAGGCGATAATAATAATGCCCAGCCGCACACATTATTCACTTACCTTTAGTGTCATGTGTGTGCTATGACCATAGACAAAATAAATAACCGGAAATTTTATTTTATGACTTACTAGATATGGGTGAAAGTGTTTTGATATGTATTCATAAAAAACCTCTTTGGTCATCCAACAATTTTCTGAAATTGCTAGGGCTCAACTTTGAGGCACAGATTTCCGGATTTCTTCTGGTACCGTTTTGTACGGGTAAATAATCATGGGTGGAACAGTTTCACCACTGGCACTAAATGTGCACATGACGGTTAAATTTGATTTCAGCGCTCCTCGATCAATTTCATAAATATTTCGTGCTCCTTTCGCAGCTAGTACAGATCGAGTTTTCGGGCCCAGTAGAAAATTTGTTTCGTCACCATTATATATTCGTTCTGGATATTCCATTATTGTTAAATTATTGCTGTCGTTTAAATAACGATTAATTGAATTAAACCAGCGCTCAATGTCGCTAGCACTGACTCTGGCACTCGCTGTTGTCACTGGATCTGGAACTCTAATTGCCACATTCGGATTTCGTTTTAAAAAGCTGTTAAATCATCCTCTTTCAGGTGAATTGTTTTTAAATGGGGTAACTCCTTTGGTGTGCATCGATAAATTCCTTAACGCAATCAAAAACGTCTTCTTTCTTTTTCGGAAACCCTTTTTTTGGCAGGCGATAAGCCATTCCGCAATAGCATGCTCTTCTCTTGTGCTTAGAATCATAGGTGGACCAAGTTATGGTTTTGAATGGTTTGCCCCAACCGAAAAATTAACGTTGAACGCGGGATATTATAAATTCTTGATGCTTTTTTCTTTGTTATCAGTTTTTCTCGAATTTTCAAAAAGCTTTCTGAATAGTCTCTTCTTTAAAGGATCCCCGCTTTTTAGGCATAGTTATAATCTAAATTTCATTTAATAAATTAAAATTAAACTAATACGATCAGCTAAATATTGATTCATTTAATTTTTTGTGAAAATAACTGTAACAATGCGTACACAATTATTGACACTACAATGTCAATTGCTATAGCAAGAAGTTACATTTATTGACAGTCTAGGATCAATTATTGAAACTTTATTAAATGTTGATATAGTCATTGACACCTAGCGTATTTATTTATTTATAATATTTTAAATTAATTTAATTAATTTTATGTTCGTAGAAACATTTAATTGAATAGATAGAACGTAAATCTAATAAATTTTTTATTTACCAATTACGGAAAAATCACTAACCTTTAGAGCATTCCTTGTTCAAAATCACTATAATTTAACAATAACTTGTTGGTTGATTTTCACTGATGTTAGTGTAGAAACGTTTGGCGAACGACTGAATTAAAAACCCGATATTTAAAATAAAAAGAGAAAGAGATTAATTTAAATTTAAAATTAATCTCATTTGTATGATGTTTGTATGATACAAAAGAGTGATAAATGCTAAATAGCTTGATGGTGTCAAATACTGGATCAAAATTCCTGGGTGTCAATAGCTATAGCATTTACGCTATTAATTTTTTCAAGGTCACATACACGTATAAGCAATGATAAATGCATTTAAATTTTCTAAATATATACACATCAACAAAGACAAAAGGTAGATTCCAAAATAAAATACGTTGACTTCAAAAAATTTAAGCGAAATGATTTTTGTTACATCATATGAAAACAGTTACATAACGAATCATAATGAATGAAAAATCCCTACTACAAATATGTATGTACACAAAAATGTATAATGTATGTCTGGTACAATCCTTGCGGTTCTCATACAAGCCAGATATCATAAAACAAATGTACTACATTGACTTGTGTCAGTGTGTAAGTCAGTTTTATATAATAAATATTTAAATAGTAAATTTGAATTTTTATTTCATATCGTGTTTGTATCGGCGACATAACACTAATACTAATATAATATAACTCAATAAAAATGGATTCTCAAACTACAATTACTAGACTACACCATTTGTTTTGGTTTTTGGTGTACCTAAAAATAAAGCGAGCAAATCCATACGAAAACCAAATAATCCATTAAAATTGTAACGAAGCATACACACACAATGTCCTAAAATGGAATATGGAAATCATAAAAAACAAAGATCGAGAAGAAAGTTGGTACATTTCTTCACATAAATTAAAGCTTTGATTTATTTGTACGTATGAATAAATTAGTTTATTATCAATGTATTACAAATATTGAATTTACCATTTGTTCTGATAATTATTATTTTTTAAATAAACTTGTGGAAATGATTTTGTGATAGTCTAAATTAAATTAATGTCGTATTAAATACCTCGAAATTTATGGAAACGTTAAATGTACCAACAATTAACAAATATAAAATTGTTCTTGTATTTTAAAAAGAAATTTTTGAAATGGTTATATACATGAAAACATTAGATAAAGTAGAACAAATATATTTCATTTATGTATGTACAAATGTATATATAAAAAAAACGATCTTGCTAACACAATCACGATTGCATTTTAACTGTGCGAAACTGGAAATAGAAAACATTATAAAGTAAACGATACAAACCTCTCGTTCTCGGGTGTTATTTCTGGCAACTGTTCCAAAATTGTAAGTAATATCATTCATATACATTTGAGTAGTATGAACTTTCCACATCTGTTTATCTTTTTCTGTGACTTAATAGTAAAAAAATACATGGCTTATTTGCCATTATGGGCGGGTCTTGTAGATAATGGTGCGCGATATAGCAACAGTTACGTGGAGAATTACTTTGCCACTGTAAAGCGTAGGTTTAAAACTTCACCCAATATTGATAAAATACCAACCAAAATAGGACGTTTTGTCAGAAGTATTCATGAACGTAATGTTGCCATTCATCGACAAATTATAGCTGGTATTCCGAAAAATAAAATCAAGGATAAAACTTGTAAAACTACTAGCCCCGAAATGCAACTAAACATATTTGAAGCAACTGACACAACTTTAACAATTCATCATTCTCAATTTTGTGCATCAGTATGGAGAAATTCAAAGGAAGATATTAATTTCAGTACTCCGAAACGACCAAATAAAATAGTCAAAAGAATGTTGCCATTAATGAAAAATAGAGGAACCAGCAAAACTACAATGCCAGTTCTACAGAATGGAGCAATAACATGTGATTAATACTCGAATACCTGTGGGTTTGATTCTTTAATCCAATCCTTAGCTGCAGGGGTCGTCACTTTGGGAATAACTAATATTGGTATACGAGAAGGAAGAGTAAAAAATATGATTGTGAATCTATTGGAGAATAAATTAAAAGTTGCTTAGGATAATAGAAAAGAAATGCTGATTGATATTTTTAGAGTGCAACAAAATTGCGATAGTAATGTACTAGATGTATCGAGTTACATATTAAAAAGTCTTCCCAGCCTAACTGTGCAGTTCAAATGCAAAAGTTGTGAAACCTTAGTTGAAGAAGAAAGAAACTACCTGTTGATTAATTTGTTAACATTAACGGAAGTCGGGTTCTCCAATTTAAATGATTGTTTAGAGGAAGTTCCAACTCAGGGTTGCCCAGTATGCTTGAATAAAATGAACCCTCAAAATAAAACTTAACATCCAATAATATCCATTTATACTGAATATCATACAGAGAACCGTTAGAAAATCAAAATTGGTCAGATCGAATCGACTTTAATATTTGACAATGTAGTTTATAATTTAATTGGACTTATTAGTTATGAAGAATTCAATAATAATAATTCGAAAGAACCCGTTTCTGGTAATTTTATTAGTTATTCACAATACTAATATAAAGGAAAATGGGGAAGATACGATGATCTAAAGTAATATCTAGCTTCTGCAAGAAATCCGCATTGTACAGAAGTTAATCCACACATGGTAGTTTACACAAGATCTCCGATGTGAAGATTTCAGTACTTGAAACTCTCTATTCATACTTAACTTTACATAGGAAAGTCCTAACTAGAAAACTTTTGAAGGAGACCAAATAAATGTGACATACCCATAACTTATAGAGATCTTACATATGACTAACCATCTATTCCCCACTAATTGCTTTAAAACTACACTCACCAGCACAGAAAATAAATCTACCCTACAAATTTCTTTTTTTCCCCGAAAAATATTTTGAACCGCATTAGCTGGAAACATGAAACAAAAGCCAAATTCTGGCATGGCAAATTTAAATGTATTGGCAAATTAATAATCGAAAATTTGTGAAAACATTTTTGCGATATTCAATGGTTTTATAGTCGAATTTACATTTTGTTGTATCAATATGTTACGTTTTTAATATGTCGCTAGACTCGGAAATCGCAACGATAATCGTGGCATTGTTGGAAGATGGGAGAAGCCAACGTTACATCCCTATTAAGTTTCAGATTTCCCGTAGTACCGTACAACGTGTTTCGTCTGGATTTGTCTAGGCAATGTAATATGCCAGGCGACAAAGTACTTTTCGCAAAGAGTAACAAACTTTCGAGATGACCGTTTTGTAGTTTCGTTAACTCTTAGAAATCGCCATGCAACCGCTGTTGGCCAACAGCAATGAATTGTTACACGTATACGTAATGTAAATGTTAGTGGAACAACCTTACAACGGGTCAGCCCATCATCAGTTCCAAACGAATCTATAATGACCGTTCGCTGTATTAACAAAATATTGAAAAAATTTGTTGTTCTCTATGCACAAATAATAGCCGATAATTTCGTGCTAATTCACGATAATGCCATACCAGAATACTTGACAGATGTAAATATTTCGAAGATGACTTTGTTATTTAAATTAAAAAAAATAAAAATTTAAAATATATATTCTAAAAATAAACCATAAATGTAACCCTTTAAATCACCCTTCTCGCCATCGCTTAGGTCTCTGGGTTATAAATTTACATAGCTAAGGGCCTTACTGTACCCATGCCATACTCCGTTATATAGATCAATGATAAATCAAAGTTTCTGACCAACGTCAGTTACCATGAATATAACGCTTTGAATCGCCAATCTCGCCATCACATAGGTCTCTGGCTTATAAATTTACGTAGCTAAGGGCCCTACTGTGTCCATGCCATATCGCGTTATATAAATCAATCTCTGTGAGTTTCGCCACAGCGCTTGATAAATCAAAGTTTCTGACCAACGTCAGTTACCATAAGTATAACGCTTTAAATCATACTTCTCGCCATCGCATAGGTCTCTGGCTTATAAATTTACGTAGCTAAGGGCCCTACTTAGTCCATGCCATATCGCGTTATATAAATCAATCTCTGTGAGTTTCGCCACAGCGCTTGATAAATCAAAGTTTCTGACCAACGTCAGTTACCATGAATATAACGCTTTAAATCACACTTCTCGCCATCGCATAGGTCTCTGACTTATAAATTTACGTAGCTAAGGGCCCTACTGTGTCCTTGCCATATCGCGTTATATAGATCAATCTCTGTGAGTTTCGCCACAGCGTTTGATAAATCAAAGTTTCTGACCTAGGTCAGTTACCATGGATATTACGCTTTAAATCACCTTTCTCGAAATCACATGGGTTGAAATTTTACTATGAAACATGATACCATGTGATTTAGTTCTCGTATTTTAATTATTCTTGTTATATTAATTACTTTCAATATAATTATTACCTCTTTTGTTTTGTATACATATATAATGGATGAAATACAATACTATTTAAACAATTCACTTGAGTATTTCAACAATTTTATATTAAATTTTAATATTCATGTTTTGATTAATAATGCCTAAATTATAATGAACAAAGTTTAGTTTTAAATTTAGCATATTTATCCTACGAAAAGTTTTTCGGGCTGAATTTTCGTTTTATGTACTAATTTTCAATTTTTCGGGCTGGAAGCTAAGACACTTTAGATTTATAGCAAATTCACATTCTGAAAAGACCTTTTTCGGGCTGAAAGGTTTTTTCGGGCTAGCTTCACTTACATCCACATTTCTGCTATTTTCGTGTAGATTATTATAGCTTGATACATGATTATTGCAAAAATGTACCGTCATATAATTATATAAGAAAATAAAATAAACGCCCGTCTAAACACAGCAAAAGCAACCCGGGAAGTGATCTTTAACTTGGGCTGAGAAGTTCTCCCGCATGGGGTGTATTCTCCTGATTTGGTCCCTTCCGACTAACGTGTTTAGATCGATTCAGTCTTATTATTCAGTCTTTTCTTATTTTAACTTATGTAACAAGTATATGTTTTTAATAAAGATGTATTTACCCAGATGTGTATAACCAATACACATAGAAACAATTAATAACTATGTATTTGAAATTCCAAGTGATTGCCGTGATTGTTTGTACTATTTTAATACAGTTACGTAAATTCGAATTTAATTAGCATATAATTTGAATTGCTTGAAAACATATAATACATATAATACGTCAAGAGTCAGAAATCGCATTTATGCGTTAAAAAAAATATAAAAAATTAAATTATTTGAAGTTTAACAGGCACACCTAGACCGGTAACTGTCCATTTATCTATTTATTTATTTATTCATTTAAAATACTTAATAAAGTTAATAGCTTAATACCATTATGTTAAGAAATATACATATTTGATAAAATATAATCATTTAAATTTATTTAACCTACGACAACAAAAGAAAATAATAACTTACAATTTACAATAATAATATAATAATAAGACTAATAATAATAATAATAAATATAATAATAATAATAAATGTCAAAAACCCAATACATATAATATTAATAAAGGGTGGGCCCTTCAAAACAAAATTCCTCCGGTTTTTTTCCAACGATTTGGCGCGGAGTGTTTTATAGGATATCTAGTAGCATAAAGATCTGTGAATTTCTCGAAAAAAAACAAGTTGGTTTCAAAATTTTTTGGAAAAAACAAAAAGAAAAAGAGAGTCGAATGAGAACAAGGAAGTAAAAGAATGTGTGTCGAAAAGTGCGAAAAACGGCTATATAAAATAGCTAAGTAATTTAGGACTATAGTCCAGTGAAACAGAATATTGAGTACAAGACCCGTCTTACCAATATAAGGCAAAAAAAAACAACTTATAAACTAGGTATCTAAAATCGGGCCGGTACAAATAAAATAGTGCCCCAGCTAAACGATATCCTGAGCAGGATGAGCACCCATATAAAATAAAAACAAAATATTTTCGTAGTGTGTCGGGTTAATATAATCGATAACTCGTTAACCAGGGAGTTACTCGTCGATTCGAAAACCGGCATCTTGAACAGAGGGGGAGGGGTTAACGTTTTACCAAGGTCTGACGAAGCACGCCAACAGAGGACGTCCACCTCGGCGGGAGTGAGAGCGGACATAAAGGACCACGGTTGTCCATGCCTAACATCATTTATTGTATAATTCCTGATTCATTGTAAGGGAACCCGGCAACCAAATTCGAGCCACCCCTTGCGATATGTAAATAATCATGTTTTTGTCCATACTGGTGCCGGGACCTAACAAAGCATTTCGGGGAGGATCCGGTATCAAACCGTAAGCTTTGTACAGTTCTTTTGTTGGATTTCCTCGTTTCTTGTTGTTATTATATGTTTCGGTCTTTGTATTTTTTTTGTTAATACCCCTAATCACATTCAAGTGGTGTTTAACTCCGTCCAGCAACACACATACTATTGACCAGTGTGGGTGTAGATTGGATCAGTGGGCGGAGTAAATCCCCTGACCATGTCTGTGATATTTATATGTTTAGATCCGGCAGGTTGTCCATCTCGAATTTACCCAAGGGTTTGTGCCTTCTGAGTGCCAATGCTGGACATGAGCAAAAGAAGTGATCCAATGTCTCTTCCTCGTCCAAATAGCTTCTATAGATGTCATTTATCCTTTCCGACTGCAGCTGCAGAGCCGTTCCGTGCCTAGCAGGTTCATCCGCCCTGCAGGGAACCTGTTGACATCCGAGCGACGATGTTGAAATATTCACCCACTCATTAAGAGATTAGTGACAACTCAATCCCACCCGTAACGTTAAAGAGACTGATTCCAGGTACCTGTTTGCCGCTTGACTGCCCACATAGATTACGCTGTCACCTAAGGGTACCACATTATGATTCAACCACGTGTAGACTTCTTCAATCGCCGTCACCTAGGCTTGGTACATGCTGCAGAAATCAGGGAGATGAATAGGAATGTTCACATTTAGTTTATCGCAGAATAAAGAACTTTGCCGTGTAGCTTGACGCCGTCCATGAAGAATTAAAAAGCTTGGGTTTTCGATATGCATCCATTCCTCCAAGACTCCTTTGAAGCAAACATGGTCCAAAAGGGCTTCTTGAAGCGTAGAATAGGTAAAATGTAGTCAAGTTTCGCCAGCTCATCCTTCAACGAACTAACAATAGTCGATTGTCTTGTATTAAGATACTTCCACTGAGAGACTGGTGCAAGTCGCATAGCGTTATTTGCCGCCATCTAATGTCAACCGGAAGAGTGTGTAACACTGGTACGTGTCGTTGTTGATCTTAGTGCCGGTTTACAAGCACACAGACCTTCTTTGCACCTTATCCATTTTGTTTTTATAAGTTACTTTGTCCAGAGCTGGCTGGTTTGGTGTCTATTGGACAGGGGGACCAAATTGTGTAACATGGTCAGAATTCGCAAGTGTACGTGTTTCCTCCTCGTGGCAACCACTAGTAACTGAAACAGGAAAGTACGGCTCAAATAAAACTCCTCCGAGTTAGTTTAGTTATCTAACCTAAATGTACGCATGCTGAGACAGTGCCCACTTACTGGCTCCTATTTTCCCTCTAATGTATACATCTAACAGCCTTCCCAAGTTTTCCAAAAGAAAGGACGATAGAGTTATTCGCCGTAGGTCCTCAGGATGGAGACGTGAGCTTTTCCCTGCTTTCGAGATAAAGACCACATTGACTTCCGCCCAGTACCTGCTTAGGGATATAAACCAGCTTCAAACACACTTTGAATAATACTTCCAGATAACGAAAAATAATTACTGATTTGTTTTGAAAGAGTCGTGCTTCCTGATGATTACTACGCACCATCAGGTCGTAAAAGACCCCTGGGAAGTGGGTCTCGAAGAAAAACTGTAAAGACTCTCCAGTAGAAGCTGTCCACTACCCTTCCAGTTTAGTCAAACAACTAGAACTTGCTCTTCTTTTGGAAAGAAACTTCTCAAGGCGAGTGATTTGGGAGACCTTTCCCATTTTATCACAGAAGTGCCTCCAGGACCGCCTTTGTGTCTTCCTTAATTTTCTCTTATCAATTCTAAGTATCTCCTTGTAGGAATCCCACTCCTGATCCCTTTTACTTTTGGCTCTTTTAATGGCTTACGATAGTTGCCATTGCCTGGACCACCATACTGGTTTATTCTTTAATTTTTCATATTTGCTCCAGTTGATCCTTCTAGGGTTTCTGAAGGCTTTTCGGGTAGCAGAAAACGAATGTTCCTTCTCCGCTCTCTATCTTTTAACCATATGAAATATATTAGAAGAATCTACGGTCACGTCTAAAACCTACTGCATATTGCTAATAATAAATGTGGGTTCCCGCCCCATATTACACACTGAAGTGCCTCACCTCTTTCGTTGATGCCGTGCTTCCCCAGAAAGTGTCACAACACCGATCTTAATTTATTCCGCTTGAAGGATAAGCCTCCAGGTTACCCGGAGAAACATCCTTTTCCCGGTCCATGTAAGCTGAACCCATCCAGCCTCTACAAGTCCCTACTTCCAGCCTAACTACAGTTGTGTCACCATTGCTTTATTGAGGAAGTAGGGAACGATTTAAATAATTTTCCCAAAATTACAAAATCTGATCTTCCCAGGCTTATCACAAGAAATAATATTATACCCCTTGGTTCTGAGGCCACAGATCATGTTACTCTTAATCGAAGGTTCTTAGATTAGTACCACGTCCTCACCCGAACCTGTCAGTTTAAGGAGTAGAGCTGCTAAAGGAGTCTTAGAGTGGTGAAGGTTAATTTGAGTTATCCTAAGCATAACCATTATACGTTTTCTTACTTCAATAAATATTTTGGCAATATTAATTACGGGTATTTTCCTCCGAAGTGGCCCTTTGACCGGAAGGATATCCCGCATCCTTTTATCCTATATCGCGTTGGTACCGTTGACTTTCGATTTCGGTGCCATAGAGTCATTCACCTTTGCTACCCTAAAGAGAGCTCCAACCGTTTGATTATTATGACTTTTTAGTGTATTTTGTGGCGTCCTCAAATATTTTTCACGCACAGTATTCTAATGATTATTATTCGCTGTGTTGCGTCGTGTTTGGTCGTACCTCGAAAGAAATAAAATGTTGAGAAAAGGATTTACTGTTGCGGTAGATAAATTATATTTGTCTTGCTTTATGATTAACTAAACACAGGTCTAGTTGCGTTTTAAATGGAGCACCTTGTAAATAGTACCATACAAAACAAAAAATAAACTTATATGTAAATTTTGTCGCACAAGACTGACCATAAGGAGAGGACCAAAGATAAAAAATGACAAAACTTTTGTTTGTCCAAACGTACATACGAATTGACCCAAAACCATAAGGTGATGCGCCACGTGGTTTTCGATCCACGTTGACGAATTTCTTAAAAATATATGCTGGTTTGAGGATTGAGTTGGGCATTGAGTTTGAAGTTGATTTGAAGGCTAGGTTGCAGGTCGGGTTGCGTTATTGCCGTGGTTGATCTAGAGTTGGGATTGAGTAGTTGGGTCAGCGTTTTGATTATGAATTTATTTGGGGTTTTGTTAATGGTTGAGTTGGAAGTTAGTTCGAGTTGAGTTTGTAGCGACTCACAATGATAAATATGTTAATTGTTCATCACTACAATTAATAATCAATGTATTTAATTTGTTCGAAATTATTTATTTTATTGCGTGAGTAAATAATTGATTATTAATTGTAGTGATGAACAATTAACATAATTATCATTGTGAGTCGCTACAAGTTCTTGTGAAAGAGAGTCAGCGAAATGAGAAGTTGACTGGGCGTTTCAATTGGGAATTTATTTGGGGTTGTGTTGAGGGTTGAGTTGGAAGTTGGTTTGAGTAAAGTTCTTGTATGCATGTATTGTAGTTTATGGAACCGCGTTTATATTTGGGTTGATTGGACGTTAAGCTTAAGGTTAAGATGAGGGTTGAATTAGGGTAGAGTTATAGGATGAGTTAGTATTGAGTTTGGAATTCAGTTAAGGGTTACGTTGGGATCGAGTGATAGGTTCAGATACTGAGTTATTTGGGGTGAGTAAATGAGTGAATTGGAAGTTAGGCTTTAGATGAGTTCATAAAAGTATGTTATTTGTCGGCCATGTTGAATTATGTATTGAGGTTGTAGTTGAATTAAAGGCTGAGTTTGAGCCGAGTTGGGATTGTTTCAGCCGTTTAGTGAAGAATATATTTGGAGGTTGAGTTAATATAACTATAAATCCAAAAATATCCTTAAAAGAAAAATAAGGTTGAAATGGAATTTTATCAATATTTTGGGATTTGAGTTGGAAGTTAGCTTAAGTTGCCCTGAAAAATTTACACATGTATATATAACATCTTGCGATGTAACCACGAAAACTTTTCACAATATTTAAAAATAAATTTCCAAATTTTCTCAATTTTTGTAAAAACAAAAGTTTTAAAATTTATAACTTTCTTTTATTGTGAATATTTATTTTATTTGTAATAATTATAAAACTACTAGTTTCGAGCGTATGAGCGGTCCCATCATCAGGTTTTCTCAAAACTAAAACGTCGATTAAAATTTTTTTAAAATAAGCCAGATACTTTTTGTCTGTGCTACAATACCTATACAAATTAAAAAACGATATATTGTACTACAATTAAACAAATTAAAAATATTAATAAATAAAATTGTTGTTATTGTAGAGATTGCGTCGATATGCAGATTTTTATATATTAATTATATATTCGTATATTTCGTTTCTTCTAATTCTGTCGTTCAATATGTGCGTGCTATCTTTGTGTCGGTAGATTTCCATTTCTTCCAATCTATCCATGGTTTTACATTTGTTGATTCTATGTATAATTTTGAGATTATTATCATAGTCCGTGAATGTGTGGCTCTCGTTTTTTATATGCAAGGCGTAGTTTGATTTTATGGAATGTGTTGGTTTTTTTATTTCTTGTATATGTTCGTTAAATCTTTTTTGGAAGGTCCTTCCAGTCTGGCCTATATACAATTTTTCGCAGTTTTTGCAATTCAGTCTATATATTCCGGCGTCGTTTGTATGTCCGATCTTCTCTTTGAGTTTATGTTGAATGTTATTATTTGTTTTAAAAGCTATTTTATAATTAAATTGTGAAAAAAATTTTTGTATTATTTTGCTTTGTGTTTTGTTATAGTTGGTCGATATGTATTTTGTAATTTCTCTGGAGTTTGGAGTCAGTGTCGTCATCAATGATCGTGCCATTGTTTGTTTTAGTTTTACATTCATGTTCTCGATTATTTGTGTGTTAAAACCGTTTTTTTGTGCTATAAATTTGATTGTGTTTAGTTCTCTAGTGTAATTGTCTTCATTCATCGGGATGTTATTTAATCTATTAATCATATGTGAATAAGCTGATAATTTATGACTTATTGGATGGTTCGATTCAAAATTGATTGTGTGGTCTACTATATATTTAATATATCTAATATATATTTACGTTCGTTGTGGTTTATAAATATATCTGCAAGTGTACCTGTTAGGGGATTCCCCATAGCTAATCCATAAATGCAAGTGTACCTGATAGGGGATTCCCCATAGCTAATCCATCCAGAAAGAAACTAAAACCAAGCTACATAAATGTGAGAATTAACAATAAATCGCGAATCAAACATCAAATTAGAAATAAAGCAGAAAGAACCTGGTTAAAAAGATCTATAAAGCAAATCTACACGCAAATCGATAAAGTGACATTGCAACTTTACAACGCGCAACTACAATTATCTAGACATTTCCATCACATAGAATACGTTGCCATACTTCACAAGATAGATGAATTAATTAAAAAAGAGATGAATAAAAAGGAAAAGACCATCAGAAATAAATTAAATAAATTAATACAACAACAAAAACGTTCGGTGAATAAGAGTAGCCGATCGACAACAACAAACCACAAATTCTACCCGAGAATTCACAACAACACTAACATACAATTCGATGATAAAGAAATAAAAATGCTAGAAATGGGCCTAAAACATAATATAACACCACGACAAACAAGAACGGAACACGTAAAACAAATGCTGGATATTGAAACCGCCATTACCCAAACTCAAGACGAACACCAACACACCATCAGAAACGCAATAGTAGAACAAATGAAACGCAATAAAGCAAAATACAACAAAACAACGAAGCAACAGAGACAACAGGAAAAAACAATTAATGGCATCAAGAATAAAATTAACCAAGAAAAAGCAGTCATTACAAAAGCAGATAAAGGGAATACAGTTGTCATAATGAAAAAAGAAGACTACACGAATAAAATTATTCAATACATAAACAACAACAACATAAACGAAATGCAGGATGATCCAACGTCAACTTATCAAAAAGAAATTAATACCGCAATAAACGAAACCAAAAGAGTAATTAGACAAAACCAGAAATTCCACCTAAAAATGATTAAACCCACAACGCCTAACTTCAAAGCACTAATTAAAGTTCATAAAGAAAACAATATAAGACCTTTGGTAAACTTTACAACCGCACCATCATACAAATTGGCGAAATACGTAAACTGTTGGATTACAAAACGCATAAAACTTAATGAAAACTACTCTGTAAAAAATCACTTGACGTTGGTGAATAAAATCCAAAATGTAAAAATACCATCAACAGCAAAATTAGCAAGTTTCGATATCGTCAACATGTATTCTAACATACCAGTCAACGAAGCAATTAGAGTCACAGCACAAACACTAATTAACAGTGACGTTGACAAAGAAGATGTTGACGAAATCATTAAAATCATAGAAATTATAACTATGTAGCCAAAATTAAAGAAATATGGATTAGCTATGGGGAATCCCCTATCAGGTACACTTGGAGATATATTTATAAACCACAACGAACGTAAATATATATTTAACAACTGCAACAAACAACGAGACAAAATAATATATTGGCATAGGTATGTAGATGGTATATTGATACTATTTAATGGCACACAAAGACAACTGGCACATCTACATAACTTCATCAACACTATCAACCAACAATTAAAATTCACTTTGGAAATAGAAAATAATAAATGCATTAACTTCTTGGATTTAATTATAACCAACGTAAAAAACAACCACGATTTCAACATATATCGAAAACCTACACATACAGACCACACAATCAATTTTGAATCGAAGCATCCAATAAGTCATAAATTATCAGCTTATTCACATATGATTAATAGATTAAATAACATCCCGATGAATGAAGACAATTACACTAGAGAACTAAACACAATCAAATTTATAGCACAAAAAAACGGTTTTAACACACAAATAATCGAGAACATGAATGTAAAACTAAAACAAAAAATGGCACGATCATTGATGACGACACTGACTCCAAACTCCAGAGAAATTACAAAATATACATATCGACCAACTATAATAAAACACAAAGCAAAATAATACAAAATTTTTTTTCATAATTTAATTATAAAATAGCTTTTAAAACAAATAATAACATTCAACATAAACTCAAAGAGAAGATCGGACATACAAACGACGCCGGAATATATAGACTGAATTGCAACAACTGCGAAAAATTTTATATAGGCCAGACTGGAAGGACCTTCCAAAAAAGATTTAACGAACATATACAAGAAATAAAAAAACCAACACATTCCATAAAATCCAACTACGCCTTGCATATAAAAAACGAGAGCCACACATTCACGGACTATGATAATAATCTCAAAATTATACATAGAATAAATAAATGTAAAACCATGGATAGATTAAAAGAAATGGAAATCTACCGACACAAAGACAGCACGCACATATTGAACGACAGAATTAGAAGAAACGAAATATACGAATATGTATATAATTAATATATAAAAATCTGCATATCGACGCAATCTCTACAATAACAACAATTTTATTTATTTTATTTATGTGGTTTTCTTTTTGCCCAAATCCGTCAAAAATCCTGCAAAAATCCATCAAAAAGCAAACAAAAAAACAAGAGACAAACGAAAAGCTAAAAACAAAAAAAATTTGAAATGGCAAAAAGAAAACCACATTATTAATATTTTTAATTTGTTTAATTGTAGTACAATATATCGTTTTTTCGAATCGTTTTCGAAGCATGTGGATTTAAAGATTGAGTTGAACGTTGAGTTTGGGGTTGAGTTGAAAGCTGGGTTTGGTTTGAGTTTAGGGTTGGGTTGCAATCTAAAGTGGGGTCCAATTTGGGTTGAATAGAGGTTTATTTGAAGTTGATTTGGGGTTTAGTGAGAGTTAGGTTGGGTATTAATTTGTGGTCGAGTTGAGGAATTAGTTGAAGGTTAAATTGAGTTGAGATCATGTACGCATGTAGTTTTCGAATCGAGTTGATTTCGTGAGTTTAGTGGAGGGTTGAAATTTGATTCGAGATGGGATTGAAGAGAAGTTGAGTTGGGGTTGATTTAGATATAGTTTGATTATCTTGAGTTAATTCGGGAATTGAGTAAGACGTTTAGTTTGGGGTTTAGTTAAGGGATGAGATTTAGTTAATTGAGCTGAAGGTTAAGTTGGGATTGATTTGGTGATTGCGAGGGATTATGATTAAGATACTAAGGGGTTCATAAAGGGATTGGTTTGAGAGTTAAGTTAGAGGTTAGATTGAGTTGATTTGAGATGCGTTCACGTATGCATGCGATTTTTCGAACCGAACAATGGGTAATAATAATTATTTTTATTTGTAAATATAATTTAAACGAAATATTTTTGTTTTGAAATTATGTCGAAAATAGTATTATAATATTTAAACACATTTCGATGAACGGCTTTTGCTATAAATCAATGTAAACTCTTAAGTTATCAATAGGTAGTGCTAATTACATTTATATCAAAACAAATTAAACTGTATAAATCAGTGTTCGATATAGCAATAACTTGCTTTATTTCAAATAAGGTTGACTTGCTATATTGCATGCACTTGCAGCATAACGTTAAAATTACCTGGTAAGTGAGGTAAAAAGATCGGTTTGAGCTGGGTACAAAAAGGTCGAATAAGACCATCACTATTACAGCTGTGAAAAAATTGATTGACTTGGTTGTTTTCGGAATTGAATTCTGCTACACAGAAAAACTAGAAGAATTATTTCATAAAAAAAACACTCAACAACAGATTGGCGTAAATAAGTATACTTAGATTTACTTTTGGGTGGTTTTGGCGTCTACTGGAGGAGGGAGCAAAGTTGAGTAGAGTAATCTACCAGCTCCGTAACCTTTCGGTGGGGTGCGCATCACGCGAGCTGTTCTGGTCATGTTTTAGGCAGCTAGCGTGATGGGTACAATTGTGTAAGGGGTAATATGGTCACAATTCGCAAGTGTGTGTACTGTCTCCTCGTGGCAATCACCGATAACTGTAACTGAGGCCGTTTGGTACTTTTTACCATTTGGCATAGGCTGTAGTAAGGCGCTAAAGGAGAAATCCTTGATAAAAAACCCTAATCTAAGAAGGAATAGCATATGCCGATGGATGAATGGCTGATAGGTTAATCAGTCCAAAGTATGTGGACTCTGGATACCAGACGTTCTCCAGTTTAATTTATCTTTCCTGTGGTAAAGCCACAGGTGAATTGCATTTCCCAGCAACTCGTAGGAATAAAATATCTAGCAAAAGTTTTGAAACTAAGGAAGGTAACGCTCCTAAAGCGTCACGAACCAGCGATAGTTTCGCAGTGGCTTTCGAGGACCTCGGCCCTCTTTCCGCTATGGGACTCTCGATGAGTGGTCCATCGGATGGGGAGCTCCGCTCGAGGCTTGAGAAATTAATTCTCAACTCCGACATGGACACCTCAGGAGATGAGAACTTGGCCCCCATAAGTGGGGATATCTCCTCTGTGAAAGCAGGGAGGAGCTTTCATGTCAGGGAGGACCCAAAAGGTAAGGTCAACACCATTGACAAACCTGTCGCGACTACTCGCGTGAAAATGTGTGGAGCCGCGAAAAAGCGGTATAGGAGGCTTCTTGCGGAAGGCAAAACGCCCGGAAGCGAGACAAGGCTTCTGGCGATGCGGCCACAAAAGGAGACTTGTGCTCCACTGATGAAGGTACTCCACCGGCACAAAAAAAGGCCAGGGGGGAAGGATCTGTCTCGGTGGTATCGGGTTCTGCGGTCTGGTCTGGAGTTACTTTCAGGCAGGCCGCGAAACCGGAGATCGTTGGGATCTGGCCCTCTGGTTTTCCTGAGGTTGTTCTCACTGCTGAGCAGCTTAAGGCTGTCCAGGAGGGCATCCTAGACAAGGTGCTAGGGCAAGAGGCCAAGGTGCTTAAACCTAAGTTCCTTGGCAGTCAACTTCAGCCTGGCTGGCTGGTAGTAGCCTGCGCTGACCGGGCCACTGTCCAGTGGCTCAGGGAGGCCATAGGGACTATTAAGCCATGGGAGGGTGCACAGCTGATCGTGGCCGAGGCGGAAAACCTGCCTCGAGCCAGGATTGTGTTCGGCACCTTTCCAAATAGTGCTGAATTGCCCACGGAGAAGCTTTTTGGTTTTATCAAAAGCCAAAACGAGGACATGCAGGTGATCAACTGGAGCGTGATCAGGGGATAGGCGAAAGGCTCTTTAGCCTTATGCACCTTCTCTATGGACCACTCTTCAGTTGAGAAGCTCAAGCGGGTTGGCTTTAAAATCAACCATAAGCTTGGGACTGTTCAACTTCATTCCAAGGATAGTCAGGTGGTGCCAAACCGGCTTCTGTGGGCGGGACTTAAGTGGTCAAGCCTGTAGTCAATGCCCCCCGCAAGGGCTACCCTCGCGCAAGCCACTGGTGAGGCCTGGAGGCATTCAGGCAGCGGATCCAAGCAAAACGGAGATAGAGGACATTGCGTCGCCGTAGTTCTTACTTGGTGTAAGCGCCTATTTTTAAGTTTTGAGATAATTAACATTTAAGTTCAAATGTTTATCAAGCAGGACAATTATGATTAAACTGCATTTTTTTTATCTAAATATGTATATAGTAATATTCTCCATTTTTCGCAAATCACATTTTCCTTTAACTGTCCCTCGTTTTCCCGGAAAATGCGATCATAAAAATTGTTTTTCAAATCATTTTGGTGTATGTCACTTAATTGCAATTATTTCCTGGATTTAAACCTATTTGATGGAGATACACCTCTATAGAACTAACAAAAAAAATTGATACATTTTATTAAAAACTTGCATATAAATATTCTTTCTATGTGAAATCTTAGGGCAGCCGAGAAGTGTGGCTTCAAAACAGCCATTTTTGAGCTTGTATAATATTGTAAATCCTATCAGGTTGTGAGTAAAAAGCACACTACAAAATTTTGTTCAACGTAGAATTTTTAAAATAAAACATTATTGTTGTATGTAATTCCATTACACATTTATTAAAACAATAAGTTATATATTACTTCAATTATACTTAAAAATACTTCAAAAAAAATATCACAAAATAATATCAATTCGTACTAAGTTCGTTTGTACGTGCGTATAGTATGCTAAAACAAATTCAAAATTCAAATTTAATATAAAATAATATTATGTTCAAATAAATGACTATCCCACATAAACTTTATAAAATTGCTTGTCTACGTCTGGCATATAAGCCAACATGGAACGAATATCACGTTTTTTTTCAGCAGACATTTTGTATTGAAATTGGCTTTGGCCAACGGAAGGTAGTTTAAAAATTGGTAGTTTCGACACTACTTTACGTGTAATCGACATTTTTATCAAACTACATGTTTCTATACCGCTATTGTATCCACACCGATACTTAATCTGTGATAAATTTGACCTCTCGTAAATCAAGCTTGATGTAGAAGCAAATGGAGGAAAAACCATTCCAATCGACGCGGCATTGTAATTCTTAAAATCTGTGAGTCGCATTTGCATAATTTTAAGCTTTACTTTTTTAAGATTCTTATTAAATTGATCGGACTATATCATTCTAAATTTTTTAAATTTTTTTCGATGGTACTGTGAACCGCGTCAATTTCCTGGACCTGTGAATGTCCAGGTTCAGACAACTTTTGTTGAACTTCTATTGTTTGGGTATGTTTTTCCATAAATTTAAGAAGCGCAAGCGCGGTGATCCTGTTCCTGTTTTGCGGAATGCATGAGTCCGACCAAAGAATAATCCTATTTATTTCTGGATTATCAGTTACAACATTTTCCAAAATTTTGATTAAAGATGACGCTAAATCATTTCCAGCTCTTCCGCTAATTCCCTCGTGCCATATTGCGCAATACGTAATTTTGTTGATACTGCAGTGAGCTGTCAAATTGTAAACCGAAAATTTACGCCTATAGAAAAAATTCGAAACATTTGCTTTGGGTAGGGCAAACACATTCTGCAAATCGTAACACAGTATAGCTGTTAAAGGATCCGCAGAACTACGATCAGCGTCCCTTTCTATTTTTGCCAACATATTATTTTGTTTGTGTTTATTGTAAACAGATATTTCTGACGTAGTAGATTTTTTTGCAAGCTTATGTGCCACACACCGATCACACTGATCCTTTTTGGGTTTATAAAAGGACAAATTAAACTCCTCATTAAATATTTTCGAATATATGTTTAATTTGACCGGATCGACATTGTTGCTCAAGTACATAGAATACATCCGGCTTATATTTAAACCGGCTTCGAGATATTGTCTAGTGGTACTTGCTCTACAATAATGAGATTCCATTATTGGGAAGCTTTTAATGTGATCCCGTACTTTATCCAATTTTTGTTCAGAAATTTTAAATTTTACGTATCTTCCTTGACATGATGGTGTATTGGTGCCAATGTCCGTTGTTTTTGTTTTATAAAAGTGATAAATTCTATTTTGACTAACGTCCAGTGTCTTAAGGAAGAAAACTTTACAAACTTGCACCAAGGCAACGTTTTTTTAAAAAAAATATAGGAATTTGTCTTGTCGTCTGGATTTCTCATTTTTGGTTCGTTTTCTTTGTTTTGGTACTTTTCTTGTAAATTTTGAAAAGAAACCTAATTTCTCGTCCCCACTTAGGCTCCAGAACATCTCGTGAATTTTGTGCCTATCTGTTTCGCTAAAATTTGACCTGCATTTATAAACACATTCTATGGCACATCCTTCGGAAACAGTTCGTGATCTTCGTACGTTTCCGTGTGAATCTTCATATTCTTTCCCCTGATTCCGCAAATTTTTGTTGATGTTTTTTTTCCACATTGACGGATTGCTTTGCTTTTTACGACTTGGCTGTTTTCCATTTGCTGCAATATCAGGTTCAACTTCAATTTCAGGCGTTATATTTTCGATTACGGAGTTTTCAGCCAAATCGGTTGATAAAGGCACACTAACAGAATCATCTTGTTTATTTTTTTCTTATGCTTTATGATACCTATAACAAATTTTAAATGAGTTATTAGCTATAAAAATTCATAACGGTTGTTGCATATTTTTGTATTACGTTGTCGATTGAATATTTTGTTTCCTTCTTCTTCGTCGTCTGTAGAATGATCATTTATTGGACGAAAATCAGGATCCACGTCTGAAGCGTCGAACAAACTATTATCCGAACAGGAACCACTTAAGTTAATCAGATTAAAAATACTAACAACAGAAATTATAGTTAAAAGTTATTGTACTATGCTCGCTTTACTTACCGTTCAGCTTCCGGTTCTATTGGTTGAACTGGTGATGATTTTTCATCACAGGAATCCATTTTTGTTCACTTTCTAAGTGTGTTCATTAATTTTTAAATGTTAAAAAATAAAAAATAAATATAATCTTGACGTCTTTTCACCACAGTAATTTATGAACGAGTAATAACTTTCCCGAATTTTACGAATTTTGGTTCTATTTATATTGAAAAATATCACGTGACTCAAAACATCAACTCACATTGGTTAATTAAAGGACATACACTAAAAATGAAAAATCACAATATATTGGCAGTTACATCAAAAAAGAAAAAAAAAATGGATTTAAAACAAAACAGAATGAACAAAATTAAATGTTCGAAATACATGTAAAAATGTTCAAATGCGTACAAAAAATTTTAAATGATGGAGATACAACAAAAATGAATATTTTTTAGTCGTAGTTGGATGGACTTAAACTAGAAGACACACTATGTAACTCAAAAACTACGGTAGATAGAACAATTTTGACTAGACGTTTAAAAAGAGCAGAAAAAATTATTTACATACCTACTAAAAACTGAAAATGACTTAAAATGGACTTACACTAAGAAAGAACTACGGCGACGATTGGTCAGCCATCGGGCGAACAAAGAAAGCATGCGAAAAAATGAAGGCATACATCGCCAGCCTGCAGATAAACTTGCATCATGCAAAGAAGTCTTCGGACGTCCTTTGTCGTAGGTTTATCTGCCAAAACATTGGCATGGCGCTAATCCAGAAGCCATGGGTGACAGGTAACCAGGTTAGAGGTATACTAAATCAAGTGGGTAAGTTAATTTATCATAACGGAACTGAGAGTCCAAGAGCGGTTATTTTGGCCTAGTATTCCCATGGCCGAAACCATGCAGCGGCAGGAAATCAGAATTCCAAAACTGACCGACTGGGACTCTTATAGAGTCTCACTCGAATCAGAAATGCTCTCGGTTGTGGGGAACATAGAGTCTCCAGAGGGTTTGGAGATCTGTTAAAACCAGCTGCATAGTTCTATACACTCGGCTTACGAGAACAGCTGTCCAGTTAAGCGAAGAGAGTCCACAAAGATGGTCAATTCGTGGAACGGGACGCTGGGTAAACTGAGGAAATAATCGAGAAGATTATTCAACAATGCTAAAGCCACCGGTTAATGGGGCGAGTATAGGATGGCCTTGACGGAATATAATCTCGAATTAAGAAAATTCAAAAGAGCTTGGAGGAATTTCTGTGAGGGAATCAATGAATTGCCCTCTGCAGCTCGTCTCCAGAAATTACTTTTCAGGGATCATTTAAATGGTTTAGGACTTCTCCAGGAGCAAGATGGAAGGTTCACTGGAAACCGAAAGGAACTCTTAGAGGTACTGCTAGAGACCCACTTTCCGGATTCAGTAGTGGTAGGAACCCAAGAGGACCCGCATGATCCCTCAAGTGAGGTGGCCTATGCGCCTCACAGTAGGATTTGGAGTCTCTCTGGGAAAATATTCACACCAAGCAAAGTGCGATGGGCTATTGGGTCTTTCAAACCTTTCAAATCTGCTGGAGGGAATGGTATCTTTCCAGCTTTACTTCAAAAAGTTATTGAGGAAATACTCCCCAGCTTGATCCAGATGTTTCGGGCAAGTTATGCTTTTAACTATACTCCGAAACTGTGGAGGAAGGTAAATGTGGTCTTTATATCAAAGTGAGGGGAGGTGTCTTCCAGACACCCAGGCCAGGGTATATCGGCCAATTAGCCTTATAAAGTTTCTATTGAAGACGATGGAAAAAGGCCTGGACTATCAAATAAGAAGTGAGGTCTTTGGAAAAGTCCGCTGCATCGGGACCAGTTTGCATATCAAACTGGTAAATCCACTGTGATGGCCTTTAGCGCTCTAGTCACGAGGATTGAAAAAGCAGTGACATATACAGAAATTGCCCTTTGTTAACATTGAGGGGGCGTTTGATAATACCTCCTATGGATCTATAGAGAGGGCAGCAATGGCCAAAAGGGTTTCGCTTTCTACAATTAGGTGGATCCGTTCCATGCTGGAACATCGTGAGATTACTGCCAGACTAGGTAACCATCAGGGCCGTAACGGGCTGTCCCCAAGGAAGCATAGTATCTCCTCTTTTGTGGTCATTGGTTATTGACAGACTACTGGTCCATATGAGTAGCCATGGTTGTGATGTCCAGGGCTATGCGGATGATGTGGGTATCATAATCAGAGGCAAGTTTGATGACGTCATTTCTGATCGCATGCAAAATGCACTCAATATAATATGGCAGTGGGGTTACCAGGAAGGACTCAGTGTCAATCTAAACCAAACTGTCATTCTCCCTTTTACGAGGAGGAAACAGCTTGTGCTTACAGCTCCCTTGTTACAGCGAGGTTAAATATCTAGGAGTTATCCTAAATCAAAAACTGAACTGGAACCAACATTTGTTGAAAGTTCAAAATAGAGCCACCAAGGCTTTCTGGGCCTGTCAAAGACTATGGGCGTACTTGGGGACTACAACCAAAAATGATCTACTGGTCATTTCTTACAACCATTAGGCTTATGGTCACCTATGCATCGGTTGTATGGTGGAGTAAAACTGAGCAGAAGGCAACGCAAACTTTATTGAATAAGGTTCAGCGTATAGCCTGCATCGGTGTTACGAGCTCAATGAAAACATGTCCCACCGCGCGATGGAGTTACTTCTAGGACTAGCACCGTTATACCTGCATATAAAAAAGAATGCTGCAATTATGACCAATCAAAGCAGGCAATATGGTGGGTCATCTGGAAATCCTTAAGGTATTTCAGACAGACCCTAACATAGGAATGCTTTCCGACTGTATGCCAGCTAAACTGAACTTCCACAAACAATTCTGTGTTAGGTTACGTGACCGGGATGTGTGGAGGGATACACGGGAGTGGTACTACAGAGGGTAGTCCTTGGGTACAATGCTACTGTTTTTCAAGCAGAAATACATGCTATAGAACTTTGCGCTAGGATAGGCATAGCAAAAGGCCTAACCGATGCAAATATTTATATTGTATCAGACAGCCAATCGTCCTTAAAGGCTCTTAGGTCTTGTATCGTATAGTCAAGGCCGGTATGGGATTGTCTGAATGTTATTAAACATCTGGCAGGGTCAAATAAGGTAATACTTATGTGGGTGTCAGGTCATACTGGACTCGAAGGAAATGGGGCAGCTCTCTGAACTCGCAGAACCCTTCTGCGGCATCAGTAAGGGACACCTTAGAGTAACGGTAAAACGCTGGGAGGATGTTCAAAAGTCCTCCTACTGGCGCAGAATTCCAGGTTTGCGAGAGGCGAAGAAATTTAAATAACCTTCGTCTGTCAGGGTTAAGGAGTATGTTGAACTTAGGAAACCTGAGTTGAGGCTGCTTACTGGCTTCCTCACAGGTCATGTCCCTTTAAGATATCACCTTAATAAGATGGGCCTAACTACGACAGATGGATGCCGTTTCTGCGATCTGGAAGCGGAATCAGCGGAACATGTTCTGTGCCAATGCCTAGCCATTTTCCAGCAAAGACTGCAACATCTAGGACGGAGAACAATGAGCCCAGATAGTATGTATCTTTTACCGGCCAGTAGTATTATCAGATTCATTAGGAGCCTGAATATTGACTAGACTGATAATTATGTACGGTGCAGCACAATAGACCTTTTAGGTCGCAGTGCGAGGTGGCTTATCGCCCACATGGGCCTTCAATCAATTATAAAAATAATAAGTATACTTAACCAGAAATACAGTTTAATAAAGATAATCTGCTTGGTTACGGTTGGTTAAGCTCTATATGATTCTATACGTGAAATTCACTTTATCAAAAAAAACATTTAATAATAATAATAATTCGATAATCTGTGTACATCAGAGAGTTGAGTGAAAATGCTATTAATCGAATATATTTTATTTTCATTAACAGTTTCACAATTTCATTAAAAATTGTCCAACATACACATATGTAATTAAATATTTATATATTTTTTTATATTTTTTACATAAATAAAAATGTTATTAGTGCTAATATGTATTTGTAACGGATTAAAATAATCAACAGTATGTAAAAACTCGAGCTTTATGTTTGTGATTTGTAGGCACGTAGATTAAATAGATCAGGTTAAGCATCATTACAAATTTACCCCTTTTTAGAAAGCCCATTAGGGACTGTGAAAAGTATTTCTTTTCAGATAGAACAAAATCCATCTTCTAAGAAATACACATGCTTTTGGTTGTTTCACTAGTTACAGCCATCCTAATCGACCTCATAATCCGTTCAATTTACATTTAAAAATTGCATAATTTTATAATATTGATAATATTTAAATAACCACATAAAAAATTTGAAGAAACCAAATTGGCTTTGAAAATGTTAATTTATGTAAATAGTTCACACTTTTAAGCTATGATTTCGAAAAAATAAGTGATTTTAGTGTACGTACAGTGAACTTAGGGACAAATGTGGAATGTAAAGAAGAATTAGTAATTTAATTAGTTGACCAGCATTCAATTTGTACAACCAAACTCAAGTTCTTTGCAAGAAATTCTGGAGAAAATTAGAGAAAAATTAGAACAAATGGGTATATTTTACCATTAGCAGCTTCAAAATCAATTAAGTCTCAACAAATTAAGGAATTATTCCATTATGCTTCTTTTATGTGTTTTCCACAATGAAATATTGCCTTACTGCAGTTATTTCATTTCAAAAGTGTGGCTTATTTTCATATTGAAAAAACTCCGCATTAAAATATAAAAATTGGAACATATCTCATATAGTCAAGCAAAGTTTTACAAAAATCATTTTCTTGCTTTACATGGATTAAACTTATCCTAAAAGCGACATGTGCATTAGAATACGACTAAAACTACTAAGGAAAATTGCATATGTCAAATTTGAAATATAGATCTAAGCAAACCAGTAAACTTGGTCAAGAAATGAAGATATGTATTTGCATCTCAAATAAATATCAATTCAGTTTTTATAAAAGTAACTTTATAGTTCTGCCAGTTTAATTTTTTACCAAATCTTCATTTTCTCTAAAGTAAAATGCATGACCGGCGATTGCGTTAGAAATACGCCATACAATTAGAAGCTGATGACTTTCTTCTGTGTTATTTTGGAATCAGAATTCTGTGATTCACACTTCGAAATATGGTTTTTACAGCAAATTATCAAAATAAATCAATCCATTTTATTTAAAAAAAAAATCCTCTTTAAAAATTTTCTTTAACGATTTAATAAAAATACTTAGTTTATTCCGTAAACATACAGCTATTAAAAATAATATTGGTTTAAATAAATCAATAAGTGTATGGAAAATCAAATTTATTAAACCATACAGCAAACTACAACAATACATTAAATTAAAAAAATAAAAACTATCTACATACATATAGGAGCAACGAACATAAAATTAAGAACCTCAACTAAATAAAATATTATTTAATAATTATTTTCCACATTTAACTAAAATAATATTTACCAACAAAAAAAATGAATTAATTTATTTAATTAAAATTCATAATTTTTTTAATTTATAATAAATATGTGCATAAATGTATTAACATTTCAGCGAGATGAAATAATTAATAATTATAATAAAAATAAAAAAAATTATGTTCATCCGTACCATTTTTTGTGGCCAGTTATTAAAAGGCAGATTTTACAAATTTCCGTGGTTATTAATTGGTGATTTTGGTGTTATTAATCATTTTAACATAATTAATAATTATTTTTATTATCAATTTATTATATATTTACAACTATGCAGCTATAGATATTTTAATCAATAATATAAACACAAATTTTCTTATTTAAATAAATACAATATGCTATATATATATACTAGTATACAGTGCTGGGAAAAAAATTGGACAAACATATTTTATTACAAATTGGAGTTTTTTTTTGCTAAAATTACAAAACTTTTGAAAGCAATTGACTTAATGTTTTATGACTCATTTAAAAAAAAATTAAAAATACCTACAATGTAGGGGACAAAATCGATAAATTGCTAAAATATTCAAAATATCCCATTTGCGTGGAAGTACTGAAATAAAATCTTTACCCTCAAGGAAAAGTGACTTATTTCAAATTTGCTCATTTTTCAGGAGAGCTAGTTTAATATTCTTTTAACGATGGGATAAAAGTTACAAGAGATGTCTCAATAACATTATTAGACAATGGAAATACATTTTTTTATCGATCCCACGTAATCGCATAAAAAAAACATTTGCGGTTTTTGGAAAATTTCAAGTTATTTTATATAAGTCGTTTTACAAAACAATAAAAAATGCAAACTTAAAACTTAAGTGGTTTAAGTCATTTTTACAAAATAATTTTAAATTGTTTAATGGTTTAACTACGAATACGTCGTTTTACTAAACAAAAATTCATAAAAATCTAGCTTTTAGGTCAAACCAAAATGAAATTTTATTAATTTTAAATAATACATTTTACATTAATAATTCAAAAATTGTACGAAAAATAAATATAAATCTTGCTAAAATTTATGCGTTAGATTAAATTGCTTCTCCTTGTTTGTAAATCCATTATCCATCATTTTCAGCAGCATCAATAATTTCACTATCATATTCTTCAGTGATATCCGGATGATAATCAGGCATATTTTCTGTAGGCAGATTTCTATAAAAATCGTGAAATTGGGGATCTATCAAATCGAGAAGACTCAATAGATCCGATTTTTTTGCCTCACTTATTTTATTTTTTTCAAGATAACACAATGGAATGTTACATAATTTCACAGAATTGCAACCTAGTTTTTGAATATTAAGAGTTTTAAACGGCTCTTCATCATTCAACGAATTTTTAAAATAAATTACTTCAAATTTATTTGGATATCGTAGCCATTTAATCTCTCGCCAATTAACTTTGTTACCACACTCATCGACTTTTCTAAACGTAAATTTATTTTTAGTGGCTACACTAAAGTCTCTAAAATCACTTTAGGACATTTCATGTACAACAAATGGATTTCTTACACCAACTCCTCTGACGAATTGATACCAATCATGTGGGTGGTGTATTTTCATAGAAGTCTTTTTCTTCTTTCGCTCAATCATGGAATGGTCGACATCACATTCCATATGAGTGTGTCCCCGCTCCAAAAATGTATGGTCGATAAATTTGATTTTGTCGTTATTAATGGAATGAATCGCAAACATCGCAGCAACCAAAGAATTTTTGTTTTGCCCAAAACAATTATCACTGTAGTAGGTAACAAATTCAACATCGCCCGTTAAATTTTGCAAATGGGAAGAGACACATGACGCGATATCGTTTCCTCCACGTTTTGCGGTTGCTTCGTCCCACATAAAACAAGTTGGTATGCCGGATGTGCAATCGTGTATGGTCAGATTGTACACATTTAATTGTCTTTTGTAATATGATACTTTGGATTGAACGTAAGGAGTAGGAAGAACCTGTTGTAATTCGAATGCAAATACTTTGGTTGATGAACATTCTTTGGCTTTAGCTATATCATCATTCTTCGATTGATAAGCTAAATCCGCAGCAGCGTGATGACGTTCTTGCTCCTCTTTTAATTTTTCCAATTCCCCACCTTTAGCAAGATCAATTTTAGCTTTAAGCGTATCACACTTAGTGCAAGTATCAATTTTCGGATGCTTCAATTTTATATTTTGGGTTTGAAAAACCTCAGAATATTTGTTCAATGAAACTGGATTTTCGTTTATTTGTACATACAATTTATACATTAGCGACAAATTCAAGTCGCAATGAAAATATTTTTGCATCGATTTTTTTCGAGTGTAATGGCTCTCATATGCTGGGAAGCTATTAATGTGATCTATGATTTTCTGAGTTCTATTTTCTGAGATTTTATTTGAAGGTGTACTTTTTCCACGGAGATCTAGTGCTGTTACACTTCCAGGAGATTGCAGTTTCTTGTTATTAACAGTTCTTAAGAACCGATTCGTTTCACCTAAAGTATTTTTAAAACACTTTAGAACACTTTCAATAATACTTGTATGAATATATTCGATTTCTAGGTGAATTTGTATTTTTTACTTGAACTGCAGTTTTTTTTGTTGCACATCTATAGTATACCTGATGCATAGGCAACTCGCAAATTAAAATTACCAAGCTCCCAATATTGCTTGAAGATGGATTGTTGCTCCATTGGTGAAATTTTATCTTTACATTTTTTTTGACAATTTGTAAGAATGTGCATGTTTCTATTTGGTACTGTTTTACCTTTCCGAGTCTTGTAAGCCTTTCCCAGATTCCGATTACGTTGAATCGATTTTCGCGACGAGTTTGTTAAATTATCATCATTTGTTTCACTTTCGACGTGTTGATCGACGCTCATTAAATTAGTTTTTAATTGTTTGGCAAGTATATCAATATCTGGATCTGTTTCTGTACCACTGCTTGATTGATTTGTTAATACATAGTTTGGATCGCTCTCACTATCATCGAACTCACTTTCTTCAGCATCATCTGTTTCGATATCTGGTGAATTGGTAGCTGCTTCATGTTCTACTACTAGAGGAGGGACACTAGATCCCTTATCTTTCAAAATAATAAAAGTTTTAATTAATATTATGTATGCCAACAAATTTTTACTTTTTAAAATGTTATACCTGGAATTTTCTGTGACGCTTCAACATGAGACTCGCCAATCTTCGGTTCTTTGTATGGCTCTGTGGAATGTAAAAAAATATTTATTTTGAAAATTAGTAGCCATAATAACAATATTGTCAAACTTACCTTGAGTTTCTTTTTGAGTTTCCAATAATTCATGAGCTCTTCTTTTTCGATTCACTTCCATTGCCATATTTACTATTTTTTTTGAGCGATTCATTGAAAAGCACGAAAAATTATATTACCGATAATGATCAAAATATTCCTAAAATTGTGTTACTGCTTTAAAAATTACAAAAAAATCACTTTTAATTTTTTTAAAAACGTTAATTTATCACTAAAACAAAAATATATGTCGTTTTGCTCCTCGTGTTTTTCAATCCAAATAATCAAATGCACAGGGAATACCGTCTTATTTATATTTAAAATTAACACTATTCAAGTCTTAAGTTAAGTAAAACGACATACACAGGACAAGTCACTTTTATAAATTAAACTCTAAATAGACTCTGTATTTTAATAAGTATGGAAAAGTGACTTATTTGTATTTAAAGCATTTATTTTTTCAAAATTAGTTTGGAAAAACGACTTAATATTCTATCAACACTAAGAGAAAAATAAACTCTCAGTAGGTATATCAATTTCGAATGTTTTTTGTATTGTTAATACGGTAAAAGTACCGTATTTAAAATTTATTTTTTTAAATAAGTCGTTTTTCCAAATGAAGCTTTTGAATTCAAGTACTTCTGTCGTTTTGTCAGTATCTAGTTTACACATTTTTATTTAAGATAGACACATCGGAGTCGGGATAAAATTTCAAAAATTAAAAATATAGTTTCAAATGTGGACTAAACTCAGTTTTGACCTAAATCGATTTAAGTCACTTTAACTTGAGAGTAAAGGAATAAACACCTCTAAACTTCGTAGATTTCCGATTTTCTTTTTATTTTTATTTTTTTTTTATATTTAAAATAAATTTTATTTATTTATTTTATGTAATTACAATCTACTCTCCTGGACTAATGAGCAATTTGTTTCTGACTTAATTTACTAACTTAAATTAATCTATGGCTTCTTCCCATTGGGATTCCATAGTGTCTGGTAAATTGAAGTAAACCACATCTTTGCAGTGAATTTTAGATCAGCACAATGCTGTTTAAGCTGATAACCACACCAGCTCAATAGGTTTGGCTTTTAAGTCTGCGTACTAAATTCGTGATGCTTAGGAGCTGAGTTACCTCAATGTTCACATGTTGGCGGAGCCTTTCTCCGTACATTTGCCTGGATTTCGTTTAAGATGAGGTTCACTTTAAGGTCCCTATGAAGGTCATTGTTCCTGACATACCAAAGTGTATCAACGCTGTTCCTTAATACCATATTCTGAAATTTTTTAGATGATATTTATGTTGCTCTGTTTGGTACAACCCCAAAGCTGAATACCATAAGTCCAAATCGGTTTCAATATTTGCTTATAAAGTAGAAGCTTGTTATAAGTTGATGAAAAAGAGTTCGTTCCCATTAGCCAATACATTTTTCTGTATTTAAGTCTTAATTCTTCACTTTTTTCCTTGATGTGTGCTTTCCATCGTAATCTAGCATCCAGGCTCATGCCGAGATACTTAGCTGTGTTCGCATACGTTATTATTTCCCGATTTATGATAATCGGAATATGTTCGAATCGTCTGTTTGTAAAGTTGATGTGAACTGATTTAGCTTCATTTAGTTTTATCCTCCATCTTTTTGTCCATTTATATATTTGAGTTATAGTTGATTGTAACTTCTGTGTTGAATCTTCGTTGCTTTTTCCAACAGCTAAGATCGCCGTGTCATCTGCAAAAGTCGACACTGTATTGTTTTCTAATGTAGGAAGATCATTAGTGTATAGTAGATATAAAACCGGCCCTAATACACTGCCCCGTGGAACTCCTGCATTGATTTTTTTCAATACAGAAAATTTATCATCTAACTTAATCCTGAAGAGCCTATCTTTCAAGTAAGATTCCAGTATCTTAGCAAATTGCAATGGTAGAAGATTTCTTAACTTGTGGTCAAGTCCCCCATGCCACACTCTATCAAACGTTTGATAGAGTTAGATTAATAGTAAAGATAGTATAGATTAATATTAAATTAAAAATTGAGAAAGGAAGGCGAAAGCATCCGAAATCGATTTTTTTAAAAATAAAACAGATTGTTACTATAAGGAAGCTAAAAATATTAAAATAATAAAAAATAAATAATAATAAAGAATTTTTCTTTTTTATAAAAAATTTTACAAAGTAACAAAAGCACACAAAAAAGTGAAAAAATGGAAATCCATTCACACAATAATCTATTAAACGCTTGTGCAACGTCTAGAAATACTGTTGAACAGACTTTTTTCTCCTCTAATGCTTTCTCAATTATACTGGTTATTCTGTGTACTTGATCAATTGTTGAGTGTTGGTTGTGAGAACCGAACTGATGATTTGGGATCAAGTTTCTACTCTCGATTATCGGATTTAATCTTTTTACCAGAAACTTCTCAAAGAGTTTGGACATGACTGGCAATAGCGAAATTGGCCTATAAGACGATGTTATGTGTGGTGGTTTCCCAGGTTTTGGGATCATAATTACTTCTGCAATTTTCCATAAGCTTGGTACAATTTGATTTTAATTTCTGCATTTATAAGATTGGTGAGCTTCACCATAGAGCCTTCCTTGGCAGTTCTTTTAAGTTTTCTGCAGTAATAAGATCGTACTCAGGAGCTTTTTTCGTATTCATATTAGCTTTTATCTCACGCATGACTTCTTTTGGTGTTGTGTCCAATCCATGAGACCGACCTCCGAAGAGAGTGGATTTACCTGAACAACAGGTGTACCACCTGGGAAGGTAAGTTTCGGTCGCGCATTCTCATTAAAAATAACATTAGTTGTTTTCTGTTATCAAATTTCAGTAATGGAGATGTAGCAGCGGTCAGCATTGAGGTAAAAACCTCAATGCTGGTCGAAACCTCTGGCTACTATCAGCTTACCAGGCTTACGATGAAGTGGATACTCCACCAATCATTCTAAGTGAGCTAATCTTGGAGGCTCAGAAGCGCAAGGTTGAAGTAATCCTTGGAAGTGAGGGAAATGAGTTACTCCTTGATTACATTTTAAGTACTAACCTTCATATATGTTACAGGAAGTATTGGATATTACTCTTGTCTCAAGTTTTCTGGCGATTAGTTTATTAAACTGGAGAGAACTATTCTGGGTAATTCATTACCAGTTCCGGTGCCAAATCCTCCAAAAACTGAGCTCGATGGCTTGGTGGACGAGTTGTCCAGCGCTTTTAATGAAGCGATACTGGGCTCTAGTCCCCTTAGCAGGCCTAGGGGTAAATCTAGGCCACCCTGGTGCCCCAAAGAGATTCAACAAACACGTCGAAAATGCAAAAGACTCTTCAAAACAGCACGGAAAACAAAATCTGCTGTGGACTGGACTCCTATAAGGAAGTCCTCAAAATTTATAAATATCAATTGAGAAGTGCCAAGAACAGCTCTTGAAGACTATACTGTGACAAAATTCAGGAGTCATCAGAGATGTATAGGCTACGCAAAGTACTAGTAACTGGTCCTTCCATCACAAGTTATCTTCAACGGCCGGATGGGATATAGACCACCACTAATAGTGCGGAATCGCTGGAAATTCTGATGGAAACTCATTTTCCTGGTTGTTCCGAATCTGTACCTAGCACATCAGTAGGTAAAAAGGCAAGTAGCCTCATAGGCCAAATTATTAGCAGAAAAAAGATCTTGTGGGCTATAAACAGTTTTAAATCATATAAGTCACCTGGACTCGATGGTATTATCCCTGCGGATATTCAACAAACTACGGATCTATCAATTTCCTGGTTAGAGAATGGACATAAGTGAAGGTTGTTTTCATACCTAAGGCGGGAAAACGCTCACACTGCAATCCCAAAGACCTTATTCCGATTAGCTTGTCTTCCTTTTTTTTTTAAACACTGGAAAGACAAATAGAAGCTCATATTAGAGGCGCGATTGTGTCGGAAAAGCTGTTCAAATCTCAACATGCTTATTGCAAAGACAGACCTGTAGAGACTGCTCTTCATTCTCTTGTATTTTTCATTGAAAAATCTTTCGAATATAGAGACTACGCAATGGTAACCTTCTTGGATATTGCGGGGGCCTTTAACAATGTACTTCCAGAGGCTATAACTCGGGCACTTTCAGATCTGGGAGTGGATGAATCACTCAAGGACTGGATAGATCAGATGCTAAGAGGCAGGATCATAAATGCCAGTTTTGGGGAATACTCCGTCAGAAGATTTGCAAGCAGAGGTACACCGCAGGGTGGCGGTACTGCCACCTGAACTTTGAAACTTGGTCATAAATGGCCTGTTGCTGAGACTGGAGGACGGTGGCTTCAAGCTGGTTGCCTATGCGGATGATGTTGCTATTGGTGTCCGTGGTAAATATCCCGGCACCCTTAGTGAACTTATGCCTCACATCGATCCTCCCACTTTAAATGGGTTCAGCTTGACTTTTACAGTTGAAGCGAAGTTTCTGTTTCTCGTTTTATATAGAAAATTATATTAAAAACCCAATATTCTGGAAAAGGTTAAGAAAGCTTCAGTAGCGCTATACTCTTGCAAAAATACCATTTGGAAAGGATGGAGGCTGGAGCCCCACATCGTACATTGGCTGTATACCGCAGTAGTCAGATCCATACTCTTGTATGGGGTAAAAGTCTGGTGGCCTGCTCTGGACAAAACTGGCAACCAAAGCTGTTGACAAAAGTTCAGAGAACAATCTCTCTGTGGATCAGTGGTGCACTGAGGAGCACATCCACTCAGGCACTAGAGACTCTGCTATTTTTGACTCCTCTAGATATCTTAGGGAAACAGTTGGCAGCTTGTACTGCGATACGGCTGAAATCAATCTTAATCAGAAGATTTGCAGAAGACCTGCAACAATACAGGGCACTCATCTATTTTGTGCAACAAACAAATTCCCAAGACCACCGACTATACTGTCCCGTCACTATCTTTTGACAGAAAGTTCCGACTATGATCCCATCCAGGGAGGACTGGATGATGGGTGCAGTTTCGGAACCAGGAGTTATAAACTTCTTCACTGATGGTTCAAAACGGACGGGAAATTCGGGGCTGGAGTGTTCTTCGAGGAACTTCTGTTAAATCTCTCCTTCCGTCTCCCCGACTACTGTAGCATTTTTCAAGCTGAAGTAACTGCCATAAAGAAAGTCGTAGACTGGTTGAGGTGTAATGTAATATCAGTTTGTGATACTCGCATATATACGGACAGTCAGGCTGTCATTAAAGCGCTTCAATCACACCTCCTCACGTCGAAAGTAGTCCAGAACTGTCTCTCATCTCTTAACCAGATGGCAGATCAGTTCAACATCCACATTTTATGGGTGCCAGGATATTTAATAAGTACAGGGAATATAAACGCCAACAATGGACCACTTCTCAGAAAGCTGAAAGGATATTGAAATGCCTCTTGCGGTATGCAAACTGCTGCTTCAGGAAGAAGCTAGCAAGCTGACGAATGACAGATGGCCAAGTATAACTTCTTGCGTAATAACTCAGCAGGTCTGGCCAATGTTGGACTTGGCGAGATTCAAACAGCTGATCTCACTTCAGCGAAGTCAGATTAGTGTGGTTGCTGGAGTGATTACGGGGCACTGTCTCATAGGGAGGCATGCGAGTAGACTTGGTGTCTTCTCACATGACTACTGTCGTTGTTGCGAGGAGGAGGCACCTGCCCTCGTCTGACATGAAACATACTAAAGTTTCTAGGGGCACCACTCTTCAAAGATCTGACGGACCTCTGTAGGATGGACGTCAGGAGTATCCAGCGCTTTGTTAACAGCTCAAAATGGTTTCAATGAGTTGAAGGAAATAATTATTGTGGTATGGCTAAGGACAATTTTTTTTGTGTCTATGCCTGGTCCTAGTGAATCGCCATCCAAATCTAACCTAAGTATTAATTTAGTCGACGTACATTTTTGCAGGATCTGGGTAAGCAATTAGCAAGTGAAGGGCGTGGCGCGAATCTAAAAGTGATGGCTCAGTTTTCTAGCAAAACTGGATGTTTATGTGTGGACCACTTTCCTAGATTCAATCCATAGATCTGAGAAGTTCCATAAGCTGGAATTGAGCTTCTACTGCTTAAACTATTTTGGCTGCTCCTGAGAAAAGGTCGTCTACATAAAAATCTCTTAGAGCATGACATAAGTCAATATGTGTCTCAGGATCCTTCTGAAATGGTATTCTAATTTCGTACCGGCCATTGCTAAGCAACTTGTGAGTGTTGCGAAAAAATTCATCACATTCCATTCTGGTTTTGTTTGATTTCGAGGAGAATGAAGTTCTATTTCCACTGATCTGACGTGTGATTAAATTTTGACCACCTTGCGATTACCTGGTGTTGCTATTTTACCCAGAACTACCCATCCAAATTCTGTCAGTAGTGTAGATGGCTAGTTTCTCTTTCCTTAGAGTAACTGTGATTTTATAATCTGGCCATAGTAACAATGAGCTGGAACGTTTTAGTTTGTGTCAGCCGGTAGTAATTTGTGCAAATGTTTCCAGTTATAAGATGGAAAGAGTGCTTCTGGAAAATTTCCACTTATTTTACTTAATACCAAAACCTCAATCTCAATTGCGTATGTCGACGTATATCTTGGTTGTGGATTGAAGTTAACGATACTATTTACCTTTCCTGGTAACGATACTATTTACCTTAACTGGTGTCAAACACCAATCTGAGAAGCTCATCTCTTCCATCTCGTTGTTCTCACTATAACGGTCGCTAGCAGAGTTGTTTCAATTGCCGTCTTCCAATGGGAAACATTTGCTACTTGAAAGTCTTGTAAGTAGATACCCCTTGGAACGAGAAATTGATGGTCGCAAGCAAAACATATCCATCTGTTTAGTTGTTTTTTTGTGTTATGTGGTTGTATGTTTTAGTAAAGGCGCGAAATAAAATTATAATCTGTATGCAACTGCGCCTACAGAGGAAATTAAATAAAAATTTGGAATATGAACTCTAAATGAATAATAAACAATCTGTGAAAATAAATTTATAAAAAAAAAATAAAACTGGAAAAATTAATCATATGACAACAATCTATAACCACAAATTAGGAAAGGGATAGGAATAGTACATTTAATGTGTGTTAATGTTTCTCTTGGCCTACATTTAAAAATTATATTGTTTTATTTTGATTTCATTATCAAAAAAAATATAAAAAATTGTAATACTCATACAACAGCTACCATTGTAGTTTTTTTTTTTTAATATTTTCTTGTTGAGAGATACATGTATGACGTGGGCTATAAGAGATCAGTGTATAACAAATAATTTTAATTTAATTTTTTTAAATACATATGTAAAGAAACGTTTGTAACGAAAACGAATTGTTAAATAAAAATATAAAGGGCTGAAACCTCACGAGGTGGCAGAACTTCTTTCTATATTACGTGCGTTTGTGAGATTATATCAAGTAAACTCAAACTAACTTCCGAATCAATCAATCCCTAACGGAACCCATTAATCCCTTACTCAATCCAAACTCAATCTCCAACTGAACCCCTTAAACTTTTTCCAATCTACCCTCAATATTCAACTTAATCTCCACCTCAACCTCCAATTCGATCCCAGCGTAATCTCCAACGAAATCACAAAATCAACTCCTAACCTTACCCTCAACTTAGTCACCGATTCAACCAAAAATCAACTTTCAACTCAACACAAACTACAACTTAACCCCAAACTTGCTTCTCAACTTTACCCTAATTATATTTTCCTCGTTCAGTCTCCTACCTCCAACTTCCACCTAGCTCCAACTTTGTAATGACGCATAACAAGTTGATAAACAGACAAGTTCCCTCATTTCCATATTCCAGAACTTCATCCAAAAATCATTTTAGAATTCCTTTTCCATCGCGGAAGTTCAATTTCACTAAAATGAGTTAAGAAATAGATAAGTTTCATCCTAATTGGCAATTCATTTAATTCGCTAAATGTTTAATTTGAAATGTAAAAGGGTCATTTTGAGGTTTGAGATATAAACAGTGCCCTTTCTTAAGTCTTAAACAATATTTGTTTAAGGTTTGGTTGAAATCGGTCAACTGTAACTCAACCCCAAACTCAATACCCAAATCTTATTCAAACCAGCATATATAAAAAATTTGGTAAATATCTCTCTAACCAGGTATTTTAGGTCAATTCGTATGGAAGGTACCCGACCCCTTCACACAGGTTTCAAAACCTTTTGAAATCTCGGCCTTGACCATAGAAACAGATTGGCACAAAAAAATCCTAAATCGGACAAGCCGTTCTCGAGATACCATGGGTAGACATATAGACATCCAGATATATAGACAGACGGACGGAAATTTTTTTTTTTTTTGCTTTTTTAGACTCAGTGACTTTCAAAACGTCGAAAAAAGTGGTTTTGAACCAACCAAATTTTTGATCTTTTTTGACAGGATTTGAATACTTTGGTCTGTTTAGACAGAAGTAACACAAAATTTAAGTTCAATCATAAAAATTTATTTTGTCGCTCTCAAAGCATTCCCCATTAGAGAATATACACATACTTATGTCAGCATTTTGCCAATCATCGAAACATTTTTTATAAGCACTTTCCTGAAGGGCTTTCAGTTCGCTCGCCGAATTTTGTTTTATGGCTTCAATGGAGTCAACACGGGTTCCACAGAGTATCAATTTGAGCTTGGGAAACAGGGAAAAGTCACCTGGTTAAACCAGACAAATGCGGTGGTTGATCGATGGTATTTATTGAGTTGTTGGCCTTATATTCGTTCCCAATCGTAGCTCGGTGTGATGGAGCGTTATTGTCGTGTAAAATCCACCAATTTTTTTAGCATAATTCCGGTCATTTTTTCACATCAGCAAAAGAAATTTCGTTTGCAACACAAAATTTAAGGCTAACTCTTTCTTCAATGATTTCGTTCATCGTAAAAATCGCCGTGCACTAATGAGGTCGACTAACTTAACCAACCAAGTAAAATTAGCTTACACAGAAATAGAGCTGTTCGAATGTCGTGAAGAAGAATAATTGTAGGAGAAGTTGGCTGTATTAGTATAATTCGCTAGTAAAACCTTGCACAGTATGTCCTGTATATAAAGTATGTAAATTGCAGTACAATCAGTACAATCGCCGCGGCCTGATGAGAAGATTGATTTTTTCATAGTCATAAGCTCATCAGTTCAAAACTGGATTAAATTCACTTACAATATTCAACAGCAATACAACAAGAGCTTCGATTTAGCCGGATATTTTTTTATTTTTACGAACAATTAGTATGCGTAGCAATTTAACGAGACAAAACTTGTACGGAAAAAACACGAGAGCGCAGCTCGAGTGTTTTTGCCTTGACAAAAGTTTTGTCGAGTTAAATTGCTACGCATACTAATTACGAGTGCAAAAATAAAAAAATCCCCGGCTAACTCAAAGCTCGAGTTGTATTTGTTGAGATAATTCAACGAGAAAAGAGAAAAAAGTTAATAAATTAGACATTTTTTTGATTAAAAATTTTATTTTGGAACTTTATTATTGAGCAATATATAAGGAAAATTTATTTAAAGTGACAGAAATCTCATGGGTTTTTGATGTTATATAGAAATTTATTATTTAAACTTATAAAATAATTGAAAAAGGTAAATAAAAAAATATCCGAAAAAAATATCCACTTGCATCACACCTTCCTTCCTTTTTCGAAAATATCCGCTAGCAAACAGCTACTTTGATACATTTTACTATGAATTTTTTTACACAAGTTGAATTATCATTAAAATCATATAAAGTAAGTAAAAAATTAATAATAAGAAGCGAATTAGCTTTCCTTTTGTATGTAATCGTTCTTTTATATTGTTTTTGAATTATTTTTGTTGATAATTTTTTTAAAATGTTTTTTTAAATATTTAACTTATATTGGTATAAAACGTTCTGTTTATATTATTATTTTTTAGTTACAAAAAGTGTAAGTCCTTTCCGAAGATGACCGACAGGTCGAAATATAAAAGACAAAATTTTATAAAAATAAAGGAAATTTCTTTATTTAGAAACTACAAATAAACGTAGTTTAACTAAACTTGTCTATAAAAACCTAAACAATAACCACACAAAATCTAGAAAAAACAGACGAGTGATTAAAATTTATTTAAAAAAAATTTGAATAATTTGATAACAAATTTGATAAAATAATTGTAAATTTTTTTTTTTTGATTCTCACTTACATTAGATACTTTTTATAAAAAATTTAAATAAAAAAACAGACTTTTGTGAATCATCAGATTTATACAAAAATATGTTAAGAGACAAAATTAAATTTAACATAATATATTGATGTTTATTACTCAACCAGTCAACTATAATTAAAAATCTGCAAGGCGAAAATTGAGTTTCATTTATGTAAATCAAAAACCGCGGTAAAATTATGTAAATATATACACTTGTATTTTCTTATTAGTTATTAAGATTGCAATTACATATTCGAGTGTGCTATAAAAACCAAAAAAATCTATCGTGTCAACCACACCGAGCCAGAATAACAACAAAAAGTAACGAAAATCAATATGGTACATATCTTTAAATAGATGCATTTTTCGATTTGCAATAAATACTTACAATTTTTGTAAGTGTAAATGCAAATTGATAATAAGGTTGAAACATACATTGTAGCACTATTATTACCCGTTCTGTTGGTTATTATGTGTAGAGTGTGGTTGACACTATTAACCTGTAAAAATGAGGGTATTTGTTCACTCACAATACATTATTGAACACATACTTACGAAAGGTATTAGAATAGACTAAGTAATTGGTAAAGTAAAATATCCTCCTGAAACAATCTACAACATGACCCTATACAAAAATAAAGAAGACACCGTTAATTTGATAAAGTAACCGTAAACGAATCTACCAAATGGTCTGTGAAGCAAAAATAAAAACGGAAAAAATCCAAAACTTTTTTTCTCTCAAGACATCGTATAAAAATATGATTTTAATAACCAACCATCTTTACCCAAATACCAATAATATAAATTTTTAAATCAATAAAGTAGACGATATTTTTTTATTTTCTTCTTGTTTTATTCAACAACATGAAAACAAAAAAAAAAAAATAAATAAATAAATTTAATAAGAAAATCAGGCAGACTGAAAAATTCATAAAACAGGAATAATCAAACTGGGGCTGAGACTACACAAGCGTGAATCATCGATATATTATTTTATGTAAATAACATGGATTGGAATGTCTGTAGATAGAGATATGGGAAATCAGATTTATCCACTTCGAAAATTACCATGCAACTAAACGTTTAATTTAGAATTTATACCCATATATTAATGGAAGTTTAAGTTAAGGCGCAGAATCAGTTTTGGAAGTACGCTTGGTTCCCCTTCGCCGGAGGGGAATGTCTGTACATTAATATAGTAGACCTAACAAACAAAATTAGTACGAAAGGGTTAGTTAGCAAATATTTTTTTGTTAAGATACAGAAAGAAAAATAAAAGAAAATTGAGCACATACGAGAAAAGGAAATTCGTTTTAATTTACAAAAATTATTTATTTAATTTTAATTTTATAGAAAATTTACGTTCAAGCAAAAAAAAAATTCCTCCAGATTGTTGCCTTGGGAAAAATTCGTTTTCTTATGTCGTGTGTATCGTATGCTCCCCTTATAAAAAACATATGTTTATATTGTTTGTGCGTGTGTGTGTGTGTGTGTCTGTGTGTGTATGTTGTCGTTTAATAAGGAGCTGAGAACTATAAAGGAAGATGAATTCTTTTCTGCTTCTGTGTCTTCTTCATGTATCCGTGTTCGTTGCTTTCATAGGAAAACAAAATACAAGAAAGAATTATGACGAAAAAATTTGTTCTTGAAGATACACAAAAAAATTGAAAATCTCTAATTTTTTTTTTTTTTTCCTTTATGTTATTTGGAACATGATGTGGGTTGTACACAAAAGTATCATATTTATGGTGTAAATGGTTGTTTTTTTGTGTTACTTACAAACAAAAAAAATTTTAATCACAAGATATATCGTACACCATTGTTGTATCAAGAGAAGAAGGTGACATTTCCTAACCTATATATGAACTTCTCATATTATCGTTCTTTTCGAAATACAATTTTTGTAAAAAAAAAAAATATTCTATGGTCGTTTATTTATCTGTTGAATAAACAGAACACAACTCTAGTTCGTCATATAATCAAAGGCGACATATTAACTTAACCGTTAATTTAGCAAGTTTTTTTTTGTAAAACGTCACGTTTTAATTTTCCATTCCAGGCAAAAAAAAAGTGTTTTTACAATCTTTAGTTGATATAGTGGAGCTAGTTTATATTTTCTTATTGCAAGAACAACCAACAATAATTTTCGTTTTGGAACCTTGAACTTTAAATTAGCTTTTCTCCACAAATCAAAATGACGAGCGTATGTTGTAAGTTGTGTTTGTTAGTTAACCAACATCAACAATGAGTCGATTTTTTTTTCTAAATTCACTTGTGTTTGTGTAATTTTACATATAATTCCCTCAACTGGGCAAGATACGAATTCTAAGGAATATCGTCATTATTTGTTGGTTGTTACAAATAAAAAATGGTTTTGTATGAATAGAACAAGGTACATATTGGGGAAGTAACCTCCTTCACTGTGTGTTGACAATGTACTTACAAGAATGTCAACAAATCTATATCAAATATAGTATTTTAAAAGAACTTGACTTTATTTGTATGTGAATTTGAAATTTATTCAACTTTTTGTATTTATTCGTTTTTGAGATACTAAAATGATAATATAATACTAAAGATCTTCTGTGGGAAATCGGGAAAATATTTATGGTAAATTTAAATACACTTTTGGCGTATTTAGTATTTTTATATATTTATTATTTGAAGATGAAATATGATTAACATGTTTATTATAGACTATAAATTTGTATATAAATCATATTTGTGCGAATATACCTAAATCAACTGAGCTCATACTACAAAGAAGGTTGATTGAATCTAAATTGTTGACATTCATTGTATGTAATCAATAGAATATAATATATTTTAATAAGAGCGTGTTCAATGTGGTTGATGTGAAATATAATAATAAATTCGATTGAAAAATATAAATTCACCGTATTATGATTTACGCAACCCCTGAAAAAATTGTTTATTACTTTTGCCGAATGTTGCTTGAATTTTATAGGTAACTATAACTTTGTGTATGTAATATATTTTACCAATTTTTACGATAATTTAAATTAATTGATTGGTGTAACTCTAACATACAATGCTCCTAAATAACACGATTTTAATCTGTTTTACAAGTAACTCGAACATTTATGGCTCCATGAAATAACTCCCAAAAAAAAATTTATATTTCCCAATAATTTTGCCAAACTAATATTTAATTATGAATTTTTAGTGGAATTGCATAGAAATACATTCATAGAATTAAACAATTTAAGAAATGATGTGTGTGTACAAAGTACTGACATATTAAAATAGAGAGTCCAACAAAGCCGTATATAGCATTGGATGTTTCTAGTTATTTTTGGTTGGTTTAATTTCTTGTATTAGAAAAGAATCGACGAATGTATTGGTGTAGATTGCGAGTTTGATTTAATATGGTAAACTCTTCGTTTACCTTGAAGATACAGATGAATGGAATTACATCGCTTGAAATTAACATTTCAAGTTGATTTTGGTTGGCTTAATCCGTTGTGTTAGAAGAGAACCGACGAAAGTATTCAAGAAGAGTGGAAATCTGATTCTGGAAAAGGAAAATTTAATATCAAAATATTCTGAAAAATGGAGATTTTCATTCTACATTTAAATTTAAATCTCCATTTTTCAGAATATTTAATTAATAAATTTTCCTTTTCTAGATAACAAAACTGGAACTTACTTCATTTCGTTTTTATAGGATTTATTACGTAGCGAACCAAATCCCAACATTTATCCATTTGGGAGTTATTTAATTTTAAAAGTGAGGATGACTGCATTAAAATTCAAAAGTTGGGACATATTTCGTTGGAAGTTATTTAACTTGACAACGATTTTTGTATGTATTCCAAGCCAAATACATAATTTAAAACAAAAAAAATGGGGTTATTTCATTTTTTTTGTGAACATGTATAACGGCAAACACGTCAAATTTATTTTGTCATTTAAAACCGTCAAATCCAATTTTTGGCAAAATTGTTTCATTTTCCAAAATCAAAATTAACGAAAAATGGTTCTGTACAGCGATTTTGGTCGCAAAATGCGGATTGAGTTGAGAATTACTAAAAGGCAATAGTATTGGAAAATTGGATTAGTGTCGAATGTGGGTTTTTTTTAGTTTTTTGTGGAACATGATGCAAGTAAGAGAGATAAAATGTCACGAATAGTTCCACATACAACCCAGAGAAAAACAAAACCATCCAAAATAAAAAAAAAGCTAACCGACCAAACGGCGCAGTGGTTAAAGCTGCGGCGGTTGGATCGAGAGGTACCGGGTTCGAATCCCTATAGGGGTGGGACGCAAAAGGGATTTTTCATCATCTGATTAGGATCGGTGATGAAGATGGACACATCTATGACCCCCTCCTCAGTGCGGAATCCATGGGTCGACCCACCTGTCATGTCAGCACTATAGGTTGGCATGAAGCAATGCAATGTGCAGGTGGTTTAAACGAAAACGTGTCTGATTATGGCTATCGTGTGACGATTATGGCTATCATACAACAAGTTCACATTATGAACAGCATGATGCTCGTCGCAGCCAATGATTTTATTACAATTATTTATTGTGGACATCGAAACATGTTTGAATATCAACGCACAAATGCATGCACTGATCTGGTAAAAACAAGCACGTTCGAGAGATATAGCATACGACGCGTGGTTTAGTGATTGACGAATAAAATGAACAACAACACAATTACATACACACGGCCCGCCGACAATAATGAATGATGATGATTATGACCAGCCAGAAACGACATTTCTTGATGATTATGGGTCATAAATAGAATACACAATAATGAAAATGATTTATGACACATAATAAAGGAAATTTCGGGAGCAGTATTGAATTGATATATAAACACGACCGATGGCAAACAGAGAACAGTTTTTGGTTTACTTTAAATCGTGTAACAAGTGGAATAAATATGTTGTTATAGCCCCCAATTATAGTTTTCACGATTTGAAACTTTTATTTTTTTAAAACTCTGGATTTTATCCAGAGCGATATTTTATTTATTTTAAATTTAAAAAAACTACAATGTTAACTTGATGAGTACAATAATAATAATGATCTTAAAATATAATTTTAATATAAATTCTACTCATAATTAAGCAAGTTAGACAGAATGTGTGGTGTCATGTTATGCCTGGTAAATTCCCGGTAAAATGTAATCGTTGGTAGACACAACGTGATGTGTGATCTTGTTACATCTATTTGGTTGTGTCAGCTATAATTCTGATGTCGTTGATTTGGTGTATATGCAACGTGACATCAATTGTTTTGTGTTTTATGCTTCATCAGCTATCATCAGCTAGAATGCGGATGTTGAATCGGTGCGAGTATGTATTGATGTTGGTTCGTTACAGGTATGTAACTCCTCCCCCCTAAGAATAACGGCAGGCTGCAATAGTGGTCCTGTAGTGGTTGAATAACATTTCCTAATAGAAAGTATGATTATGAGGGAGATAATAATTATTATAAATATCAATGAGACATGTCCTGATGATGTGTGTAGTTTAGCATATTTATGTAGTAGATTCGTACGTTCCATGTTTGCTATGGTTTTGTCATGTAAGATTTGGAGATTAGTTTCGGGTGATGTATGATTGATGAATACATCGTTGTATGGTAATTCGAACTCTAGCTGGTGTATGAATTCGTTTTCCAGTGTTGAAAATTCCTGATTTCGGATTGTTATTGTACAATTTGAGAATTCAATTAAAGTTGGTTCGGTGATTTTATTTTTTGTCTGTTTACAGTTGGAGTATAGCATATAACTCGTTGATTTGGGATGAATGTATAATTTCCCGTAGCTGAAGTAGTCTATTTCTTCTTGGAGAGTTGCATATTGACTTTCACAATTAGCTGGTTTTTGTTTAATGATTGCCGGGGCACATGATACTTTTATTTGTTCCATTCTAGTTTCTTCGCAGTAGTGTGTGTTGTATATTATTTTACAACTTGTGGCATATACTTGATAATAAAGGTTATTTAGGATAATGAATTTTGGAGGATAAGGGTTTAGGGTTTTGTTGTTAAATGGTATAGTTTTTATTTGATATATTTCAAAATTTTCTTTATTGAAAATTGGTATTCTGATAATAAAAATTAGTTGTTTATTGCTATCATAGAACCCTTTAAGCTGTAATAGGCTGTAAATGAGGTTGTCATTTTGTATGCGTATGCCGTCATGTCTGAGTAAATTTAGTACGTACGTTGTTTCGTTTTGTGTCAGTAAATGTTTTGAAAATAATTGTTGTTGTGAAAATATTATTATGTCTAAAATTTCGTCCATATGTTTATGTAGGATGTCTATAATATGGTTTATTTTGTAAAAGTGTTGGTCATATATTAATAGTAATTCTAGCAGGTCTAATTTGTCAGTTATTTGTCTGTTTTCAAATTGTAGTCGTGTGAGGGTTGTGTTGACGAATTCGTGAACGTCCCGCATCCTTATGATTAATTGGTTGTTTATGTAAATTTGTTTATTTATTTGATTGTTGAGTAAATCTTCGTTTTCGTTGATTTCGTTTATAGCTTTTTGTATATCTATAAAACCCTGGTTATCGAGGTTTCCTGTGAGGTCTTTGATGAGAGTTCCTAAACCATTTATTAGGCCCCTTTTGGTCCTTTTTGGTAACAGTTCCTTATATAGTTTCTTCAGATTATCAAGTTTGTGTTGAATTATTATCCTTTTATTATTTAATATGATCGTGTATTCGTTTTTCGATGATTCGTTGGTTGTCTGAGTGATTTGGTTTTCAATTTCATCGATTAGGTTTTCGTATGGCTGAAGTTGTATTATGTGAATCATTTTCCGGTAATTTTTATAAACTCTTGCGTCTCCTATTTTTAGAGGCATGATTCCCTTATTATCCTTGAGTGATGTTACTTTGATTTCCTGTGTGTACGTCATGGGGTACCTGGAAGAGTTTTTTTAACTTTATTATTATGCACTTTTCCTTCATTTGTATCTATAGTTATCCCGTTATCTTTAATAATTTCTAGTTTTTTATAATTTGCTCGTAATTTTTCGCGTTTTTTCTGTTTGGCGTAGATAAACAGTTTGGGTAATATGGATACGGGAGGTTTTAGCTTTTTATTTCCCGCTTGTATTGTGTTTTGTTTTATTTTTAATGATTTCTCGTGTACTTCATTACATAGATGTTCGAATAACTCCTTTCTTTGGGCTGCATAGTCTGATTCATTGTTGAAGTCAATCATTCTTGTTACATAGTGCCGCTTTAAGAGATTAAATGGAGTCATCTGTGTTGTTGAATGTATAGTGTTATTGTATGCAAGTATTGCTGACATCATAATTACCCCTAGAGGGTCATCTGGTCGTTGCAATTTTATAATGCTACATAATTCTTTGAGTGTAGAGTGTAACCTCTCGACTGGAGAGCTTCTCGTGGAATTATATGGTGTGGTAACGTGTAATTGGATATTATGTTTTCCCAATAGATTTTTTACGTCTTTTCCAGTTCCTATCTCTGAATCGGCTACTAGTTTTTCCGGTAATCCATGTTGACTGAAAAGTGTATGAGGTTTTCCGATACAGCTTTATTAGTTTTTCCTGTTGATGGATATGCTGCCGAAAATTTACTAAATTTGTCGATTATCGTGAGAAATACTTTTCCATCCAATAGTAATAGGTCTGTATGGATAATTTCCATTGGTTTTTTTGGTGTTTCACTCAAGGTTAATTGTAGATGCGGTGGCTGCCTGTCATATTTTGTTCGCTGGCAAATATCACATTTATTTATGAACTCTCTAATCATTTCTTTATAGAGTGGAAAGTAATATTTTTGCTTTAGTTTTTCGTAATTTTCAATTATTCCTCTGGGTTCATTTTCTAATTGTATATGTTGTATTAATTCCATTTATTTTTATTTTTCCAGTACATCCATTAAAAACGTTTTTGATCGCACTAAGTTTACCTTTGGGTTTGTGCTTCGGGGTTTCATAGAGATCATGGCTTTGTATGCTTCCATTACATATTAGAAGCATTCTTGCGCAGTGTGTATGCAAGTGAGATTTCGGGTTCTCCCAAACAATTTTCGCAGCTCCTCGCAAATGGCCGTTTTAATCCCACGCTTTCTAGGTAGCTGTAGAGTTACTCTTTTCTTTGTCCCAAAATATATTTCATTTTTAACCAAGAGACTTTTTAATGTATCCGACAGGTGAATTATAAGTTGTTTGTCGAACGTGTTAATTGAATTTTTCGTAGTTGATATTAAATCATCAGGAGTAGAGAGCATGCTAGTTGTATGTTCTACTGTGGAGGAATCTTCTGTGTTATTGTCCTCAATGTTATTAATTTGAATCCTTGAAAGGGCATCAGCATTAGCATTTTGTATCCCCTTTTTATAGACAATATCGTAGTCAAATTCCTCTTGTTTTAATCGCCATCTAACTAATTAAGAGTTAGGCTCTTTTAGCGAAAATAACCATGTCAATGGCTTATGGTCTGTGATGATAGTGAACTTATTCCTGAAAAGGTACGGTCTGAAGTATTTTGTTGCCCAAACTATGGCTAATAATTCCTTTTCAATGGTGGAATAATTTTCTTCCGTTTTTGTCAACGTTCTAGAAGCGTAACAAATAGACAGATCTTGTCCGATTTGTCCCTGTGATAATATTACTCATATAGCCATATTGCTGGCGTCTGTAGTGACGAGGAAGGGTTTCGAAAAATCCGGGTATTGCCGGATAGGTTGATTACAGAGTAATTCTTCAAAGCATTTTATGTATTTATCGTTGATTGTGATAAAAGCATCTTTTCTTAGACATTCTGTCATTGGTTTTGTAATTTTTGCAAAATTATTTATGAATTTCCTATAATACCCTAAGAGTCCCAAGAAACTCTTTATCTGTTTTTCTGTTTTGGGTAGCGGAAAATTTCGTATCGCTTTAATTTTGTCCGGATTGGGCTTTGCTCCATCCGACGTGACTATATGTCCCAAGAAGGCTTTCTCTTTGTGCAAGAATTCCGATTTGTTCAATTGGACTTTCAGATTCGCGTTTTGTATCTTTGTAAATACCTTGGTTAGACTTTCCATATGCTCCTGGAGCGATGTAGAAAAGACGATAATATCGTCCATATAACACAGGCAGATTTGTCCTTGTAGTTCACCAAGTACGTTGTCCATCACTCTCTGGAATGTACTTGGGGCATTCCTCAGGCCGAAGGGCATACGAACATATTCATAGTACCCGAATTCAACGGAAAAAGCAGTTTTTTGTATGTCGTTTGGATTTACCTCGATTTAGTGGAATCCAGAGGCTAAGTCTAACGTGGTGAAATATATGCACTTCCCGAGTTTGTCCAAGATGTCCGTGATATTAGGGAGTGGATATCTGTCTTCAATGGTTTTTTCATTGAGCTTCCTGTAGTCTATAACCATTCTCTATTTGGTTTGACCTGATCCATCCTTCTTTTTTGGCACGATCCATATTGGTGACGACCACGGTGAAAAACTTGGTCGGATGATTCCTTGGTCTAACATTTTTTTAATTTGTGATTCAACTTCTTGTTTATGAACGTATGGGTACCTGTAGCTTTTAGTGAAGACTGGCTTCTCGTCATTCAGATCAATATTGTGTTTTATCTCGTTGGTGAAGGTTAATGGGTCATTTTCCCTTTGGAATATGTGTTCGAATTTTGAACACAGTTTTTCTATGCTTATTTTCTCTTCGTAATTAAGGTGACTCGTCCGTATTAATTGAGTGATGTCTTCGCTATCGTTTTTTGTAAAAAATGGTTCAATGTTATGGACTTCTATGTGATTTGCTTTCAATTCTTCGCATTCTATTGGATGTTCTACAGCGAATTGTTTGTGTTGAGCCCCATAGTTTACTACTTCTACGTAGGCGAAATTATTAATACTTGTATAAACTTCCTCTGGTATTATGAGGTTATTTCTCAGCACTTGAGGCTTAAGGTAGATTTCTCCGTTGGCTACAGTTATTGGAACTTTTGCAACTAATTTACTCCTTTGTGCTATACTATACGTTGCTGAGATAAAATTTAATTTGTATTTTATTGGGATTTCTAGAGTAGGTGTAATTATCATAGAACTTCCTAAATCCAGGGTGATTTTTAATTTTTGCATTATCTCCATTCCAATTAGACCTTGAAAATAGTCGTGGAATTTGAATAAAATAAATTGTAAAGGTTCAATTGTTTCGAATTCTTTTAGGCCTTTTAATACTACCATTTGGTCGACAGTGGTACTGTTGAACAAAGTAGCGATGGTCAATGGTTTGATTTTTTTAATGCATTCTTTATTAATTATGTCGGGACTGATGAAAGATTTAGTGGATCCGGTGTCTATTAAAAATTTGTAATTTGTTTGGTTGTATTTTGAGTTTATGTAAGGTAATTGATACCCTGTTTGATGTTGATTAGTTAGTAGGCTCAAGTAGCCATATCCTCCGATGGGGTTTGGTGAAAATTCTCATCTTCTATTTCAATTATGGGAAATGGTTCTTCTGGTGTATTTTCTATAAGTTGATCGTACGTTTCTTCATAATTTTAAATTTGTGCGTTCCCATCGTATGATTCGTAAAAGTGATCGCTTTCGTGATCATATGGATTGGTGGAAATATTGTTCAATTCCTTTGATTGGAATCTGGGCGGTCCATTTGTGTTGAAATTATATTGACGTGGATTAATAAAGTTAGAAGGTTTTTGTGGCGCGAATGTAGCTTGCCTATATTTGTTACTATTTGAACTTGTATCCATGGGTTCGAATTTCCTTTGATCGGGTTTTGGTGGTAGCCCGCGACTGTTAGCGAATTGATTATGGTTAGTAAATGGTCGATGATTAAAATATTGATGATCAATACGCGGCGGGTATAAATTGTTATTAGGGATTAAAGAATGGATTGTTATTTGGATGTCTGGGGAAGTTTGTGACATAACTAGGTTTATACATTTGTACACGTGGTGGTACCGTTGGTTTTGTGAGTTGCACTTGGTCTATACCGAAAACTTTATTTCTCAGGTAAACGGTGTTTTATTCCTTTAAACAATAAATTCTGGCGGTCGGTAGATCAGAGGGTTTCATGGCTCTAACCATTGATTTTAGTGGATCTTTCAGATTTGAAACGAATACTGCCAATCCCATTTCGTCATACCACTTTGATTTAAATTTTGTTTCATTCTGATTGCTTGTATTTAACGATGCCCAATTTTTGAGAGCATTAATAATTTCTAATACTCGGGAAAAATATATTTCTACGGGGTCATTTCTTTGATGTATGTTATGCAGATCTCTGATGAGACTTGTTTCATCTCTTTTATCTGCGAAATATGAGATAAGGTTTCGCCTAATTTCTAGCCATTCATTTTTTGTATTGTACATTTCTAATGCTTTATCAGCATTTCCTATAATTTTGTTTCGTATGGCACGGAGCAGTATGTTTCCATAAACTTGTTTGTCAAATGCAGGTTTTAATATTGCCGCAATGTCGTCAACGTGCGTAATAAATCTGTTCAGGTCTGTTCGGCTGCCGTCGAATGGCGGTATGTCTTTTATTGCGTCTGGTATGCGCAATAACTGGAGAGTTTTCTCCAGTCTCCTCATATTTGAAAAATCTCTGTTCCGGATATATTTAATACAATATTCACGAAGTTTATCAATTTTTTTTTTTATTATTCAACTTTAACTGTATTCAATAGTGGAACTTCGTAATTTATCAAAAGAAAACGTTTTGGGAATACTCAGAATTTTGGGATAAGTAAAGGATTATTATCAAATAGTTTGCACTCACCACAGTTTTATTACAAGTATTGCCAAAAATATTTGATGAACCATCATTTATTCGCGGCAATGTCGATACTTCTCCTGAATTTTCCGGGTTGATTCCGCTTCGGTTTCTTTTTTCACTGTTTAGGTACTGACGCCTAGTCATCTTTTTATTTTTATTTTGTTAATTTATTAATTGATCGTTTCACTTAATTACGTTTGACTAACCATCAAACAACACAAAAAATTTAATTTTTATTTTTTATTTTTATTTCTTTAGAAATGTGTTCAATTTTAGATATCTACTTTAGATACCTCGAGAAAAAAAATTATTACACTTTCACTTAATTACGTTTGACTAACCGTCAAACAACAGACACGATTTTGGTTTTTACTTATTTGGTAGTGTGTTCGAGAATACAATTTTGGTTCTAAGCACTATTTACTGATATTCCGTCAGTATTTCACTTTAACATAAACAATTATTGTGACACTTAAAACACAGGCTTTAATTCACTTAGCAGTATATGTGGTTTTTCGTAGTGGACGGATATTAAAAAATATCCACTACCAACTGCACCAATTATAGTTTTCACGATTTGAAACTTTTATTTTTTTAAAACTCGATAACTCGAGCGATATTTTATTTATTTTAGATTTAAAAAAACTACAATGTTAACTTGATGAGTACAATAATAATAATGATCTTAAAATATAATTTTAATATAAATTCTACTCATAATTTAGCAAGCTAGACAGAATGTGTGGTGTCATGTTATGCCTGGTAAATTCCCGGTAAAATGTAATCGTTGGTAGACACAACGTGATGTGTGATCTTGTTACATCTATTTGGTTGTGTCAGCTATAATTCCGATGTCGTTGATTTGGTGTATGTGCAACGTGACATCAATTGTTTTGTGTTTTATGCTTCATCAGCTAGAATGCGGATGTTGATTCGGTGCGAGTACATATGTATTGATGTTGGTTCGTTACAGGTATGTAACTGCCCCCTTCTCCTCTCCCCCAGTGGCAAGCGGACAGATTTGGGCTGGAGAATGTTGTTGATCGTCTGCAACGTCTAAAAACATAAGAAAAAAATATAGAGAATCATGGAATGGAAAATCATGGGCAATTATGGAAAATCAATCCTTTAATTTTTAAAAAAAGCATTAAACAACAATTTATTTGTTTATAAAATATTTATTTTCTTTTTTTCGACACTTAATTATTTGTTATGGTTAAGTACCAACCTTTTCAAAAATTAATTATCATTGTAAATAATTATAGTAAAACAAGTACCAACTTGATTGTAGCACTTAATTATGTGAAATGCTAGATGGCGATATAATTTAAATGTATTGTATAACAATTGAATTTATTTTGTATAACAATTTTTAGTATTAAAAGGGCGTTCTATAATATTAGCTGCATTTCTTGACGCATAGTGATCCGGATCAGATCAAAATTTACATGTGAAGCAACAACAACATTTGATCCAACATTCGTTTTGGATCACAAATAGTGATCTAAAAATAGTTGAACAATATTTTGTAGTTGAACAATATTTTGTAAAGCGACAAAGAATATAACGAATACAACGAGTATGAAGAGCAGGTTCAAAACGAAACGAGACAAAAAAACTGAATTTTGGTGTTTGTTTGTTTTACGCATTTTTGTGTCGTTTCATGAGACATGATCTGATCTGGATCAGATCAAACGTCAAGAAATGCGGGTAAAATTATCACTTTTCCATTAAATTTCTGAAATACAAGCGATTTAAGGCTTAATTTCACGTTTTCATTGTTTCTAAAAGAATAATATAGCTGAATTTGATATTTTGTTATCAAAATTGCCACTTTTCCATTAAATTTCTGAAATACAAGCGATTTAAGGCTTAATTTCACGTTTTCATTGTTTCTAAAGGAATAATATAGCTGAATTTGATATTTTGTTATCAAAATTGTCACTTTTCCATTAAATTTCTGAAATACAAGCGATTTAAGGCTTAATTTCACGTTTTCATTGTTTCTAAAAGAATAATATAGCTGAATTTGATATTTTTTTATCAAAATTGTCACTTTTCCATTAAATTTCTGAAATACAAGCGATTTAAGGCTTAATTTCACGTTTTCATTGTTTCTAAAGGAATAATATAGCTGAATTTGATATTTTGTTATCAAAATTGTCACTTTTCCATTAAATTTCTGAAATACAAGCGATTTAAGGCTTAATTTCACGTTTTCATTGTTTCTAAAGGAATAATATAGCTGAATTTGATATTTTGTTATCAAAATTGTCACTTTTCCATTAAATTTCTGAAATACAAGCGATTTAAGGCTTAATTTCACGTTTTCATTGTTTCTAAAGGAATAATATAGCTGAATTTGATATTTTGTTATCAAAATTGTCACTTTTCCATTAAATTTCTGAAATACAAGCGATTTAAGGCTTAATTTCACGTTTTCATTGTTTCTAAAAGAATAATATAGCTGAATTTGATATTTTGTTATCAAAATTGTCACTTTTCCATTAAATTTCTGAAATACAAGCGATTTAAGGCTTAATTTCACGTTTTCATTGTTTCTAAAAGATTAATATAGCTGAATTTGATATTTTGTTATCAAAATTGTCACTTTTCCATTAAATTTCTGAAATACAAGCGATTTAAGGCTTAATTTCACGTTTTCATTGTTTCTAAAAGAATAATATAGCTGAATTTGATATTTTGTTATCAAAATTGTCACTTTTCCATTAAATTTCTGAAATACAAGCGATTTAAGGCTTAATTTCACGTTTTCATTGTTTCTAAAAGAATAATATAGCTGAATTTGATATTTTGTTATCAAAATTGTCACTTTTCCATTAAATTTCTGAAATACAAGCGATTTAAGGCTTAATTTCACGTTTTCATTGTTTCTAAAAGAATAATATAGCTGAATTTGATATTTTGTTATCAAAATTGTCACTTTTCCATTAAATTTCTGAAATACAAGCGATTTAAGGCTTAATTTCACGTTTTCATTGTTTCTAAAAGAATAATATAGCTGAATTTGATATTTTGTTATCAAAATTGTCACTTTTCCATTAAATTTCTGAAATACAAGCGATTTAAGGCTTAATTTCACGTTTTCATTGTTTCTAAAAGAATAATATAGCTGAATTTGATATTTTGTTATCAAAATTGTCACTTTTCCATTAAATTTCTGAAATACAAGCGATTTAAGGCTTAATTTCACGTTTTCATTGTTTCTAAAAGAATAATATAGCTGAATTTGATATTTTGTTATCAAAATTGTCACTTTTCCATTAAATTTCTGAAATACAAGCGATTTAAGGCTTAATTTCACGTTTTCATTGTTTCTAAAGGAATAATATAGCTGAATTTGATATTTTGTTATCAAAATTGTCACTTTTCCATTAAATTTCTGAAATATAAGCGATTTAAGGCTTAATTTCACGTTTTCATTGTTTCTAAAGGAATAATATAGCTGAGTTTGATATTTTGTTATCAAAATTGTCACTTTTCCATTAAATTTCTGAAATACAAGCGATTTAAGGCTTAATTTCACGTTTTCATTGTTTCTAAAGGAATAATATAGCTGAATTTGATATTTTGTTATCAAAATTGTCACTTTTCCATTAAATTTCTGAAATACAAGCGATTTAAGGCTTAATTTCACGTTTTCATTGTTTCTAAAGGAATAATATAGCTGAATTTGATATTTTGTTATCAAAATTGTCACTTTTCCATTAAATTTCTGAAATACAAGCGATTTAAGGCTTAATTTCACGTTTTCATTGTTTCTAAAGGAATAATATAGCTGAATTTGATATTTTGTTATCAAAATTGTCACTTTTCCATTAAATTTCTGAAATACAAGCGATTTAAGGCTTAATTTCACGTTTTCATTGTTTCTAAAAGAATAATATAGCTGAATTTGATATTTTGTTATCAAAATTGTCACTTTTCCATTAAATTTCTGAAATACAAGCGATTTAAGGCTTAATTTCACGTTTTCATTGTTTCTAAAAGAATAATATAGCTGAATTTGATATTTTGTTATCAAAATTGTCACTTTTCCATTAAATTTCTGAAATACAAGCGATTTAAGGCTTAATTTCACGTTTTCATTGTTTCTAAAAGAATAATATAGCTGAATTTGATATTTTGTTATCAAAATTGTCACTTTTCCATTAAATTTCTGAAATACAAGCGATTTAAGGCTTAATTTCACGTTTTCATTGTTTCTAAAGGAATAATATAGCTGAATTTGATATTTTGTTATCAAAATTGTCACTTTTCCATTAAATTTCTGAAATACAAGCGATTTAAGGCTTAATTTCACGTTTTCATTGTTTCTAAAAGAATAATATAGCTGAATTTGATATTTTGTTATCAAAATTGTCACTTTTCCATTAAATTTCTGAAATACAAGCGATTTAAGGCTTAATTTCACGTTTTCATTGTTTCTAAAAGAATAATATAGCTGAATTTGATATTTTGTTATCAAAATTGTCACTTTTCCATTAAATTTCTGAAATACAAGCGATTTAAGGCTTAATTTCACGTTTTCATTGTTTCTAAAAGAATAATATAGCTGAATTTGATATTTTGTTATCAAAATTGTCACTTTTCCATTAAATTTCTGAAATACAAGCGATTTAAGGCTTAATTTCACGTTTTCATTGTTTCTAAAGGAATAATATAGCTGAATTTGATATTTTGTTATCAAAATTGTCACTTTTCCATTAAATTTCTGAAATACAAGCGATTTAAGGCTTAATTTCACGTTTTCATTGTTTCTAAAGGAATAATATAGCTGAATTTGATATTTTGTTATCAAAATTGTCACTTTTCCATTAAATTTCTGAAATACAAGCGATTTAAGGCTTAATTTCACGTTTTCATTGTTTCTAAAGGAATAATATAGCTGAATTTGATATTTTGTTATCAAAATTGTCACTTTTCCATTAAATTTCTGAAATACAAGCGATTTAAGGCTTAATTTCACGTTTTCATTGTTTCTAAAAGAATAATATAGCTGAATTTGATATTTTGTTATCAAAATTGTCACTTTTCCATTAAATTTCTGAAATACAAGCGATTTAAGGCTTAATTTCACGTTTTCATTGTTTCTAAAGGAATAATATAGCTGAATTTGATATTTTGTTATCAAAATTGTCACTTTTCCATTAAATTTCTGAAATACAAGCGATTTAAGGCTTAATTTCACGTTTTCATTGTTTCTAAAAGAATAATATAGCTGAATTTGATATTTTGTTATCAAAATTGTCACTTTTCCATTAAATTTCTGAAATACAAGCGATTTAAGGCTTAATTTCACGTTTTCATTGTTTCTAAAAGAATAATATAGCTGAATTTGATATTTTGTTATCAAAATTGTCACTTTTCCATTAAATTTCTGAAATACAAGCGATTTAAGGCTTAATTTCACGTTTTCATTGTTTCTAAAGGAATAATATAGCTGAATTTGATATTTTGTTATCAAAATTGTCACTTTTCCATTAAATTTCTGAAATACAAGCGATTTAAGGCTTAATTTCACGTTTTCATTGTTTCTAAAGGAATAATATAGCTGAATTTGATATTTTGTTATCAAAATTGTCACTTTTCCATTAAATTTCTGAAATACAAGCGATTTAAGGCTTAATTTCACGTTTTCATTGTTTCTAAAGGAATAATATAGCTGAATTTGATATTTTGTTATCAAAATTGTCACTTTTCCATTAAATTTCTGAAATACAAGCGATTTAAGGCTTAATTTCACGTTTTCATTGTTTCTTAAAGAATAATATAGCTGAATTTGATATTTTGTTATCAAAATTGTCACTTTTCCATTAAATTTCTGAAATACAAGCGATTTAAGGCTTAATTTCACGTTTTCATTGTTTCTAAAAGAATAATATAGCTGAATTTGATATTTTGTTATCAAAATTGTCACTTTTCCATTAAATTTCTGAAATACAAGCGATTTAAGGCTTAATTTCACGTTTTCATTGTTTCTAAAAGAATAATATAGCTGAATTTGATATTTTGTTATCAAAATTGTCACTTTTCCATTAAATTTCTGAAATATAAGCGATTTAAGGCTTAATTTCACGTTTTCATTGTTTCTAAAGGAATAATATAGCTGAATTTGATATTTTGTTATCAAAATTGTCACTTTTCCATTAAATTTCTGAAATACAAGCGATTTAAGGCTTAATTTCACGTTTTCATTGTTTCTAAAGGAATAATATAGCTGAATTTGATATTTTGTTATCAAAATTGTCACTTTTCCATTAAATTTCTGAAATACAAGCGATTTAAGGCTTAATTTCACGTTTTCATTGTTTCTAAAAGAATAATATAGCTGAATTTGATATTTTGTTATCAAAATTGTCACTTTTCCATTAAATTTCTGAAATACAAGCGATTTAAGGCTTAATTTCACGTTTTCATTGTTTCTAAAAGAATAATATAGCTGAATTTGATATTTTGTTATCAAAATTGTCACTTTTCCATTAAATTTCTGAAATACAAGCGATTTAAGGCTTAATTTCACGTTTTCATTGTTTCTAAAAGAATAATATAGCTGAATTTGATATTTTGTTATCAAAATTGTCACTTTTCCATTAAATTTCTGAAATAAAAGCGATTTAGGGCTTAATTTCACGTTTTCATTGTTTCTAAAGGAATAATATAGCTGAATTTGATATTTTGTTATCAAAATTGTCACTTTTCCATTAAATTTCTGAAATACAAGCGATTTAAGGCTTAATTTCACGTTTTCATTGTTTCTAAAGGAATAATATAGCTGAATTTGATATTTTGTTATCAAAATTGTCACTTTTCCATTAAATTTCTGAAATACAAGCGATTTAAGGCTTAATTTCACGTTTTCATTGTTTCTAAAGGAATAATATAGCTGAATTTGATATTTTGTTATCAAAATTGTCACTTTTCCATTAAATTTCTGAAATACAAGCGATTTAAGGCTTAATTTCACGTTTTCATTGTTTCTAAAGAATAATATAGCTGAATTTGATATTTTGTTATCAAAATTGTCACTTTTCCATTAAATTTCTGAATACAAGCGATTTAAGGCTTAATTTCACGTTTTCATTGTTTCTAAAAGAATAATATAGCTGAATTTGATATTTTGTTATCAAAATTGTCACTTTTCCATTAAATTTCTGAAATACAAGCGATTTAAGGCTTAATTTCACGTTTTCATTGTTTCTAAAAGAATAATATAGCTGAATTTGATATTTTGTTATCAAAATTGTCACTTTTCCATTAAATTTCTGAAATACAAGCGATTTAAGGCTTAATTTCACGTTTTCTTTGTTTCTAAAAGAATAATATAGCTGAATTTGATATTTTGTTATCAAAATTGTCACTTTTCCATTAAATTTCTGAAATACAAGCGATTTAAGGCTTAATTTCACGTTTTCATTGTTTCTAAAGGAATAATATAGCTGAATTTGATATTTTGTTAGCAAAATTGTCACTTTTCCATTAAATTTCTGAAATACAAGCGATTTAAGGCTTAATTTCACGTTTTCATTGTTTCTAAAAGAATAATATAGCTGAATTTGATATTTTGTTATCAAAATTGTCACTTTTCCATAAAATTTCTGAAATACAAGCGATTTAAGGCTTAATTTCACGTTTTCATTGTTTCTAAAAGAATAATATAGCTGAATTTGATATTTTGTTATCAAAATTGTCACTTTTCCATTAAATTTCTGAAATACAAGCGATTTAAGGCTTAATTTCACGTTTTCATTGTTTCTAAAAGAATAATATAGCTGAATTTGATATTTTGTTATCAAAATTGTCACTTTTCCATTAAATTTCTGAAATACAAGCGATTTAAGGCTTAATTTCACGTTTTCATTGTTTCTAAAGGAATAATATAGCTGAATTTGATATTTTGTTATCAAAATTGTCACTTTTCCATTAAATTTCTGAAATACAAGCGATTTAAGGCTTAATTTCACGTTTTCATTGTTTCTAAAGGAATAATATAGCTGAATTTGATATTTTGTTATCAAAATTGTCACTTTTCCATTAAATTTCTGAAATACAAGCGATTTAAGGCTTAATTTCACGTTTTCATTGTTTCTAAAAGAATAATATAGCTGAATTTGATATTTTGTTATCAAAATTGTCACTTTTCCATTAAATTTCTGAAATACAAGCGATTTAAGGCTTAATTTCACGTTTTCATTGTTTCTAAAAGAATAATATAGCTGAATTTGATATTTTGTTATGAAAATTGTCACTTTTCCATTAAATTTCTGAAATACAAGCGATTTAAGGCTTAATTTCACGTTTTCATTGTTTCTAAAAGAATAATATAGCTGAATTTGATATTTTGTTATCAAAATTGTCACTTTTCCATTAAATTTCTGAAATACAAGCGATTTAAGGCTTAATTTCACGTTTTCATTGTTTCTAAAGGAATAATATAGCTGAATTTGATATTTTGTTATCAAAATTGTCACTTTTCCATTAAATTTCTGAAATACAAGCGATTTAAGGCTTAATTTCACGTTTTCATTGTTTCTAAAGGAATAATATAGCTGAATTTGATATTTTGTTATCAAAATTGTCACTTTTCCGTTAAATTTCTGAAATACAAGCGATTTAAGGCTTAATTTCACGTTTTCATTGTTTCTAAAGGAATAATATAGCTGAATTTGATATTTTGTTATCAAAATTGTCACTTTTCCATTAAATTTCTGAAATACAAGCGATTTAAGGCTTAATTTCACGTTTTCATTGTTTCTAAAGGAATAATATAGCTGAATTTGATATTTTGTTATCAAAATTGTCACTTTTCCATTAAATTTCTGAAATACAAGCGATTTAAGTCTTAATTTCACGTTTTCATTGTTTCTAAAGGAATAATATAGCTGAATTTGATATTTTGTTATCAAAATTGTCACTTTTCCATTAAATTTCTGAAATACAAGCGATTTAGGCTTAATTTCACGTTTTCATTGTTTCTAAAGGAATAATATAGCTGAATTTGATATTTTGTTATCAAAATTGTCACTTTTCCATTAAATTTCTGAAATACAAGCGATTTAAGGCTTAATTTCACGTTTTCATTGTTTCTAAAAGAATAATATAGCTGAATTTGATATTTTGTTATCAAAATTGTCACTTTTCCATTAAATTTCTGAAATACAAGCGATTTAAGGCTTAATTTCACGTTTTCATTGTTTCTAAAAGAATAATATAGCTGAATTTGATATTTTGTTATCAAAATTGTCACTTTTCCATTAAATTTCTGAAATACAAGCGATTTAAGGCTTAATTTCACGTTTTCATTGTTTCTAAAAGAATAATATAGCTGAATTTGATATTTTGTTATCAAAATTGTCACTTTTCCATTAAATTTCTGAAATACAAGCGATTTAAGGCTTAATTTCCCGTTTTCATTGTTTCTAAAGGAATAATATAGCTGAATTTGATATTTTGTTATCAAAATTGTCACTTTTCCATTAAATTTCTGAAATACAAGCGATTTAAGGCTTAATTTCACGTTTTCATTGTTTCTAAAAGAATAATATAGCTGAATTTGATATTTTGTTATCAAAATTGTCACTTTTCCATTAAATTTCTGAAATACAAGCGATTTAAGGCTTAATTTCACGTTTTCATTGTTTCTAAAAGAATAATATAGCTGAATTTGATATTTTGTTATCAAAATTGTCACTTTTCCATTAAATTTCTGAAATACAAGCGATTTAAGGCTTAATTTCACGTTTTCATTGTTTCTAAAAGAATAATATAGCTGAATTTGATATTTTGTTATCAAAATTGTCACTTTTCCATTAAATTTCTGAAATACAAGCGATTTAAGGCTTAATTTCACGTTTTCATTGTTTCTAAAGGAATAATATAGCTGAATTTGATATTTTGTTATCAAAATTGTCACTTTTCCATTAAATTTCTGAAATACAAGCGATTTAAGGCTTAATTTCACGTTTTCATTGTTTCTAAAGGAATAATATAGCTGAATTTGATATTTTGTTATCAAAATTGTCACTTTTCCATTAAATTTCTGAAATACAAGCGATTTAAGGCTTAATTTCACGTTTTCATTGTTTCTAAAGGAATAATATAGCTGAATTTGATATTTTGTTATCAAAATTGTCACTTTTCCATTAAATTTCTGAAATACAAGCGATTTAAGGCTTAATTTCACGTTTTCATTGTTTCTAAAAGAATAATATAGCTGAATTTGATATTTTGTTATCAAAATTGTCACTTTTCCATTAAATTTCTGAAATACAAGCGATTTAAGGCTTAATTTCACGTTTTCATTGTTTCTAAAAGAATAATATAGCTGAATTTGATATTTTGTTATCAAAATTGTCACTTTTCCATTAAATTTCTGAAATACAAGCGATTTAAGGCTTAATTTCACGTTTTCATTGTTTCTAAAAGAATAATATAGCTGAATTTGATATTTTGTTATCAAAATTGTCACTTTTCCATTAAATTTCTGAAATACAAGCGATTTAAGGCTTAATTTCACGTTTTCATTGTTTCTAAAAGAATAATATAGCTGAATTTGATATTTTGTTATCAAATTGTCACTTTTCCATTAAATTTCTGAAATACAAGCGATTTAAGGCTTAATTTCACGTTTTCATTGTTTCTAAAGGAATAATATAGCTGAATTTGATATTTTGTTATCAAAATTGTCACTTTTCCATTAAATTTCTGAAATACAAGCGATTTAAGGCTTAATTTCACGTTTTCATTGTTTCTAAAAGAATAATATAGCTGAATTTGATATTTTGTTATCAAAATTGTCACTTTTCCATTAAATTTCTGAAATACAATCGATTTAAGGCTTAATTTCACGTTTTCATTGTTTCTAAAAGAATAATATAGCTGAATTTGATATTTTGTTATCAAAATTGTCACTTTTCCATTAAATTTCTGAAATACAAGCGATTTAAGGCTTAATTTCACGTTTTCATTGTTTCTAAAAGAATAATATAGCTGAATTTGATATTTTGTTATCAAAATTGTCACTTTTCCATTAAATTTCTGAAATACAAGCGATTTAAGGCTTAATTTCACGTTTTCATTGTTTCTAAAGGAATAATATAGCTGAATTTGATATTTTGTTATCAAAATTGTCACTTTTCCATTAAATTTCTGAAATACAAGCGATTTAAGGCTTAATTTCACGTTTTCATTGTTTCTAAAGGAATAATATAGCTGAATTTGATATTTTGTTATCAAAATTGTCACTTTTCCATTAAATTTCTGAAATACAAGCGATTTAAGGCTTAATTTCACGTTTTCATTGTTTCTAAAAGAATAATATAGCTGAATTTGATATTTTGTTATCAAAATTGTCACTTTTCCATTAAATTTCTGAAATACAAGCGATTTAAGGCTTAATTTCACGTTTTCATTGTTTCTAAAGGAATAATATAGCTGAATTTGATATTTTGTTATCAAAATTGTCACTTTTCCATTAAATTTCTGAAATACAAGCGATTTAAGGCTTAATTTCACGTTTTCATTGTTCTAAAAGAATAATATAGCTGAATTTGATATTTGTTATCAAAATTGTCACTTTCCATTAAATTCTGAAATACAAGCGATTTAAGGCTTAATTTCACGTTTTCATTGTTTCTAAAGGAATAATATAGCTGAATTTGATATTTTGTTATCAAAATTGTCACTTTTCCATTAAATTTCTGAAATACAAGCGATTTAAGGCTTAATTTCACGTTTTCATTGTTTCTAAAGGAATAATATAGCTGAATTTGATATTTTGTTATCAAAATTGTCACTTTTCCATTAAATTTCTGAAATACAAGCGATTTAAGGCTTAATTTCACGTTTTCATTGTTTCTAAAGGAATAATATAGCTGAATTTGATATTTTGTTATCAAAATTGTCACTTTTCCATTAAATTTCTGAAATACAAGCGATTTAAGTCTTAATTTCACGTTTTCATTGTTTCTAAAGGAATAATATAGCTGAATTTGATATTTTGTTATCAAAATTGTCACTTTTCGATTAAATTTCTGAATACAAGCGATTTAAGGCTTAATTTCACGTTTTCATTGTTTCTAAAGGAATAATATAGCTGAATTTGATATTTTGTTATCAAAATTGTCACTTTTCCATTAAATTTCTGAATACAAGCGATTTAAGGCTTAATTTCACGTTTTCATTGTTTCTAAAAGAATAATATAAGCTGAATTTGATATTTTGTTATCAAAATTGTCACTTTTCCATTAAATTTCTGAAATACAAGCGATTTAAGGCTTAATTTCACGTTTTCATTGTTTCTAAAGGAATAATATAGCTGAATTTGATATTTTGTTATCAAAATTGTCACTTTTCCATTAAATTTCTGAAATACAAGCGATTTAAGGCTTAATTTCACGTTTTCATTGTTTCTAAAAGAATAATATAGCTGAATTTGATATTTTGTTATCAAAATTGTCACTTTTCCATTAAATTTCTGAAATACAAGCGATTTAAGGCTTAATTTCACGTTTTCATTGTTTCTAAAAGAATAATATAGCTGAATTTGATATTTTGTTATCAAAATTGTCACTTTTCCATTAAATTTCTGAAATACAAGCGATTTAAGGCTTAATTTCACGTTTTCATTGTTTCTAAAAGAATAATATAGCTGAATTTGATATTTTGTTATCAAAATTGTCACTTTTCCATTAAATTTCTGAAATACAAGCGATTTAAGGCTTAATTTCACGTTTTCATTGTTTCTAAAAGAATAATATAGCTGAATTTGATATTTTGTTATCAAAATTGTCACTTTTCCATTAAATTTCTGAAATACAAGCGATTTAAGGCTTAATTTCACGTTTTCATTGTTTCTAAAGGAATAATATAGCTGAATTTGATATTTTGTTATCAAAATTGTCACTTTTCCATTAAATTTCTGAAATACAAGCGGTTTAAGGCTTAATTTCACGTTTTCATTGTTTCTAAAAGAATAATATAGCTGAATTTGATATTTTGTTATCAAAATTGTCACTTTTCCATTAAATTCTGAAATACAAGCGATTTAAGGCTTAATTTCACGTTTTCATTGTTTCTAAAAGAATAATATAGCTGAATTTGATATTTTGTTATCAAAATTGTCACTTTTCCATTAAATTTCTGAAATACAAGCGATTTAAGGCTTAATTTCACGTTTTCATTGTTTCTAAAAGAATAATATAGCTGAATTTGATATTTTGTTATCAAAATTGTCACTTTTCCATTAAATTTCTGAAATACAAGCGATTTAAGGCTTAATTTCACGTTTTCATTGTTTCTAAAGGAATAATATAGCTGAATTTGATATTTTGTTATCAAAATTGTCACTTTTCCATTAAATTTCTGAAATACAAGCGATTTAGGCTTAATTTCACGTTTTCATTGTTTCTAAAAGAATAATATAGCTGAATTTGATATTTTGTTATCAAAATTGTCACTTTTCCATTAAATTTCTGAAATACAAGCGATTTAAGGCTTAATTTCACGTTTTCATTGTTTCTAAAAGAATAATATAGCTGAATTTGATATTTTGTTATCAAAATTGTCACTTTTCCATTAAATTTCTGAAATACAAGCGATTTAAGGCTTAATTTCACGTTTTCATTGTTTCTAAAGGAATAATATAGCTGAATTTGATATTTTGTTATCAAAATTGTCACTTTTCCATTAAATTTCTGAAATACAAGCGATTTAAGGCTTAATTTCACGTTTTCATTGTTTCTAAAAGAATAATATAGCTGAATTTGATATTTTGTTATCAAAATTGTCACTTTTCCATTAAATTTCTGAAATACAAGCGATTTAAGGCTTAATTTCACGTTTTCATTGTTTCTAAAGGAATAATATAGCTGAATTTGATATTTTGTTATCAAAATTGTCACTTTTCCATTAAATTTCTGAAATACAAGCGATTTAAGGCTTAATTTCACGTTTTCATTGTTTCTAAAAGAATAATATAGCTGAATTTGATATTTTGTTATCAAAATTGTCACTTTTCCATTAAATTTCTGAAATACAAGCGATTTAAGGCTTAATTTCACGTTTTCATTGTTTCTAAAGGAATAATATAGCTGAATTTGATATTTTGTTATCAAAATTGTCACTTTTCCATTAAATTTCTGAAATACAAGCGATTTAAGGCTTAATTTCACGTTTTCATTGTTTCTAAAGGAATAATATAGCTGAATTTGATATTTTGTTATCAAAATTGTCACTTTTCCATTAAATTTCTGAAATACAAGCGATTTAAGGCTTAATTTCACGTTTTCATTGTTTCTAAAGGAATAATATAGCTGAATTTGATATTTTGTTATCAAAATTGTCACTTTTCCATTAAATTTCTGAAATACAAGCGATTTAAGGCTTAATTTCACGTTTTCATTGTTTCTAAAAGAATAATATAGCTGAATTTGATATTTTGTTATCAAAATTGTCACTTTTCCATTAAATTTCTGAAATACAAGCGATTTAAGGCTTAATTTCACGTTTTCATTGTTTCTAAAGGAATAATATAGCTGAATTTGATATTTTGTTATCAAAATTGTCACTTTTCCATTAAATTTCTGAAATACAAGCGATTTAAGGCTTAATTTCACGTTTTCATTGTTTCTAAAAGAATAATATAGCTGAATTTGATATTTTGTTATCAAAATTGTCACTTTTCCATTAAATTTCTGAAATACAAGCAATTTAAGGCTTAATTTCACGTTTTCATTGTTTCTAAAGGAATAATATAGCTGAATTTGATATTTTGTTATCAAAATTGTCACTTTTCCATTAAATTTCTGAAATACAAGCGATTTAAGGCTTAATTTCACGTTTTCATTGTTTCTAAAGGAATAATATAGCTGAATTTGATATTTTGTTATCAAAATTGTCACTTTTCCATTAAATTTCTGAAATACAAGCGATTTAAGGTTTAATTTCACGTTTTCATTGTTTC